>JBAWJQ010005211.1:0-327980 GCA_037783105.1 Bactrocera zonata | reverse complement strand
TAAACGAGCCAAATTTTGTTCCTCGGTCAGGCACATCATGTGTGTAATTCGTCAAAATGCTCAAACGAGTCTTCAAAAATTAAAGTCAATGGATGAACTATCTTAGACGTAGCGGCGGCCAACAAATAAATGCCAGAGAATATTGCCAGAGAATATTCTTACGAATTATAATAAATATTCTTCTTTAAATTTTAAGTTTCTGTGGTTTTCTTCAAAAAGGTGGAGAACATCGAAACGGATTACTCTTTAATACCATTCTAACTAATTTAGGGTAAATTGCCGTCTCCCTCATTGGACGGATCGTCGTATTCCGTATTACTTTTTAGTGTTGAAGGCAGAACTCAGAACATTTTTCTCTTAACGATCATTTAATTATTTTTTCAAGGAGATGGATTGTTCAATTTGGATTATCTCTTATAACTTTTCCATGAATTACGCTGAATGCAGTGTTAAGTTCTTATAAAGAATACTTTGTGCTTGGGAAGAAAAAAATGCAAAGTATCTAAGTAAATAACTTTACGTACCAAAAACGATAATTGACCAACACCCTTAATAAATATTGACATATTTTAGCAAATACTTCCTCTAATCAGGCTCCGAAATATGCCTTTAAGGACTATACTATACATATAAAGGTAATTAAAAAATAGTAGATCTCACATTATTATTAGCGCATGTTATTTCAGAAATCAAATACACAAAATGTTTCCCTAAGAGCATTCAACGTAAGTTGATTAATTCTAAAATGTTTAGAATATTTTGTTTAACACAATGAACAAAGAAGTTCCCATGAATAGTACCAAGAGATGCATTGTACTTCACCGCAATGTTGATATCCCATTATTCGACAAATCAAAGCTTAGGAATAGTAGACCATTTCTCTTGGAGTCCTCAATTGCCAACTAATTATGCAACAGGCATGCTGACAAAGAACAAGTTTTTCAAATTTTATTTCAATATTATGAATTCGGTTGCAGACAATACACTGATGTCAGAAATTTTTCAAGTTTTGAAGAATATAAGATATTGGTCTTCCATTTATTTCTGAATCTCGGTAACTTTTTTTAGCGACCATGCTCATAAGTTATGAAAGTAGAAAGAAGTCGCTGAAGCTAAAACTGGAGAGTATGGTGAATAAGAAGGCATTTCGAAACGCAAATTACATGGTTTTGCGTCAATGATTTCATCAATACATTTTCCAGAATGTCAGTTTTGAACATCCTCTGTGTTCATCGTATTAGTTGATTAACGGTCTGACGCTGAGTCCAAATAATATTTATCAACATACTAATTGGTATCTTTTTTTATCGAAAATTTGTACGATAGCTGTAAAATGTATACACATGTCTGTTAAAGGTTGGGTCTAACTACTTACTACGTCGATAATTGAGTTCTACTAGCATTTTTTATGTCAGGTTGGATTGCTGATCAATAGAGATCACACGTGGACGACTATAAGTAGTCCTTTATGAAACCATAGAAAAGAAGAACTGCTAAGTTCGAACTTATATGTAAATTAGCAAAATGCTTAGCAGCCAATACAAATTCGCACAGGCGTTTAATTTCCGTTCCAGCCAGTTCAGTGGGATGTCTGAACGTATGGGCTCTCAAGTGTTTAAGTTTTGACCTCCCAAACGCAGAACACTCAAGAAATAAGTATTTCCACATCATCTTCTTCCATAAAGCTTTTGTTTATTTGTTTGGGACATAGACGCCAATAGGGAAAAGCCGTAGAACTAGGGAGAGACTAGCCTTACCGAAGGCTAGGAGCGATCTCTAGACTTCTTGCTATCTGGGGCCAAAAAACTTTGGCGACAACGTATGTACGGATAGTGGTCCAGCACTGGCCTAGCTCCCGCGAAGCCCATCTATCTAGTAGTAGAACGCAAGAGAATTCGGGAGCATGGACCCGCTCCCACCCCACTGAAAGCGGTTCTAAAGTGCCTTTCCTTGCTAGCTTACCAGCTTTACAACTTCCTGCGTGTCCGCTGTGGCCTAGACCCATACTTGTCTTATCACAAACACACTGCTATTTATAGCGAGGTTAGGTACACCTTGACCAACCCTGTACGGACAGTTAATGAGTTCTAGGCTAATAACGTCGCCCTGCTAGTGAATGGTCACTTCTCTGAAGTATTCTGCACTCCGGAGCAGTAAATCTACTTCAACCTTAATGGCTGCAACCTCGGAATGGAAAACACTGCAATAGTCTGGAAGTCTGAAGATGGAGTTGGTAGAGAGCTCGTAAAAGTAAACTCTTCCATCAACCTTCCTCTCAAACTTTGACCTATCCGTAAAGAACCTCACAACTCCCTTGCCGGTTTATGGACAGATAAGGAGCCACCAGAGACCGGTTTGGCGATTCCATGATCCAAGTGATCCGGTATGAAGTCAAAGTGTGTGAGGACTTCCGAATGTTCGGACACTTCTTCTTTTAGGAACCCAGATTCTCTGAGTCTGGTAGCAACTTTCGCAATCATACATTTTTCGACATAGTTGGAGTGAACCTGTGTACTGCACATGCCAGTTGATGGCCCTCAAGTTTTTTGACAAATGTTGGTGATTTTCTAAAGTTCTCTACCATATACAGACTCCACTTCGATGAGAGATCCCACTTTTTGCCAATGGCTTTTCTATAGCAGTATAAGGCAATAATTGCCTTTTTTGCTCTCTCTTCGATATTCGGATTCCATGAAAGCTTCCTATTCAGGATGAGCCCTAGATATTTCACAGTATCCTACGGTTGCAAATGAATTCTCCCAATTGCCGCAATTCTTCTATATTCCAGTAAATTAAACCTTCTCGGTTTTATTTGGGTTGATGACTAGCACCTTTTGGTAGAAATGATTTTCTGCTGACTTCGTTTGTTAGGTCTCTCGATTCTTTAATGATTTTTTATATCAGAAGAAGTGGTTGGTACAAAATACATGTTTCGGAGTCGTATTATTTCATCTGACTTGAGGACATTAAACTTTGTAGTTGAAAGCATTGAATTAATTAATCGGCATCTTATATATTTTATTTCATTGCTTTAGATGGCAATTTATACATGATTTTACATAAATATATATTAAGCGACTGAATACAAATAATACAAAGAATTTAGAGAAGAAACTTTCAGGAGAACTCGTCCGAGAGGCAATAAGATTTTTGAATTCCTTATAAAAGGGTGTTTTGTTTTCCAATGACCATAAATGATGTTTGTTAATATAGAAAGTATCCAAATTGACACGGCAATCGAAGAATAATAGAGAAGCTCGACCAAACAGCTGACAACGATGGCAGCCTTAAACTATTACGTGTTGTTATTGTCAATAAAATATTTTATGTTCAAGTTTTTCACGGCCAAGATATGAGGTATATTTTACCAGAGTGATATAAAATTAGTGGTAGGAAAATAGTTTTTCTTTGACCAGAGTAATCGACGCCTTTTACGTTAGTGTTGGTAACACATTTGTCTGAACGTAATCGAGTACATCACTTATAGTCGCTTGAATGTTGAATTGCTACAGAAATAAAATAAGTCAGACTGTCATGAAAGCAAAAACAAAAAGTATGTTTAAGTTGGCTTACACTCGGAGCATTGTGCTCATTGTCATTCGTATATTTCACATTGTAGATATCATCTTGGTACTCGCCCGAGACGTGCACATTAGTCGTATCTCCATCCGCTGGCTCCTCTGTCGCAGTCGATTCCACATCAGCATTCACATCTAATGAAAAACAAAATATTTTTTTTCTCAAAACTATCACGCCTGCAACTCTTCCCCCTTACCATAGTCCGATGGCCACAGTTGATTTTCATACTTGTAGTCGTAATGCTTCTTGACGTCATCGTCGTTTATCCACTCGAACTGCACGATTTGCCAACCACTGCCGTCGAAATTGAAATCTATTGAAAAGCGCAAATGATCCTTCGGTCCCAGTTGGAAGCCATTGGGCGTGCCGAACCGATGTAGTGGCAGCCCACGAGCATCGTGAACATAAATTTGGCCACGATCCCCATAACCACCATTATATGGCACTTTAACATGATGATATTTACCGCTTTCGTCGGGTATATATTTGCCACGATCAGCGCCATGTAACTCTGGTATGTAACGACCATTACGCAGTATATTAATCAGTGAGCCGTTTGCCTCCGTGTCTTGTGGGCGACAGTGTGCCGTTTGTACTAGATATAGCAATAAAATGGCTAGTTTTGTATAAGTGGAAGAGTGAGAAGTCATAGTGTCACGCAGGATAATAGTACGGGTAAACTACTAGAGAGAGAGCTTAGCTTAGATTATCGAATTATCACGTGTACGCCACGCCGGCCGCGCGATTCGACGCCTACAACAGTTCACACGATACTGAACTACGAAATTGCTGCAACATTGCATGCGGTTTTCCTTTTTGTTGGTATTTATTTTCATTGGCTAAGCAAATATTTTCTCGAATTTATTAACTCGCACAATTATGGCGGTTGATTAGTGGAGCGCCACTTTGGAATTTAGACGTTGTGAGTTATGCGCGTTTGTCTTGCCTCCAGCTGATAGGTTGTCATTGGCGCTCACTGATTAATACAGGGTGCTGTAATACTACCAATTGAAAGCTATTGCGTTAATTTTAAACTTTAAAGTTCGTATATTCAAAGCCTTGCACACGAAACTAAAAGTTTAGGGTAGGTTAATCTGGTAGGTGAATAAACCACGCATAGACCAGTTTTGGACTTTTACGTTGCCAGATGGAGTTGCTAGGTCCATGAAGAGTAATGATTATTTAGGATGCTTGCGTTTCACGTGGATTTTAACAGACTCCGCGGCCTCATTATCTAGGCTTCCTTCAATGTATCATACCGTGGAGACACCCCGATGCTTACAGCGTGGTCTTGCCAATACGGGACAACTGCGCAATAGATCCATTGTTTCTCTGGAGGCTTGCTCTAGGCATCAACAGAAGTCTTCTCGATTTGTCAGTGACCAGTTAATACTCCGATCATGTCCTACAGTTTCTTCTATCGAGTACCTATAGGAATTTTGTGTACTTCCGATCTACCGTTTTGCACATGATTTTTGCAGTTTTGGACCCAAGTAGCGTGCTCTACTACGACTACTACTTTATTGCCCTCGATGCCTTTGTGAAGAAGAGTTGCCTGCATCTGGCAACACTTTCCACTGATGCCCTGGACAATCAAGTCAGTTCTGGCCGATATGCGTTGATTGCTGCGTAGCTATCTCCGTAGATGTTGACTGGCATTGCCTACGGGTGTCTTAGAGCCAAGCTCTGTGGCTTTCACAGTAGCAAAGACCTCAAATATATTGCAGTGGCCCGGAAACTTAAAAGGCTGGCTTATGCCTAACTCTGGACAGTATAATCCCGCACCAACTACATCCTCCATTTGAAAGCCATCCGCATAAATGTTTAGAGTGTTGCGCGCAGCTAATTTACCATTACGCCAGCCTTCATTTTCTATGTTTTCTTCGAACCTTCTTTCCCAGTTGAAAAAAGGGACCATGCAGTCGGTGTTTGCCCAACCGCCATTACCCACCGAGCTATGTCCCAAAGTTCTATATGCAATCTCTCTTGCCGTCAGTAGTCGTCCCGCCAATTTAGCTGCGCAGTTTTCAGCGAAGAGGTCGATAGGTGGTAAGTTTAGTACCAGTTCAAGAGCTGCCGTTCGAGTTGTTCTTAAAGCTCCAGTTATGCACAGCGCAGCGGGCCTCTGAACTAAAAAAGTTGATAAAACTACGGTCCACATGGACGACATAGGAGTTTTTTTCACTTAAAAAGGGATATGGCTGCAGGAAATGAGCCAAAAGGAAAAGTAAACAACTGAAAATATATACCATAGATGAACCACTATCCAAATAACTACTCTAACTAATTGGATCACCCCTTAAAAATTTATATAGCAAATACTACATTTAACCCATTGCGAAAAGTTTTTTGTTATTCTATCCATGAGACTATTTTAATAAGTCTATTTAAGCTTGAAATTTAGGCAGAATCACAGTCATATTACTGCGACAGATCCATATTTTTTTCAGGGGTTACATGAGTTTACGAGTTTCAAAAAGTCGATTTATTTTTCAAACGTTGATCCGAGTAATAGCTTCGAATATACAGCCTTGATAACTTCTGCGCTCGAGGCTAGCTAGGGGCTACATACGTTTCCTCGGGTAAGAAACAGCATTTTTTCAACAATAAAATAATAAATTTGAAATGTTTAAACAATATTCGAATTTTTGAAACTCGAAAACTCATGTAACCCCTTTATGCTTCTTGTGAACAAATTATTGAAGACATGTAAATTTGGAGCTTCAATATGAGATTATTGTTTCTCCAACACCTTCAATTTTAATAGTTTATATGTAAACACTTGTACTTTGGTATACATAAATGCCAACCTCTCTATAGCTTTACTCGAAAATGTGATCTTAATCTAAAATTATTAAATATTAAAGACTTCAGACTGCTTTATGTTATTTACCCATGACTACAAACGGTTTCCGACTTTGGGATCCGTTGAAGTTCAAAATCATATAGCAACTTTATTTATATCAATAGAGCCCCAGCCTTATAACGTAATTAGCAAAAACTTATCATAGGCTTCAGTCACAGAATCGTTATTTCGGTAGTTACCGGGTGATCTTTTTCTTTAGAACTTGTGTTGAGAAATTTACTGAAAAATTTTCCAAGAGGGCGAATGTTTGGATTTTTTTAACTCATTTGGAATATCAGAAATGTTTTCAAAAACAGTGTTTCATAGCAAATTTACTGGTTAAATGTATTTTCTGAAAACAATTTGTCAGGCTTAGGCAAATATAAGTATATAAATAATTCCGTTGAAATCTAAGGTTAATATATGGTAACAATAAGGAAATAATAAGGAAATAATATCCAAGAAAAATATGAGACGAGATTTGCTCTCATCGTATTTCTTAACTGTTCTGAATTTAATTCGACCAGCTGACTTCCTTATACACTTTTACTGCTATAAAAGCCGCGTTATTCAAACCTGATTTCTTTGAAATAAATTTATTCGGATATATACTCCCTGTTTTCTAATTTGTGCCTACTAAGCCAAATTAATGTTACACTGTATCGTCTTTTGCAACACTGGAAAACCGCAACGATATCTAACACTGTATACGTGTGTGTGTATTAATTATCACTCGAAGACGAAGTCGTTTAATACGAAAATTATTAGCGTGAAGTGGCATGGAATGCGAAACAATGTTTCCAAGCCTGCTTGCCTTTGAATACGAAGATGCCGAAGTACACTTGCACAAATACATCTGCACACATAACTGTGTATTCTAGAATATATTTGACAGTTCGCTATGTTGTTGTAACAACAAATTCATATTTTTCCAATCGGTCTAATTAATGTGACGCCTCCGGATTAGAGATTGAAAGTAATGTGTTTGTGTCGTACGTGCAAAGTCGTATATTTAGTGGGGAATTCCATAAGCAGAAGTATTTCCGAACTAACAAGGAATGACGCATCATATTTTCAGGTTACGATGGTGAAATTATAATTATTTTTAGATTTATCCATGTCTATTAAAATGGAAAAATCTTTATGAAAAAATAGTTTATTGATGACTTTTATTATTTTTTATGCAGAAGAGTCATTGGCTTAAGGTGGGGTCTCTCACCAAAATTAGTCTCCTAGATTTACGACAGCATGGTCATAATGTTCCACCGTTTATTGTTTGGTGGAAGGTATTTTCTCTGCACACTTGTCTGTGGAGTTCTACTGAATAACTTCGCTGGGATACAGAAAGCAACTATATACACGGATAGCCAAGCGGCTTTGCTAGCCTTGCCGCCAAAGATTAATTCCAGCGTTGCTGGTAAATTCCACTTGTTCGTAATTTGAGTTCCCGCTTACAAAAATATTTCAGATCCACTTCCTTGCAATCCTTCCGTATGATCTATACTGTTATGTAATTTAATGTGTCTTATGTATTTTTTGTGTGAATTACAGCATTTTAAATAGTTTTCAACATAACATATATAAGCCGTGAGTAATTATCTTCCCATTTCAAACAAATATGCTCTACATGAAAATATGTTAGAACAGTTATTGGCACTTCATAGCGCAATTGTGCAAGTTCAGTTATTTTATGTAGTATGTGGGAGTTGGGGTAGTATCGACCCGATTTTATATATTAACTATTATCACGCCACATATTAAAAAAATATTGCCGAGGTTTTATTATAGCACCTCATATACAATCACGAATCATAAGTATACAGTAGAGAAAATTCCATTCGGATTTTGGAAAATCCTACTAATGATTATATGGGAACTAACTGAAGTTTTTGCTCAAATCCACTTAAGACACAAAGACACACTTTTATGAGTAAAACGCTCTCCAATTTTCATTAAGATAACTTAAATATCAATATAAAATCAAACGGTTGTCCGAAAATTTTTATCCTAGGTATATAGTGGCCCATGGTGGGAAGTATTGATTCATCCCATTTATGATACACAGAATTACTTTTGTCAGGAAAGGATTCTCTCTGAATTTCAATTATATATCTCACACATTAACTGATATGTTCGGTCAAAAGCTAACTATAAATACTAGGATCCCCATATTCGGTACCTAACGGATTGAACATTTTTGCTTGGATTTGAACTATTTCTGGTTATAAGGTGGCATATCTACCCAAAAAATAAGGTGACATTGTATTTATTTTGAAAATTCTTTATTCATTCTTCCAAATCAATTTCATCCCCCTCAAAATAATCCCCTCCCGATACAATGCACTTATGCCAACGGATTTTTCAATCTTCGAAATACTGGTTGTAGTCACTTTCCGGGATGGCCTTCAGTTCCGTCTTCGCTGCGGCTTGAATCTCCTCTATCGTATAAAAACGGTGTCCCCGGAGCGGTCTTTTGAGCTTGGTGAAAAGCCAGAAGTCGCACGGCGCCAGATCAGGTAAATACGGTGGTTGCGGAAAGATATGGGTTGTGTTTTTGGCGAAATGATCACGAATTACGAGGACAGTATGGGATAGCGCATTATCGTGGTGTAAAAACCAAGAATTGTCTTTCCACAATTCCGGCCTTTTTAAGTGAATAGCGTTACGCAAACGACGCATAACGTTCAAATAATATTCCTTGTTGACTGTTTGACTGTTTGACCGGTTGGAAGGAATTCATAATGCACAACACCACGATAATCGAAGAAAACAGTCAACATGACCTTGATTTTTGAGCGATTTTTTTTGGTCTCGGCTCTCTTTTGGCCCGATATTCGCTCGATTGATCGGTTGTTTCGGGGTCGTAAGTATAGATCCAGGTCTCATCGCCAGCTATAATGCATTTTATGACACCCTGGTAGTCGGAAAGCATCGTTTCACACACTTCAACGCGACGCCTTTTTCCAAAAAATTCAATGTTTTCGGTACCAGTCGAGATTTGACGCGCTTGAGGCCCAAAACATCTTTCAAAATGGTGTTGGCTGAGCCTTTCGGTATGCCAACTTCATCAACAAGGTCTCTAATTGTTAATCGACGATTTTTCAACACCAAACCTTTGATTTGTTGAACGTGAGCTTCGTTGGTTGAGGTTGATGGTCGCCCAGGACGCTCTTCGTCTTCGACACGTTCACGGCCGGCTTGGAACTCACTATACCACTTGTAAACATTTTTTTTAGACATAGCCTCATCACCAAAGGCTTTCTGCACCATCCTCAACGTATCAGCAGCAGAAAATTGATTCCGTAAACAAAATTTAGTGCAAATTCTTTGCTAAACAAATTTCGACAACGCAAAAAACGAAAAACTCACTTTTAGCAGCTCACAAAACGACACGTATCTCAAACACTAATGAATATTTTGATTTTGAAATTTGACATAAATGTGACTGACAGTACTACCAACTTAAAAAAAAAAATAATTCTCCAAATCCTTCGACGCGCGCAGTTTAAATTCAATGGCACCTTACCTTTTTGGGCACAGTAGTATATCAAATCACTTAAGTACCGTACTTAATTAGGTCGAAATCGATCGACAGGGTCCCGAGATATGTGATTTCATCAAGGAGTAGGCGGCGTCACGCCCATAGTCATTGTCTTACCACAGGTCCCATAAGACCCATCTCGGTGAAATTTAACGTCTCTGGCGTAATTATTTATTGATTTATTGCGCTTTTAGTAGTTTTGAATAGTACCGTTATATGGGGAGTGAGCGAGATCTACACTGTCGGTAGAATGTTTTAAAATATTTGCGCTCAGGAAATTTGGTTGTTGTAGCTTTGGTAGTTTAGAAGATATGTATGTTAAAATTAATAGAAGGCGTCACCACGCCCATTTTTTAAAAATTTTTTGCCTAGAGGTGCCCCTTGCTACTGCGATCCTGTGTACCATTATATCTTAATTTATTGCTTAGTTATGGCATTTTATACGTTTTTGGTTAAAGGTGATTTCTGGCCGTGGCAATGGTCCGATTAAGCCCATCTACGAACTCGCAATTTTTTTGTGTACTAAGGCACCCGCATTAATTTATATTAATTTTTACTCAAGCTACAGTTTGCACAGATGGACTGACAGACGGACGGACAGATAGCCGCCCGAATTTCAACTTTTCTCGTCATACTGATTATTTATATACATACATATATATACTGTACAATGTTTAGTTTTAGGTCATACGTACGGCTGCTATTTATATTTCTGGCCTAATAATGAAAATAGGCATATTTATCAACGAAAATGGTTTTTTTTTTTCTTTGGATTGGGCTCGTCTTGGAAGACCCACACGGTCGATTGCTGTTTTGTTTCGGGCTCATGCGCATAGATCCATGATTCGTCACCTGTGACGATCTTATAAACGTCTTTTGAAGCACCGCGATCGTATTTTTTCAACATTTCTTTACACCAATCCACACGAGCCTTTTTTTGAGCGATTGTCAAATTGTGCGGGATCCAACAAGAACAAACCTTTTTTACGGCCAGGTGTTCATGCAATATCCAATGTATGCTGGTGGGAGAAATGCATAGGCATGCCTCTATCTGAAGGTATGTTACATGACGGTCTTGCATTATCAGTTCACGTACGGCATCGATGTTTTCTGACACAACGGCTGTTTTTGGACGACCTTCACGGAATTCGTCTTTGAGCGAGAGTCGGCCACGATTGAATTCGTTGTAACAGTTTTTCACAGTGCTATAGGATAGTGCTTCATAGCCATACAAAGATTTTAGTTCATCGATGCACTCTTGTCGTGATAATCCACGTCGAAAGTTGTGAAAAATGATCGCACGAAAATGTTCACGAGTTAATTCCATTTTTTTGCCGAGATGAATTTTTTAATTCCCTGTAAATAAAACAATTCACGTTTAGATGACAAAACGTTCTGAGTGACGTTATGCTAAAAAATGTCAAACTTTCCAATGGAAATATCAGATTGCACCTGGCAACACTTAGTGTTGCCTAGTCCAAAAATATATATAGCAACCTATGTACAACCGTTGGGTAAACAAAACTATTATACTCTGACCATGTCGTTGTTTACCGTCTATTGAAAACTGGTAATACTTCTGAAGAAGAAAATTCTGTACCTAAAACAAAACCCTTTCAGCGAGTAACAAACACTTCGCGGAGTTTTCAGAGTTTTTAGAATAGTCTTAATGAAAATAGCGAAGTTTCTTGCAAACATTTAATTTTTAAATATGGGAAATGTTCATATTATACTCCAGTACTCATATCAAAACCTATAATATACATGCAACACCCCTCCTGTTGTTGCCGTAAAGCCCTATCATCTGGCCTGCTCGTATTCTCTATACACTGTGGTACTGTTGCAGGTAATTTCCAACTTTTTATAAATTTATTTCATTATCTCATTTAATGTACTTAATATATAGACGAATAAATCTTTATGGCTGTGATATTAATTGAACTTATTCAACAAATTTACAAGCAAACAAATACTTATGCACATACAAGTACAGGTCATAAATTCAGCTCCGATTTCAGGTGTGAATAAAAGAGTGAAAGAAAATGACATGAATGAAAAATTAACACAATTAAAAGATTGGTATTATAGGCGCTGACAAAAACACTTGTGACTAGCGACGCATATATCGGAACATTTGTATGTATTAATATCTACATATGTATATGAAAGTTGCAGTTCATTGCACGGAGTGATCCGAAAGGCAATGAAAACCATATAAAGTGATAAATTAACAAGTAGGGAAGATCTGAGTACAGCTGTAACCAAATATTTTATACTCTCGCAGTTTGTAAGGAAAGTTTTAACTTTATTTTAACAAATTATGCGCATGTATTTAATTTTTATTATATGACAAAACCGTGAATGGGGCAGAGGGATATTTAGTAACGCGGATATACCATACCATACACTAAAATCCACTTTTCTAACTCAAATTGGAAATATGTGATATAAACTCAACCCAAGATGAAAATGTCATATATTGGGTATATCAGCATAAGGATAATCAGAGGATCGAAAAAATTTATCTTGTATACATATGTATATGAATTTAAAACATAGCTCTGACCAAATAAATGCATACCATATTCGGTTCAGGAATACATGTCAAACAAAAACATTATACATATGTATGTAAACGGTGTACCGGTTAAAAGTGAACGTTAAGATACAAATGTGTTGCTAGGGAACTTTTGTTGTAAACGAGCCTTAATTTTTTACTGTTTGGTCGGCAGGACATCTGCCAAACATATTCAATAACAAAAACAATAACTTACAGTTATTGAACAAATAGCATCATATTTTTTCATTGTTTTGAAAATGTCAAATTTTATGTTTTCATGTGTGGAAATAGGTACCACATATATTGAACGGAAGGCAAATGGGAAACCGAAAAAAATTCGGAAATTTTGCCTCAAAAACAGTTAAGAAAACCAGATTTGCAAGGAATTGTCACTGGCGTAAAAACTGATTTATTTAAGAATCTTAAACGCAGAAAATCATTGGTTACGCTGGGACAACCGACAACAGCAACTGCGAAAACAGATCGATTCGGTTATAAGAAAGCATGCTCTGTGTTTGGTAAGATCATAAGAGTGTGGTAAATCATGAGCTTCTAAAACCTGGTGAAAATCAAAAAAAAAAAGGAATGCACAAATTGCCAGAAAGTAATTCAAAACTCCAGAAAGAAGATCAAATATGTGTAGAAAGTCAAAACCTTGAACAATTCCTTTTTGCTTTTACATTCAAAATAATACAAGGGTTGCACATTGGCCTATTTTCCAAAAAAGCTGGGCAAAACTAGAAAAGTCCTCCGAACGCACTGAAACTTCGTTTATAGTAGTTTTTTGGTTGCTAATTTCATCATCATATTATTTTTTCGAAATTCAAATTTGAGGTACGTGTTCCAATTGGAACCAAACGTGAAGTATGTGATTTTTCGAAAGATTATTTGAAGACAATAATATCTAATGTAAAACGAAACACGATTTCGATATAAAAGGAGCTATTTAACTAAACCATTTATTTGCATGAGTAAGTGGTAAAAGGAAGTGGAAAAAAAATCATGTGGTTTCACCGCATGACAAAACTTGTAATATGACATGAGCACGATTGAGGAGTTCTACGCTCAAAACAAAATTTCGTCTTCTTGAAACTAGTATTAACACTAACAACAATGTCAGCCTCGAAATCCAACTCAGAATAACTTTGGAAAACAGGTGCTACTTTGGACTAAGTAGGCAATTGAGAAGCAAAGTTCTTCTCGTCGAACAAAAACCAAACTCTATAAGTCACTCATTGTTCTCATCCTGATATGTGGTGCAGAGGCAGTGAGTCGACGTTACGAGTTTTCGACAGAAAGGTTCTGCGGCAGATTTATGGTACTTTGCGCATTGACCACGGCGAATAACGCATTCGAGCGATGAGCTGTACGAAATACTCCAGCTCTGAAAGTTTTCGACGCAGTACCCGCCGCGGGAAGCAGAGGAAGAGGAAGACCTCTACTCCGTTAGAAAGCCCAGGTGAAGAAGAACCTGCCTTCGCTTGGAATCTCCAATTGGCGTAATA
Source organism: Bactrocera zonata (assembly GCA_037783105.1). Taxonomy (NCBI): domain Eukaryota; kingdom Metazoa; phylum Arthropoda; class Insecta; order Diptera; family Tephritidae; genus Bactrocera; species Bactrocera zonata. The sequence continues at coordinate 313,950 of JBAWJQ010005211.1, read as the reverse complement.
TAGCAAAAACGAGAAACGAATGGCGCGCTGTTGTTAACTCGGCTATAACCAAACCAGTAAAGAAGGAGCGGATTAACTTCAACCCGTTTAATTGCCCTAGTGTGTTGTATCATATTTTAATTAAGCCTATCAGGAAGCGAAACCACTATCAATTTTTGGTCGCGACATTCTGTAGCAAATGGTATAAAATATTGTTGTTCTGATTCTGATCGGTCAGTTTGAATAGCAGCTACATACAAGCTCTAGTGGTTCGATTTGAACAATATATTCTAAGATTGTAGCGATGTTTTGTAGATTATCTAAATCAAATTTTGTGAAGTTAGATACATTGCGAACTATGAGAGATATTTGTACAAGGACCTGAGTTCAAACGGTCAGTTGGACGGCAAATATACATATGCTATAGTAGTCCGAACTGACGAAAATCCATTGCGAATTTCGTAAAGAGATATTGTCGAATAAGAAGTTTTCCGTTTTTAAAACTGTCTCTTGTCATTCAGTACGGTAGCTACTTTCAATAGGGCCCGATATCAGTAGTTCCGACAAATGAGCTGAGAAAAAAAATTGTGCGAAATTTGCGAACGATCTCCCAAACATTAAGGCACTAGTTTGGGTATATACAGGCAAACGGACAAATAGACGGGAACGGCTAAATCGAGTCAGATCGTTACGCTGATCATTTTGATATAAGTACACACAATGCAATATATTTTATACGGCCTCCGATGTTTCCTTTTGGGTGTTGCAAACTTCGTGACAAATATAACATACCATGTTCACTATGTTATAGTTACAAAGAGCAAAAACTTCTGTTTTTCTTAATAAACTCGGATGGTCAAAAATTATTCTCTTAAACTCCAGCCTTACCCAGTTCATTACCTTTCTGATTTCCCTTTGTTTTTAGCAATGCAAATATTAGCAGCCACAAATCAGTTGTATTTAATTAACTATGAAGGAATAACTGTCTTCCAAGGTCCTATTTCATTTAATTTGATTACAGGAAAGGCGGCAATGCTAATGAAAATATACAAGCTTTCTTAGGACTTCTCCGATAACATTCCACTTTCTAGACAGTTATCTTAAATCAAACTAGAAATGCAACCCTCCTTTGTGCACAAAAATTCGTTTTGTCCTCCAATTCAATTTGGTGTCAAACGCGGACTAAGGAAGTCGAGGAGTGTAGAGAGTGAGAAATTGGAGCAACGCCAAGTCATTAAAAAGTTAATAAATTTTTAAATGTACACAACACAAGGGTTAAGAGAACACAAACAGCAAATATTCGCCTAAACTTTCAAAATGGATCACCAGTATGGTGAAATAATAATTCAGTTAACTTCATTGATTTGTCAAATGAAAAGTTTTTTATTTTCTATTTGTTTTACTATTTAATTTTTTATTCTCAAAAATAAAGGAATTGAAAAGCTCACAACAAACAAATGCAGAGAAGCGTCAAATTCTGTACGGGAAGCAATTACGTTGGTATTTATAATAACCCGCTGAATTGCATGGAAGGCTACGGGCTCTACGTATATCCCGATGGCAGTGAATACCAGGGGTTCTTTCGACGTGGTCGCTTTCACGGCATCGGACGTCTCACCATGGCAGCACCATATTCTTTTACATTCATCGGGGAGTTCGATAATGGTGAATTGACTAGCATCAACAAAATGATCTATCCAGATGGTTTGATATTTAAGGCTGATTTTAATAAAGCGAAATTGAATACCGCTAATTGGACTTACCTCAGCAAGGCTGATCGTCGCTATACGCGTGAGCTTTGTATGGACTTGCCACCAGTGGTGCCAAATGAACCGGTTTCGCGTTATAGTCCGCGTCCACTTCAACCGAACACCTACGATACTGAGGAGGGAATATATGTCGAAAAGAGTCGCTTCATCACTAAAATACCGCCACCATTTTACCATCTACGCTTTGTTAATTGTGATAAAGAGATCGATTGGATACGACAATTTTGTCGCCATGAGGATAGTGATGTTGCCACTGAGCCAGTCGAAGCAATTGGACGGCAGATTCTGGAGTCGAATATCAGAGCGTCTACGGAATTAGGTGAAAATCTGTACACTTGTACGTGTAATACGGAAAAAGGTTTACAGACAGAACGTCTAGGAAAGTTTTGTAGACGTGCTTTTCATGATCCCGATGACTCATCTTCTAGTTCACAATACTCGAGAGATTACAAAGATGCGGCTAGTTCAATGAGTACCAGCTCATTTTTGGAGGTTCCGATAAAACTTGATATGCAAACGCAATGTGATAACGAAGTGGCACAACTACGCCTGAAGCCCAATGATCTCGGACCAGAATATTTCTCATAGAATACAATATTATTCTAAATGGAAACCCTAGATGCTGTAAAAAAATTCTACAATGCCCCTCCTAAAACAACATATTCACATAAATTCTTATTTACATACGTGATTTTGATAAGGAAATATACGCATATTGTTTTATAAGTTCTTCTGTTAATTCTTAATTGTCTCATAAAATAATATTTAGTCAATATATAATAATATATGAAGCATAGGAGTTCTTTAAACTATGAATTACCGAATTTTATCCTTGACCGTCAAATAAAATCGATCTCCCTTTTTCATAAGTCAAAACACATCTGATAAGCCCATCCTGATGTACCTTATAAAGCTGATGTGAGAAAATCTTTCGCAAGCGTTCTGCAAGAGTGGGAAACTGTATTAGTATTAGTTATTATCTAATATAGAGACGCCTGCCTCCAAAAACGCGTACGAAGCTGTTAGATCAGCAGATACTGTTCTGTATAGTGTATTTACCAATATCGATGATGTTTATGTGAACAAGGAGGTGAAACTATGCGTCTTTTCACATATACAAAGAATGTTTTACAATACCTCCCATGGCAGTGCACTGGAAAAGAGAGTTATAGTAATCATTATAAGAGGGGTGGATATAGTTCTCAGAACGAAAGTTGTTACGACGAATAACAAAAAAGAATTCGGGGTGAGGTGCTGTCACCTTTACTATGGGGCATAGTTGAAGATGATCTTATTGATTTTTTAACATCCAAAACCGTACTTTCTCAAAGTATTCGGTTGTTATTGTCATTATGACAAGGCAAAAGTTTATTATTTAGTTATTCAAAGAGGATTTACCCTAGCAAAAAGGTCGTCCATTAAACTTGGCCTAGGACTGATACTAGACTTTAAGCTTAGGTGAAAAAAGGCGTGAAATCCACATTTGTGAAAGTGACGAAGGCGTTGATGATACACAAAGGCTTAGCACGTAAAACTTGGGGTTGCAAACCGGGCTTACTAAGCCGCATGTACATCAAAGTAGCCAGACTAATTGTGACATAAAGAGAGGTATTATTGACGACGTTTCATATCACCATCCAAATATTAGTAGTTTCGTAGTAAAAAACAATAATTTTTTCACTCAAATATCTCGCACTTTGCACCTAAAGAGAGTTTTAGCGGGGAGTTCTTTTTCAATAATGTATTATGAAAAGATCCTTATCCTAAGGTCCTCGGCTTAGTGAAAGTTTATGGTAAACATGTTCAAGCCGAGCAAACGTGCCAAAAGTGTATTGATTCATTTAAAAGTGGTAATTTTGCTTTGAAAGACAAAATCGGCCTATGGCAAAAACAGTTTGAAGACGAGAAACTGGAAATATTACTCTGTAAAAATTGTTGCCAAGCACATATGTACCTCGCAAAATCTTTGGAAGTCACTTAAACAGCCATTTCGAAACGTCTAAAACCAGCCGAATATACATATTAAAAACTAAAAAAAATATGTGACATATGGGTTGGAGCCAAAGTTGGAAGATGACTTTGTATGGCAGAATTGCTGCTGATAACTGATCTTACAAATTTATCGGAATATTCTGCTGAAGAAAAAAAGAAGGACGAAAAATAAGCAGCAGGAACGGTAATTCAAAATAATAAATAACGTTCAAACAATAACTGCACCCTACTACGAGTCCACACTCGGCACAGTTGACAGCAATGATGGCACAACTGTAGTAGAAGTGGTTGACTCAGTAATTGTCGATAGTAGCACCGAGTATCAAATACCCATGTACCTTATGTATCCTTAACCACGGAACCACCACCACAGGTAGCTCTTAAATCTTAAACCATTATTAAACATGGACATCTTAAAATCGACTGGTACATAAAATAAAAATGTCTGAATTCCGTACTCAGACGCCTACCGTAACTTCAACGTTGGTCGATGTGACAATACAATTTCTGCTGATGAACTCAAGAGCTTCCACGAAACGCACAGCGAAATTGACTTCTCTTTGTCTGATGTGTTACAACAAATGACCGAAGTGGAACAGGATTCATAACGCCCTGACTCAATGGAAGATGGAAATAGTTTAACGAACGTTAACGAACTGAATACATCTGGCAGCATACGGCAGCAGGTCCGCAACGATCAACACGCCGCAAGTGCCACCTGTTGACTGATCAGCAGGCACACATTATATGGAACCTTTCTTACTACCAATGCCAGCTCCAGTTAATGAACTCGAAAACGAATTGACCACAGAAGTCGCATCTGCTCCGGTGGCCCCAACATATGCCCCTAAGGAAGATGTCAGCTTGAAACCCAATATACTAGCAGATAGTAAAGAGAAAACAGAAGCAAGGAACACAAAGCCGAGCTATTGCTGGAGAATATAGAAGAACACGAGGCTGGTGTGGATTTTGTTACTACAGAAAGATACGTAGTTGTAGATCATATATAGAAACCAATGGTAACGAAAAGAGGGCAAGTGAAGAGAGCGCAATGCACGAACTGATGGCCATACCATACCGGCACACACACAGAAAATGTTATAGCTTCAGTTGGACAATACTTTCAATAAAACGATTAAAATTTTGAAAAGAAACAACAAACGCAGGACTATAATTAATGGCACAAGCGCACGACACGGTGCCAAAAATCTTTATATTTATTTATATAAAATACTACTGTGCCCAAAACATAAGGTGACATTGTATTTATTTTGAAAATTCTTTATTTATTCTTCCAAATCAATTTCATCCCCTTCAAAGTAATCCCCTCCCGATGCAATGCACTTATGCCAACGGATTTTCGAATCTTCGAAACACTGGTTGTAGTCCCTTTCCGGGATGGCCTTCAGTTCCGTCTTCGCTGCGGCTTGAATCTCCTCTATCGTATAAAAACAGTGTCCCCGGAGCGGTCTTTTGAGCTTGGTGAACAGCCAGAAGTCGCACGGCGCCAGATCAGGTGAATACGGTGGTTGCGGAACGATATGGGTTTTGTTTTTGGCGAAATAGTCACGAATTACGAGGGCAGTATGGGATGGTGCATTATCGTGGTGTAAAACCCAAGAATTGTCTTTCCATAATTCCGGCCTTTTTAGGCGGATAGCGTTACGCAAACAACGCATAATGTTCAAATAATATTCCTTGTTGACTGTTTGACTGGTTGGAAGGAATTCATAATGCACAACACCACGATAATCGAAGAAACCAGTCAACATGACCTTGATTTTTGAGCGACTTTGGCGCGATTTTTTTGGTCTCGGCTCTCTATTGGCACGATTGTTTCGGGGTCGTAAGCATAGATCCAAGTCTCATCGCCAGTTATAATGCATTTCATGACACCCTGGTATTCGGAAAGCATCGTTTCCCACACTTCAACGCGATGCCTTCTTTCCAAAAAATTCAATGTTTTCGGTACCAGTCGAGATTTGACGCGCTTGAGGCCCAAAACATCCTTCAAAATGGTATTGGCTGAGCCTTTCGATGTGCCAACTTCATCAGCAAGGTCTCTAATTGTTGTTCAACACCAAATCTTTGATTTGTTGAACGTGAGCTTCGTCGGTTGAGGTTGATGGTCGCCCTGGACGCCCTTCGTCTTCGACACGTTCATGGCCGGCTTACAACTCACTATACCACTTGTAAACATTTTTTTTAGACATAGCCTCATCACCAAAGGCTGTCTGCACCATCCTCAAATTGATTCCGTAAACAAAATTCAATGCAAATTCTTTGCTCAACAAATTTCGACATCGCAAAAAACTTTTAGCAGCTCACAAAATGACACGTATCTCAAACACTTATGAATATTTAGACATGAAATTTGACATAAATGTGACTGACAGTACTACCAACCTAAAAAAAAAATAGTTTCCAAATCCTTCGACGCGCGCAGTTTAAATTCAAATGTCACCTTTCTTTTTTTTTATTATGACATCACCTGATTCATATATAACATTTTATGTGTTTTATCCAATTGGAAAAGATTTGAATTAAAAATAATTGTTTAACAATTACTGAATTGCGCTACATAATAACTAATGTTTAAAGTTGTTGCTTGCTCTCGGCTAAATTGGCAAATCAGTGCCCAGTTCGACTAATTTCATTAAACCATTTCCAAATTCAACATTTGAGTCGCTTTTATAAATCTTGCTGTGAGATTATCTCAACGCTTCCCCCAGTTCCTGATTGCATAGATTGAGTTCAAATCCTCCAGTAAAGGCAATAAATAAATGGTGTAGAAGTGATAAAAATATGTGGATTTCATTGTACTCATGAACTCATATTTGACACTTTTGGCACACATTGCACGTGTTTCATTAAAACACCACAATAAGATACTCATATTCTTACCTGTGGAAATAATATTCTTTTAAATACATACATTTTACGCTATTTGGACCCATGCTGTTTGCGGAAGAGATAGAACTGTGAACTCCTCAATCACACTTGTAACAAATCATTACTCAACTGAGCACTGACTTCCCGCACAGCTGGGTACACGAGCGCCCCTACTCACTTCACTTTAATTTAATTCACTTCAACAATCATATGATACTTCAATTACATATCATTTGCATAAGTCAATCAAATCGTAACAGCCAACAAACGTAAGCGGATTTATATTAATTATCTCCTTAAACAGTTCCGACTGCAATCAAATTAGCAAAAAACAACAGTTATGTTATTTTATTAATTCTTTTCCGGTAGCAATGTTAATCATTAATTATAAGCAAATATCCTCAATGAAACAATAAGAGTTCTGCGCATCAAAGCTTATTAAACTTAATTACAGCACTTTCAAAAAATATAGCACATTTACATCGGCAATTGACGTCCCAACAATGCAAGATTAATTAATCAAAATTAATCAAGCGCTTGAGTGCAATCGATGCTCGTGCTGACATAATTTATCATTCGTACATTTCGCGAGCACTGTAAGCCATCTTCTATACATGTGGGTATGTCGTACGGTTACTTATATGGCGTACTGTATATCGACCGGCTTCCAGCAGGGACAATGCACCGCCTAAGCAGATGTTATTAACCTAAGGTGAGTATGAGCGTAAGGCACAAACATGGGAAAATACAGGTTCGCATCACATACCTACAAACACGTACTTATATAGTCTGAGTTATAGCATGCGACTCATATTATATTCTAATTATGCCTGTTTAAGTAAATATTTTTAAAATGCGTAAGCAAATTGTATAGATTTTTTGTAGCAGATTTGCATCAATTTAAACAAATGAAGCGAATTGTTCGTATTCGGATTAACTGGGTCATAACCTAAGAGGTGATTGTTCTCCATTGACCTGTGTATTTTATGGTGTCAGAATGTTCTCACGAAGTAAGTGATGACTAACCTAACTTAGTTGGAATTTAAAAACATGTACGTACCAGTACCGCAAAACGTGCGGGGTGCGCGAGAGCTGAAGAGGATGGCGAGACGCATTTGCAGACAAAAAAGAGAGAGGCCGAAATGTGTGGTTACGAAGAACTTGACAAGCTGGCCGACAGAGGTAATGCTCGAAAATTCTACAAAAAGATGCGGCGACTAACAGAAGGTTTCAAGACCGGGGCATATTCTTGTAGAACCCCAGAGATAATCCGGTGACTGATGCGCAGAGCTTACTCAAATTAAGAAGGCAACACTTCTCTAGCCTGCTAAATGGAAGTGAAAGTATAGCACCAGGAGATGGCGAACTCAATTCGCAAATTGGTGACGATGGAGCGAACGTTCTATAGCCTGGCCATTAAGAAGTTCGAATAACAATTCCCCGTAATAGTTCGAGCTAAAGAGCTTAAACGATAGTTCTGTTTTCTCCTGGTTGGACTAAGAAGCGAAGAAAATCGGTATGGCATGTAGTAAACAAAGGAAAGACAAACACGACTTAGCTCCCACGTCACTGTTGACAGTCATAACTTCGAAGTCGTAGATATTTTCGTCTATCTTGGAACCAGCGTAGACACCAATAACAATGTCAGCCTCAAAATCGGGCGCAGAATAACTTTTACCAACAGGTGCTACTTCCGGCTGAGTAGGCAATTGAGAAATAAAGTCCTCTCTCGACGAACAAAAACCAAACTCTGTAAGTTAGTCATTGTTCTCGTCCTGTTATATGGTGCACAGCCATGGGCGATGGCAACATCTTATGAATCGACGTTACGTTTGGCCCTTTGCGCATTGGCCACGACGACTATCATATTCGATGGTGCGAGATATACCACGAAGGCATTGACATAGTTCAGCGAATTAAGGGACAGCGGCTACGCTGGCTAGGTTATGTCGTCCGTATAGATGAAAATACTTCAGCTCTGAAAGTATACGATGCAGTACCCGCCCGGGTAAACAGAGGAAGAAGAAGACTTCCACTGCGTTGGAGAGGTCAGATGGAGGAGAACTCGGCTGCACTTGGTAACTCGAATTAGCGCCAAATTGCGAACAGAAGAAATGACTGCCGCCTAATCGGTGTATACGCCACTAAAGTAGAAGACTTACAAGTAAATTCACTACACAAAAAAATATATAGAAGATCAAGCGACTGGAAGCTCATAAAATCACGTGCGACCTCGAAATAAAGACATCAAATTATTAATTTAGTATCCAAGCTTATCCGTCTTATGTGACTTAACCGAATAAATAAAGAAAGGATTACAATTTTTTAGTACACGGTTTTTGGTTTAATTTTAAAAATGATGGAAAGGCACCTTTAGATACTGAATGTAAGGTACAAAGTGTAGCGGATGTTTGAAAATATGTATGTTAGATTTGTGGCTACTAAGGGAGGTACTGGCCTAATTTCATTAATTTTAGGCAAAAGGCTGCTGCTATTAGAAAGATATTATTTCTGAATTTGATCAAGATTTCTTGCATAATGAGAGATAGATGCGGTCTAAAGTCAACAGGAACTTTGAAAATATTTTTATCAGGTATATAGTAGCTAAGAGAAGTATTGAGCCGATTTTATCCATTTTCAACGCAAGAACATGCTGTTTTTTTAAATTCCCGTAAGTTCTTTATTACCTTCGTTACCCAACTTTAATTTCCTGAATCCCCTTCACTTTTATCAAAAATTATTATGTACTTGCGGACTCTGCCACTGTTAAATAATCATTTCAACTGGTTTTTTTTAAATGAATTTGGATAATTTAGTTCAGAAAATACTTGACTGGCGGTTACTCATCATTTTAATGGCGACTGCTTTTCAGTCGGAATTGCTCATGAGTATGTATATGAATGTATTTCAAGAGAAGTAAAAATATTTAATGCAAATCTGGTATTTCAAAAGCAAAGAAACGGAAAAAGTTTCGATACTTTAATACCGACGTACTTTTTTTGTGATTAAGGCTTTTATTGGAAAATTCTTCGAAATTAAATCATTTATAGGCTAAGTACTTGATATGAAGGGTTAACTAAAAGCAAATAAGGTATGTTTATGACGTAAGGAACCGGAATATGTAGTATAGCTTATATTATGAAATTAAGTAGAAATAGTGTGAAATTATGAGTCAATACTTTCAAGGATGAAGTACTCAGTATTGTGTGTGGTGTAACTGTTCAAACAGTTCATGACGAAATATTGAATATTTATGAAACAAACACGAGTTTGAAGTTTTGTATTTATAGGGAACTGTGACATATTCTCATGTTTCGAAACCATTATTAATTAATGACGTATACGGTTGTCAAAATGACTACAACTCCTTTTTATTTGAAACTTGTTTTGGCGGTGATTCTCTTCCTAGGTGTGTTGAAGCACAGGAACTTGAAAGCCACGCCACTGACCCACGACGCTTATTTCCTTCAATAAATTGATTGTTTTGTTTAATGTATGGCATGCTCGATACCGATCTATGGTTTCTCGAATAATCGACTCTGCTGGAACTTTTATTGTACTCTTGCAAAATGTTGCTACAAAGTATAATAGTTTTGTTCACCTAACGGTTGTTTATGGTATATATGGTATATAATGATCACGCTGACGAGACAAATTAAAATTTGGATGTCTCTCCGTCAGTCCGTCCCTGTCTCTGTAAGATGTAAATTTTAATAAAAATTGAGATATCGCATTGAAACTTGATACACATGTTTCTTGGCAAAAAAGTTAAAAAATTTCTAAAAAAGTTTAATGTAATGTTTAATATCTCCTAAATCATTCAATTTATTATTACCAGACTCGCGCAGGACAAATCCCTTACCCCTATCGACACTGTAAACCGGATGAAATCGGATAGTAAAAATATAACGGTACTATTAAAATCTATTAAAAGCACGATACATCAATTAATAAATAAATCAGAGGCATAAACTTTTACATCCGACATAATACTAGAAAGCTTTATAAGCGCCGGTGTCGAAATGAGACGATGCACCGCCCACATTCAGGTGAAAACCCATATCTCAGGACCCACTGACCCAATTTCGACCAAATTTTCTATGTAATATTATGTTGACATTTCTATGTTTCGGTGAAAAAATTTTTAAGTCAGACTACTTTATGTATAACACAATTTTAATTTCCCTCTGATTCATCACTTTCCATAATACAAATCAATCACCAATGAATATATCGGAATAATAGTGCTAAATATTGCCATGTAAGTCGGACCAAAACTATTCAAGTCCCCAGATACTGAAAATGTGCACCGAAGTTCAAATAATTGAGTTATCTTGATAAAATTGGGAGAACGAGTTTTTTAATAACGATGCATCTTTGTATTATACAAAAATGAATAAATTGAGTTGAAAACTTGCCCTAAGCTCAATATAATTAATATCAGGATTTTCCGATATATAGTTGACTTTACTCCTTATATGTAAATTAGTAAGTCAAGTACCTTAATGAAACTCAGAGAACATATTTTCTTGTTAATAATATCTAGTAAGAGAGTTGCCTTTATATTTCGGGATTCGAGAACAAAAACAAGTTTTCGTCATCAAAAATCGCTTTATTGTTTTTTAATATATCCCAAAAAATAAGGTGACATTGTATTTATTCTGAAAATTCTTTATTTATTCTTCCAAATCAATTTCATCCCCTTCCCCTTCGAGACACTGGTTGTAGTCACTTTCCGGGATGGCCTTAGTTCCGTCTTCGCTGCGGCTTGAATCTCCTCTATCGTATAAAAACGGTGTCCCCGGACCGGTCTTTTGAGCTTGGTGAACAGCCAGAAGTCGCACAGCGCCAGATCAGGTGAATACGGTGGTTGCGGAACGATATGGGTTGAGTTTTTGGCGAAATAATCACGAATTACGAGGGCAGTATGGGATGGTGTATTATCGTGGTGTAAAAACCAAGAATTGTCTTTCCACAATTCCGGCCTTTTTAGGCGGATAGCGTTACGCAAACGACGCATAACGTTCAAATAGTATTCCTTGTTGACTGTTTGACCGGTTGGAAGGAATTCATAATGCACAACACCACGATAATCGAAGAAAACAGTCAACATGACCTTGATTTTTAAGCGACTTTGGCGCGATTTTTTTGGTCTCGGCTCTCTTTTGGCCCGATATTCGTTCGATCGATCAGTTGTTTCGGGGGCGTAAGCATAGATCCAAGTCTCATCGCAAGTTATAATGCATTTCATGATACCCTGGTAATCGGAAAGCATCGTTTCACACACTTCAACGCGACGTCTTTTTCCAAAAAATTCAATGTTTTCGATACCAGTCGAGATTTGACGCGCTTGAGGCCCAAAACATCCTTCAAAACGATACTGGCTGAGCCTGTCGGCTTGGAACTCACTATACCACTTGTGAACATTTTTTTTAGACATAGCCTCATCACCAAAGGCTGTCTGCACCATCTTCAACGTATCCGCAGCAGAAAATTGATTCCGTAAACAAAATTCAATGCAAATTCTTTGCTCAACAAATTTCAACATCGCAAAAAACGAAAAACTCACTTTTAGCAGCTCACAAAACGACACGTATCTCAAACACTAATGAATATTTTGACATGAAATTTGACATAAATGTGACTGAAAGTACTACCAACCTAAAAAAAATAATTCTCCAAATCCTGCGACACGCGCAGTTTAAATTCAAACGGTCCCACTAATGAATATGGTTGCCTCAGTTACCCGATAGATGACATGATAATTTTCTAATATCAGTTTGCGGACAGCATCAACAGCTCTGTCCAAAACAACAACTGATTTTGAACGACCTTCGCGGAATTGATGTTGAAGGGATCTACCTCTATTAAATTCATCGTGTCATCCATTAACACTGGTCTTTGATTGAGCTTTATTTACAAACATTATCGTCGATGCACTCCTGCTGAATTAATCCATATCAAAAGTTGTAAAAAACCAATCGCTCGAAAATGTTCTCCTTTTTACTGAATTTTAGTGGCCGAAATGAATGTTTTAGAGAACTTCAAATAACATAAACCGTTCTGAGATGTACAAGTATGCCATCAAAAATGTTACACTTTTCGATAAAGTTGCGAGTTGCCAGATTGTAACCCTATAATTACCAAATCCCGAAAAATAAAAGGCAAGCTACGTAATGATAAAAATAAAAAATTAATACATCCTATACAGTGGCTTCCGATTTCTAGCTTATATTTAAACCAGTTAGGTTGATCGAAATGTCTAATTGGTTGTGGACAAAATTTAGGATTGAGTTTATTTCCATATACATAGTTAATAAATCATGCATTAACACAAGATACGTTTTCAGAACGTCTTTTTGTCTTTCATCTGTCTAGTAGCCCATGATTTGACTTTGTTGCTACAATCAACTTTATGATCATGGTTTCCCCCAAAAATCAAGATCAAATTCCTTTCTTTCCTTTTCATATTCAACTTGAAAAAAAAAATAAATAAATAAGTAAATATTCTTAATATAATAAACCAGACAGTTGTAGTTGACACGGCCTTCATAACTGTTAAATAACTTGATATATATATAAATATATGAATAAAAAAATAAAAGATTATGGAATAATAGAATTGCTGTCCAAAAGGCATTACCCACATTCATATCAAACTCGTTTTATCTCACACCCATTCGCATTACACATATATTTATATACAGTTATACTTTTAGTAAAAGTAGAATATAATAATAGCGACTCATTTCACAAAGAACGAAGTCGTAAAAATTAAATTTGAAGACGAAATTAAGTTGTTAAAATTATTTTCGACTTCGCAGCCATAAATGAAGCAACCGAAATATTGGTTGGTATTTAAATGGGACCATAAAACACATACGTATGCCTTAATGCACACAATTTCAGCCTGCACTTATTAACAAAAACACAATAAAATTTGGTGTTCAATCGAGAATAATTTTGACCGTCAACGTCAATTCATTGCGAAGGGCAAATGCAGACGGTGGAAGTTGGAATATTTTAGGGCGTCAATGCAATTAAATATTTTAAGACCAAAATACACAGCAGCATATGCATTTATGCCTATATATATAAGAATTCTTGGGCGCGTAACTGTTGTTTGCTGCCAAAAACGCTGACGTATGAAGACACCGAATTGCCAAACTGCACCAAAGACCTTGAGCAACTGATGCGCACAGAATGCAACCACGGCGGAAGCAGTGCATTGAACCGCCGGTAGCCGATAATGCGAGTATGTGTATGTATGGAAGCGTGTAGACGACTGAATAGCTCAGACTACCACCACACACACTCGAACTATGATTCACGAAGTAAAAATCGAAAACCGTTGCTACCGACTGCAACCGCTACGCTCAAACTCGGACTCAGACTCGACACAGTTAAGCTGACATGCTACCATAAAATCCATAAAATCCGCTACTAAGACGACTAAGCGATTAAATGTTAATTAAATTAAAGTAAACTAAACACAAGCAGCGAATAAAAAGCACATCAAACTTTTGTTGCCATAATTGATTGCCAGCGAAATTCCATTAAAACCGGCATTGCGCATTTCGCTCGCTTATAGATAGGCTGCTGCTCGGCTGTTGGTGACGACTACCGGCACTCGATATCAGCCGGAGCGCGTTTGCGTTTGACATTGACCTTGACTTTGGTTTCTTAGCCGGCGATTAAGTTGCGATTTCCCTGCGCCTGCAACAGCTCGAAACGGAAATTGTGACGGCGTAGTAGCCGCAGTCGCATTCCGCCGGCGCGGCCGAGATTTATGCGTACTTTCACCCAAAGCGGTGGCGAAACGCGGGCACTTTGTCCCTCGGCAGCGCATGGGAGTCATCGCTGTGCTTGACATTTTCCCACACACACTCTCGTGCATTAGAGACATGTGCGTCGTGTTAAACTCGTATTTGTTTGTACGATTGTGTTTGTATTTTCTCAACGCCCTAAAACAATTGGATGCAAATGACTTGCGTAGGATTTGTCAAGTTATTTTATCTGATTTTAATTTCATTCATATGCAGATAAATTTGGCGAAATATGCATCGCATTTAGCGTGCATTGATTTAGGGAAAAAATTATTGACCCGCTCGACATCCATATTCATAAGTTCAGCATTCGGCACTTTTTGATTTGCACTGCTTTAACTTTTGTTTGGAAATTTACTAAATAAGCTTAAGATTTCAGGGCACATGTATATTTTTGGCAGGTGTTTTGTCTGGCGTTTTCTTGCAAATTCAGTTTGAGAATTCAGACTTTCAGAATTAAAAAAAAGTCTTAATGGTTTTCATGCACCTGGAGTTTTCCGGCAATGCCACACATGTTTTTACCAAGAAAAAAAATTTGTTTTTAAATTTTATTCAATCAAATAACTTATGTTCAACAAGAGAATTGAACCTTGCTTCATAAAGCGGAAATAATTACACTACTCAACAAAAATGAAGGAAAAATTTGCGACTGAAGTGCTAAGAGGTCATTTGGGGCATTTAAGGTGTCCTTATTACGAATTTGAAATCAAAAATGTTGCAACAGTTACAGCTATTTGTGCAAAAGAATCAACCGCTAATATAACAATCGCAAAATGACTGTATATAAACTAGTGTTATTTATTTTTCCCACGCACTGAACAAATTTTTCTTTATCTACAAAAATTTATGAAAACTACATACGATAAACAAACCCATATCTGATCAGTTTTCTCTGTATCCTTCATATAAATCGCCTTATGAAAGTAATTTTATTTTCTCATATGAGCAGATTACGTCGATTTTAAGTACAATGTTTGCACCAATCTTGAGATTTTAGTCTTTGCCAACTCAAAGTTTTATTTACTCATAATATTAAATTGCATAACTATTACTAAGGAGTTTCAAAAAAATCGATTTTTTTTGTAATCTTACTGAATTTTACAACACCTCTAGAATATTGTCCTAAATTTTCAAGTTAATCCGAGTAAAAGATTCACAGATAAAGCCTTTAGAACTTGTGCGCTCGAGGCTAACAGGTCTTTGAGATACAAATCTTAAAAATTTGGATGAAGGATTTTTTTTTCGATTACAACTATTTGAGAAAAAAGCGTCACGAAATTTTCTCTGAAATTTTAATTTTTTTTGGAAATTGTCTGCCAAAAAACCAATTTTCAGTTTTTTCCTTCGCCCAAGTTCTAATTTAAGGTTTTAACTAAAACAATTTTCTTTTCACTTTAGATGATCCTGTAGGGAGATATTCTGCCAACCGGAAATGGCGTCGTAAAGGCCGAGTTTAAAAGATTTTCCCAAAATTATTTGGATTTCTTTGTTAATAGTGTATGTCCATGTAAATCCTTAAGTTGCCTTTACACCTAAATTAATATAGAGAACATTAAATGAAAACACACGTATTAAGAGATTAAATAAAAAAAGTTTACTTCAGCTGTACCGAACTATAACACCCTTCGTAGGCACACTTCATATAGTAAGTAGGTATGCAACTAAAAACGTTTTGCTACTTCTTTCTAACCTCGTGTTTTTATATAAACAACCTTCAAGTCGAAGTAACGTCACTTAATAAGGAACCATATTTATTTTATTAAGATTTTTATCTCTTGATTCTGATCGATCTCTTTGAATGACGGCCATATATTATACGGTGGTCCTTACAATTTTTTCGGAGATTGTACTACAATAATAATCCGAAACTATTTTGATGGATAAGTTGTATGGCAGATGTATAAAGAATATAGAAGTTCCGACAAATAAACCTCTTCTTAGAGAGAAAAGGGGATGTGCAAAATTTCAGATCGATATCTCAAAAACTGAAGAACTAGTTAGGATATATACCTACACACATACAAGCAGATGGACACACTTGAGTATTGGGATACTCTAGCTTGAAGTCAGTAAAGCCAACTTAATACACTGATCCCATTACAATGCGGTCGTTCGAATGAATACTAAGTTCTGGCAAGTATTTTTTTTATATGTCTGGCTTGCAATGAGAAAAAATTTAGTTCAGAGTTGGTCTTTTTGAGAAGTGTTACATAATTTATACCCCATCTACTCTAACGAATAATGTGCATTCTTACAGATACCGAATAATACGCAGCAAGGGTGCTATTGCTGCTATGATCAGAGTACCGAAAACGACGCAAATGATAATTGAAGCTGTGCCCATCCACTTTGTGAAAGATTTTGCGAAAGAATATTAGTTTGCAGACTTACAAAATTCAACTCGTATAACATTTAAACAGAACGACCATCACGTGCGTCACACGTTCGGTTAATAGACCCAAAAACGAGATGGCCACCGATCATCGAATTTCACAGGAAATTTTTCGCATTTGATAATCGACAAGTTATTGTTGAGACTGCATTATATCCTCAAAAATTCACTGTTTGATGCGCTCTATTGGCACTGTGAATCATTGGTCCTTATTTCTGCAAAAATGAAGCCAATCAATGGGGAACGTTATAGAGACATCATTAATGACTTTTTGGTGTCTGAACTGGAGGTTGTTGAAGTAGGTGACCTTTGGTTCCCACAACATGGCGTTACATGCCATAAAGCCCGCGAAACAATCAATTTATTGAGAGTCTTTGAGAGTCTGACCTCCAAAATTGAGCGATTTAACACGGCTAAGCCATTTTTTGTAAAGTTTATTGTTTCCACTGATAAGTCCGAGACGACTGTCGCCTTGGAAGAGAATATTCGATTTTTACGCTATGGTAATTTACTTTGAACATAAAATTCTTTTATAAAAAAGCGTCAGTAAACAAGGAGCAAAATAAATATGTATAATTAGGGGTTTTTTTTTTTTTGAAATACTAATGGTTTTCAGTCCCGTACGTATTTCTTTGGAAATACTCTAAAATAATCCCTGAAAATTTTAGCCCTTAATATTAACACTAAGAACTGGAAAAGGCCTGTAAAAATTTTCCATAAAAAATACACTACAATCGTGTATTTTTTTCTTTAAATTCCTACATATCGGAGGTATTTTATGGCATCCCTTTGACTTTAGACGCATATTTCTCAAAATTGTTCATTCTACAAAAGTGCCCTGTGCAACAAAATCGTAACTCACACCGGCGAGGTAGTACGGTGCTCTAAACCCGATTTTTCCAAGAATTTCGCAATTTTTTGTATATATCTCTTAAATGACAGGAGCTATAGAAAAAATGTTCACAACAAATTTGTAGGAAATTTTATTTGCTATAAAAAAGGTTCAAAGTCAAAATCGCTATCATCAATACTTCTCGAGATATTCGGCTTTTTAAGTAAGGCCTTATAGAATTTTTATAGATGGAATGTATACATATATTAAAAAATCTATGAAAATTACAAAACATAAAAATTTAATATTTCGTAGTTTTTAAATCTTTATCGGCTCCTAGTATTCCGATTTAAAAACATTGAAAAGCTGGGGGTGGAAAATCGTGCACCCCGGTGATACTATTTTAGATCATCCAACCACTTTTAAACCTTAGCTGGCTTCATTTCCTTCCTTTTGCTGACCAGTTGTTGATCTTAAAAGACTTACTAACTAATAGCTGAGTTATTATCATAATACGCTTAAGTCGCCTAAAGCGAAGATAGACATTATAATTTACGACCGCGTCATGTCACTCATTATTGATGTATTCTAAGCAGTAACGTCAACACTGCATTTCATCAGAATTGTATTTTAACTGATTATGTTATATTAAATAAATTAAATTCTTAAGCAATTTAACGAGTTTCTCATATTTACCTGTAACAGTTAGCTTCCCGTTTTAAAAATATATTTAATTATTTCTATAAATATAATGTTTCGTTTCTCCTCTTTTATGTCTGCCGACTATTTATGTTCATTCAACGTAGCTCATATGTACTGTTAATGAAGCCGACAATATGTTTTGTTATATGCCATTTGCTTTGGAGAAGGCTTACCAATCCATGCATACAAATTCAAAAAAATAATGATGATGAATTCGTCAGAATTATAAGTGACGAAAGAGTAGCTAGATCTCCAATAATTCTAAATGCTTAAGGAAATGAAGATAAACTATCTTAAAGGTTTGTGAATATAATTGAAAGAAAATAATCCCTTCCGCAAAACCACTTTTGTAAACTTTTCAGGCAATCCCTTAATTGAGTCAATTAGCAGAGATTTATATTTCTTACTGAAAGATTTACATAAAACGTTCTAAGAAGTTGCTGAGCAGGGATGATGAATTAAAAAATATTCATTCAAAATTGCCAATTATGAACCAGAATTTTCGATTATATTTTTTACCAGCAAAAATTATTAAATCGCCATTAAATAGAATAAAAATATTCTTCCTTTGTATTCGCGGTTATTACTACCACACTTTTGAAGGAAATGTATTTTATAGGAAGTTAAATACTAGTTTAGTGATTGATAGATATTAATTGTCAATTCTTGTAACATAAATGGAATTACTATGGTGTTAATTAAAAAAATTATTTTAAATCTTCTATAATTATAATAATTATTTATGTGAAAATAAAATTTATATACGGTTATACATCTATTCAACTTACATCTATTATATTACATATACTATGTACAAGTACTTATTGTAAAATATACTTAAAGGTGATTGTACTGATCTCTACAAAAATTACAAGAAGCATCATTTCCGAAAACTTCACCTAGTAGGAACCGCAAGAATCGATCGAACTTTAATCCGCAATTAGGAAAGCTCAAATCCTCACAGATGACGTAGACAGCAAACCTCTGGACATTATTGCAATCTGTGGAATACAGGCACAGCTTTCTATTAATATTTAGTCCAGTCATTATAGTAAGTTCACCTCGGAATTCGATATACCCATTTATATGTCTGTAAATACTTGTATATTGACACCCTAAAGTTGTCTCAAAACCTACATATGGTAGGGTATACCTCTACAAGTATACAAGTATTTAAAGACATATAAATGGGTATATCGAATTCCGAGGTAAGCTTAAATGACTGGACTAATTAGTTGAACCAAATTAAGCGAAAAACGATAGGTGTTTTAACTTCAATTTTACGTAAGAAGCTAGATCAGTCTGTAGCCTAAAAAAAAGATCTAATTTTGGCTACTTATTCTGAGAATAAGAAAAAGGAAATCGCGCCTCTCTCGGGCTTTACTTTATTTCAGGGAAACAAATTTCATATTGGACGTTTTAAACTATGCAAGACGGTTACGGCCACTATTCGCAATCATATTTTTTAAGGAGATCTGTAGTGTACGGATGATTTGGGAACTAGTGTCATTTGAAACAAAATAATAACGAGAAGACATGCAAGACATGCATTTTTTGTCAGTATACATCGTGACAAAAAAGTAATTAAATTTCCGGGGAAATGTTCATGTTTGACTCGTCCCTATAAAGCTGAATTTTCTTCAAAAAGAGATACCTAAAACAGGTCTCTTTAGACATGCTCGATCTTGCGAATTCCGATTCCACATTCATGTAGAGCATTAAAAATGTGCCGATAAGACATTGGTTCATGAGTTTTATATGCATCGAGAAACGATTTTGACCGAATTTAAAGCCAAAAACGCAATGAATACTATTGTTCAATAACCTTAGTCACTAGATTTGGCTTTTTTCTTGTTCCCAAAACTGAAACTGCTGCTCCGTGGTACGCGTTTTCAGTCGACCGAAAATATAAAAAAAAAATTCCCTGAAAACCATCACAAAAAATTCTTATGAAAAGTGTTTCGATTCGATCTGGTGGTTCTGGTTTGGCGGTCAAGTATGAATCAAGCCATTTTTTATACTTTTTTCTGATCTGAACCTTATTCCAGTAAGGAAGTCCTGCGTCGATCCGAACAAAAGATTGAAAAATTATTGTCCCATGCCTAGTCGTAAATTCCAGGTATTTTTTGACAATGACTCACTCCGATTTGCTGAGTTGTTGTCGGTAGCGTTACCGAAAATTGTTTCACCAGGTTTTAGAAGCTGATAGTATTACCTCGACGTAATGGTTGCGTATACGTTGACTTATTGAATCCATTTTGCATCACCAGCTAACAATCCGATGCAAAAACAATTTCTTCTTGTAGCGTTCAAACAGCATTTTTGACATAAAAATCTACTTTTAACATTTCTTTGTTATAACTCATATCACACCCGATTTCCTTGCTTTCGAATGTATCCAGCTGCTTTCAAAAGTTTTGAAATGGCTGTTTAAGCGTTTTTCAAGAATTCTACTTAAAAATTGGTTGGCCGCCCAGGAGATTCTTTATTTTCCGAGTCAAAATCACCAGTTGTAAAGTTCTTTTCAAACGTTCGCTCAGCTAGAGCCAATTTATCATAAACTTCCGCCAACATACGGTGACTTTCGGATGAAGTTTTCCTCACATTAAAATAATGAAGAATTCCCTGCAAAAACACTTTATCAGGCGGCAAGCTCGACAAGTCTGAGTGAATAAGAATATGATGAATAAAACACACAAGGACAATAGCTTTCCAAAGTATGTTCCAAATATTGAAATAATAGATAAGTAATCAAGTTATAAAGAAATATTTTTTTTAATAAATGATAATATGTCCCTTCCAAACAAACACTTTCAATAGTATGTCCTCCAACTATCAGCCTCCGTACAAATGTAATAGAACTAGATTGTGTTGCACTCATTCTAAGTAATTTCATCACACCATATAAGTCATCTTTCTTCGAAACAAATTTTTTCGAGTGGTGAAGAGTTCATAATGACTAAGTAGCTAACTAAAATGACACACCAGGAGTATTGAACTCGAAAAGCGATTAAAAGTATTTTCACCCACAAAATATCAAATTCTCAGGCACACACACACACACATATACACAATAAGCCTACGCAATATTTTTTCTTTCTTAATCTCAAATCACGCGAATTATACTAAACAGTGCACACTAAGTCAAATAAAGGCATGAAATGTATAACAAATATATTACCAGAATACAGCAGCAACAACAATAAAGAACGATCGAAACATTGCCGAAGTGTGGCGATGAGCGAATTTCAGCACTTTTAAGCAACAACCAAAAAGTACAACAACAAGCAAGAGTAAATTACAATTTAATCTGAAACAAATACACAATAATAACAACAATAACAGCAAACAATAATTGAACTCTATGTAGCGAATGAGCGCTGTGATGCCGAGTACGCCAACTGGCAACAACAACAACGGCGGCAACTTGAATATTGAGATCAACAAAAGCAGACGTTTTCAAATCAACGCCTGACGTCGCATATCAGCGCGCCGCGAACGCTACACTTTCGTATATAAACGAGCCGAACGCGAACGGTAAGCACACATTCCTGTTGCAGCCAGCAAAGCCTAAGGATTACCACAGCCGCCACAACCAAGTGAAGCTTACAAACAAGAGTGAAACAACCAACAACAAATCCCAACAACAAACATATAGTGCATATAACTGTGTGTTAGTGAAGTGGTGTGAATTTTGAAGAATTTTTTAACAACAACAAAAATTTGCAACAAAATGCATAGCAAAGTGATCTTATTCGCAACGATTGTGGTGAGTAAAAGCAAACGCTTGAAATTGTTGTAACAACAATTCACAAAAAAAAACACTGAAAATACATAAAAAAACTATCAAATAAGAGCAAAAGCCAAAGACAGTGAACTTGAAACAGTAAAAAGTGTAGTGCAAGTGAGGGCATGGTGATGGTGGTGGAAATCCAGACAATGAGCAGAAGTTACTCATACGACGTGAGCGCCAGTCAGTGTCAGCGCCTGAATGCAAACTATTTATAAGCACAAGTGTATGTGTGTGTGTTGAGTGCAATGAGGAAATGTGAAAAAATGGCAAATATTGCAAATATGTGCCGCCGCTTGCAGCGCACCAGTAAACTTGGCTGGTTTATGGGCGTTGAAGATTAGCATTTGCAATGGCATCTGAAGCGACCGATCAAGTGCATAAATAATTTGCGAGTAAGGTGTGTTGCGGCTGCTGTTCATATACAACAGCAATTATTTTCGCATTGTTTGCAATTGTTTACTTCGACTGCTGCATACTTTCCACGCTTGTTTGTGTGGCAAATGTTAAAATAAATAACAACAAACAGCGTAAATTGGCAGTTCAACGCACCTGAGCGCAGCTTTTTCGCTTTTTCGATTTTTTTTTTACTTTTTTTCGCTCACTTTTGCCAAAAGAACCTTCATAACAGCAAATGTTAATTGAATTTTTGCAATCAGCTAACGGCTGTGATGCAACCCAATCAAAACAACTGCAAATGTATAACAATGCAAAGACTAGTGTGCGTGTATATGTGTGCTTAGAATGCGACCTTTACAATTCCACAGCTTTGAACTTGCCTTAAGGCGCAACAAAGGCACACATACACACTCAGCTACACATTCAAATATATTTTCATATATATTTATGTATGTGTGTGGTAGCTATGTATGAGCAAAGCAAATTGACACAATCAATCATTCTAAATGGTGCGCGCTCACATTTTTCCCAACAAACACACACACGCGCACGTATGCCTGTTGTGCGGCCTGCAGCACTGTTGGCTTGAGCGCGCATTGGCAATAGATGAGACCGCTGCCGCCAACGCTGCTGGCTGTCTATGCAACACACCCAAAAGCGTCTGATTGTACAGCAAAAACCAAAGTCGGCTGCTTTTTTTAATTAATAGCAATTTGGTGAAGTGCTAAAAATACTTATTTTGGCGTTTTTAATGTTGCCTCTTTTTTTTTTTTTGTTTTTTTTTTTTTGTTTAATTTTTTATGTTTTTTCAAATTTATTAAATATTTTTTTTAACACTTCTCTTAACATTACTTTTAGTATTGCTCTTTGCTGCTAGTCCGGAATTTATTACAGCTTTTTGTATTGATATATTTTGGCGCAAACAAGAAATGACCAAATTTTCTGCTTTTTGCTGCCACAGCAGCTTCTAATGATTCATTAGCACGAAATTTATTGTTTCGCCAAATACTCGTATAACCAAAAAATATTTGTGCAATGAACTGTTTTTTTAGGCGCGCTGGCATGCTTTTGAACTTATATTTATGTTTTCACTTATATATGTACATATGCTTATAAAAATAAGATTTATTAAATTAGGTGAAAGGTGAACGTGCCAAATTCGAAATTAGCAAAAAAGCTAAGGCATTAAATCTTTTTTAATCCAACGAAGGAAATATAAAATCTTTAAAAAGCTAAAATTTAGAACAGGAAAAAAATAATTGTCTGGAGTTGAGTGCTTGTTATTTAATTATTCCATTTATGCAACTACCATATTTGCAGAAGTTGCAGGTTTAAAATTTTTTTGCTATTAATTACCAAAAATAGAAATTGCAGTTAAGAATACTAATTTCTAGTATATTTATTTATTTTTTTTTTATAAAAATTAAAGTTTTGAAATTTTGTTAGATAAAAAAATATATATTTTAGTTTTTAATTTTTTTTATTTGTATTTTTGTTTCAAAAATTCAAATTTTGTTAGGCAAAAAATTATACATAATATTTTTGTCTTTTGTTTATCTTTAGAAAAATGTGCTAAAATTTATTATTTGCGTCAAAAAATTTTCCTATTTATTTTTAATTTTATTTAATATATTTTTTCTTATAGAATTTCAAATTTCAAAATTTTTTTAAACAAAAAATGTTATATTTTTGGTTTTTATTTATTTTTTTTAACAAAAATAAAAACATTTTTGGTTTTTATTTATTTTTTTTAACAAAAATAAAAATATTTAACACTTTAATTTCCAAAAATTATATATATATATTTTTTTTGGTTATAAAAATGCATCAATTAAATATTGTAATTGTCAAAAATTGTTCCTTAATTGCTTAAAATATACTGCTTGGCTTAATATCTCAATTAAAGTTGTGCTAGAATGCGCTTATTTCTACTTTTTTATCGTGAAAAATACTAGTCACTTAAGTATTAAAATAATAATTGGAGTTAGTAAAATTTTTAAGTATATGCTAGTACTGAAAAAGAGAAAAAAAATGCATATACTCTTATATTAAGCTATACTAAAATTTTTTTGCAAAATATTTTTACTTACTTTTTATAAAACTTATTTTCTATAAAATTAAACATTTTTTTGCAAAATTTTTTACTTAATTTTTTATGATATACAAGTGTCTACCATAATTATATTTTAATCTAATTTCTTGCTATTGCCAAACTTTTTTTATGCATAAAAATGTTGCAACACTGCATAAAATATTTGAATAGAATAAATACATAATTTTTAGAATTTTCTCTACCAAGTATGAAATAAAACATAAAACTTTTAACCCTTACTGTTTTTAATAAATTATTTTATTTTAGTTTTTGTTTGTGAATTTCAATACAATTAGAACTTTTTTAATATAAGCAACAATAACTATCTCATAAAATATAATAAATAATCCGACACAATCAATTTTAATACAATCCTCCTCTCTCCCCTCTCTTTTCAGGCCGGCGTTGCGCTCAGCACCGCCTTACCGGTTGGTGACAACGAAAATGGCAAGTATCAGAATTCGGTAGATAATAAAAACGATGGCAAATATCGTCCAAGCAATGATGGCAAATATCGTCCAAGTTCTCGCGGCGAAGGTAATTCCTTCAGTTTCAGAACGTTTGCAAAACCCAAACGTTAACGCTTTCGTTCAATGTACTTGTAGTGTTGCGCTGTTGTAATATGCTGCTATAGTAGTTGTTGTTGTATTTACCATAAGTAACTAGTACTTACACCAATTAACACCAAGCAAAACAAACCAAACAACGAAAAGAAAGCTAACTTGAACTAATTTCTGTAACACTAAACCAACTTACTAATACAATCAAGTTTTTATATAAATTTTAGCTGCGCGCCAAAGTAGTGAAAAAACTACAAAAAATAAGAAGGAAAAAAAAGAAAAATATAAAAAAGGCACTTAAAATACCAGCACAGAGCGTACACTAAAACCATAAAATAAAATATGATTTAACCGTCAATTTACCACAAACGATTCACACGATAAAACACTGACACTTATAACACACGCATAAATCTATGTGTAGATAGTATGTATGTATGTAGTTGTGTACAAATTGCCAATGCTGTCATTGTAACTGTATTTCTGTTTGTTATTTGGTCGTTAGCATACGCATGCGCGCAGTCTCACTGTTGTTATTGTTTATGTTATTGACTCAACATGTATATAAGTATGTGTGTATACAAGAAACAAAACAATTTGGATATATATATTTGTATATAATGACTTAAGCTCACTTTCAGTGCGCATAAACATGTGTTATTTGTACTTTTTCTAATACACGAATATCTACTTCTAGGCGCAAGAGGCGGTTACTATGATGCTCAGGGTAAAGATAAATTTTTCTACTTTTTATTATAATAAATATTTGCGCAAATACATAAAAAGCATAAAAAACATGTAAAAAGAAACCACCGAAAAATACCATAGACACACCAAACCCAGTTCCGCATAGACATTATACAAAGACAAGGCAAACAAAAAAAAAAAAAAACAAAATTAAGAAGAAAACCAAATTTGAATATAAACAAAACGAAATTTTATTTAAAATCATACAAAAAATTTAAAATCAATTTTGGTAGGCAACCAGTTGTCTTGCTATCTTTTAACTTTTTTTGGTTCTCGGCTAATATAATTAAAATTAAAATTTACTTGAAACTCACTTAAACACACTGCCTACTAACAGCAGTGGCATTTCCCCTACTAACCCCACCAAACACACACACACACGCATGTAAACGCAAACGCTTTTAAAAAATGCTTTCAATGAATTCGCAAAAAATTTATCTAAAAACTACAAATATATTAACTTCCCTAAATAAATGTTTTCTCCATCTCCCTTTTGCTTGTAGGACGTTACATACACAATGCGCAGCCATATCGTCACGTGCACGATAACCGAGAACTTGGCAAATACACGCA
The DNA here is from genome assembly GCA_037783105.1 of Bactrocera zonata. NCBI lineage: Eukaryota > Metazoa > Arthropoda > Insecta > Diptera > Tephritidae > Bactrocera > Bactrocera zonata. The sequence continues at coordinate 287,405 of JBAWJQ010005211.1, read as the reverse complement.
CATCCCCTACCCCTACGATGGTGGTTATGGGCCATACAACGGAACCAACATTCCGTATATGCATGTCGATGTGCCCTATAAGTAAGTAGTACACAAACACATGCACACATACACACATGTGCATACAAATATTATTTATTTTTTTAAATATTTTCAAATTAATTAATTTCATTAATACCTTTTTTGCTATTTCACAGCCACAATCTTTACACAGTAAGTAATGCTGATTTTAAAGTTCCTGAAATCAAATTGGAATATGGCTTCCCTGACCATGAACCACAAATCGACATCACACCTAACACCGACAATCCTGTTGTTAATCACTCCGCTGATTTAAATGAAAACGGAGATGAAACAACGTCCAAATCCCCAAATGCAGAGCAATAAAAAATTTACAAAAAAATATGCACCGCCTCCAAACAATCCACAAACAATCCCAGTATCCCGCATCCATCACTCATCAACTATATTTAAAGTATTAACAATGTAACATTAAATTCATGAAATATCTCACGTTATAGATGATATTGATAAGAAGAATAAGAAAACTTAAATTTAATTTAAAAGAAACAAATACCCGTATTCCTACTTTTTTTAGAAAAAAAAATTAATTTAAATAATTTTTTTAATTAAAAAAATTAAGAAAATTAATTCAAAATATTTGAAAAAAAGAAACAATCACCCGTATTCCTAATTTCTTATAGAATTTTTTTTTAATAATCTTTTTTATTAAAAAAATTTAATTAAAAAGATTAATTAAAAAATTAAAATAAATTAAGAAAATTAATTTTAAAATTTTTAATTTGAAAAAAAATTACAAAACAAAAACAATTTAAAAAGAAAAAAATTTATAACTTAAAAAAAATTAGTAAAAAAAATTTTTATTAAAAAAAATATCTCACCTTATTTTATTAAAAAAAATTTTTTATTAAAAAAAATAAAGAAAAAAACTAATTACAAAAAATAAGCGTAGTAATATAAAAATATTAAAACAGTTCAACATTAAATTCTTAACATTTGAGAATTAAATTAAAACTAAAACAATAGACGAAATATATTTGAAAACATTTTTAATGCTATCCATCTTCCAACAACAACAACAACATGAACCCCTCTCACATACACTTGCAACTGCACGGGCACTAACTCCCACACACATGCACAAATTTACAATTCCCCCCGCTGCACTCACACATTACCCCAAGTAACGTATCTATGTAATGCACACACCCACACACACACATATGCACTCACTTGCAAGTAGTTGTTTCAATTACCGTTAAACGCGCATTTACTCAATTACAAAATTCCACCCCTTTTTCAACAAAAAACTCACCAACAATCATCAATCAAATCAACAATATACGTATAACCACCACCAACAACAACAACAATTCGTACAACAAACACACTGCCATTTGTATACAAAATCCGAACAAATCATGAAAACAAAAATCCGACAACCAAAAAACACATACAAATACACCTGCAGTCCACAACAACAACAACGAAGAAACCCACAACAACCACCACCACCACAACAACGACTACCACTACCACAACACCACGCACGGTGCTGTTCAACTACGATGAGGAGGGCAAATACAAGGTGGTGCATCAGGAGGATGCGCGCAAAGAGGACAAATACGATCACTCGTAAGTGCAACATTGGCAAACGACTTATTTGAGTTCGGTAGTATTTATCAAAATTTATTTTTTTTTTTATTTTAAACTTTTGAGTTCAATATTAATATGCAAAATTTCCTATAAACTTACAAATTATCTCGATTCTCGTTTTTGAGCACAAACCAATATGCTCTCCTATGACTTAATGTTTATTCACTAAACTTAAAAATGTCAATTTCTCTCTCTCTCTATCGCTCTCTTTAGTTACTTGACTGAGAACGGCATCTACGGTGAAGAGCAAGCGAAATTGCACAAGAACGGCGGCACCGACGCCAAGGGCTTCTACGAGTACACCGGCGATGATGGCAAGCTCTACCGCGTGCACTACGAGAGCAACCACAACGGTTTCGTACCCAAGGGCGATCACATTCCCACACCACCGCCAATCCCAGAGGCCATCGCACGCGCACTCAAATACGTCGACGATTTGCGCAAATCTCGCGGCGAAACGCCCATGTTCGATCAACGCGGTTTCCGCATCGACCAAATGGCATCCAAGGCTTTCATGGCGAAAATCAAGTCGATCCACTTGGAGGAGATGCCCAAAGAAATCAGCGATCAAATCATCGAATTGCAACATGAAGTCGAAGAGTACCAACAAATGATACAGGCATACGAGCAGGAGCAACCACGTGAGCAATATGTCGAACAGTATCAGCAGCCACAGCAACAACAAACATATGAACAGCAACAACAATATTATGCGCAACAACAGCAACAATATGAGCAGCAATATCAAGAGTACCAAAGCGAGCTGTACAACGAGCCGGCCACCGAGAGCAACACACAGGCGTACAACTAAGCCGAGCAGTTCGCTGCAAATAGGTGCCATTTAATTACAAACAAGGAAGAATATAGCAATAACAAATTAAAAAAAAAAGACAAAAAATCGATAAAAACAAATTGAGAATTAGACGAATTGCAGCCATCAGTTAAGTAACACGAACGATTGGCTCGTTTCTATTGTAAGAACTTGACTAACTGTTACTGCTCGCTTATATTATTTAAATTATGTAATTATGTAAAAGCAGCAGAAAAATCGAACTAAAATTAGCGCTAAGTTACAACGAAATATTCACACATCACACACATCAACGAACATCAACTGCCATTAAACAAAGGAAAAGCTTGTTGGCTCCAGGCAAGTGCCGCGAGGAGTGGACGCTCTAGCACAGCAGCGACCTTGCCGACAGCAAAGTGCCAACAAAACCGAATCTCAGCCACAACAACGCATCATACGCACACGGAAGTGAAGAAGTCGCGGAAGCCGCCCAACACACGCTCATCAACACGCATCACACACACACACAAACACACCCTTCCCCCACTGGAAAGCAACAAAATACAAAAAATATTCCCCACAAAACAAAAACAACAAGTAAAAAACGCAAAAAAAATTACAACAACAAATGTTAAGAACTAATTTCATATTTAACTATTTATAATAAATTTATTAGTAATCTCAGCAAACTGAGAAATAAGTCATAAAAATGTGTTATATGTAATAAAAATTTAACCAAAAACCGCAAAAAAAATAACTTAAATAAAATCGAATTAAACCTTTAGCAAATTGAAAACGAATACGCCTTTTTTAATTAAACTTAACTGCACTTAGCGGGCAGCCACCGCCAGCATTCATCAGCCAACGCCACTGACGCAGCGAAAAATCAAAGAAAATACATAAAAACTACGCGCTCCGCAATAAAAAACGGTTTTTACGAGTTTCCCCATCGAGTCGCCATCGTCAGCCAAGGCAGCGGCTACGCGCGTCGGCGGCAGTGCCATCGTCATCGCCGTCGTCGTTGTTGTCGTCGTTTACCCACCCGAAATTGCAACAATAAATTTGATTGGCTCATTTACGATTGCCACTTATTGCCGGTTATTTACTATTTTATATTTCATTTTTACACTTCTTTCTTCATTTTGTAGCCGTGTCTCACACAGCATCTTCACTGCGTCGTTCGGTGATTTTTTACAATTCGTGACTATGCGTACATTTTGTTTGTGTAATTACTTGATGCGCGCAATATTTCTTAAAATTATCTAGAGTAAAAGGAATTTCAAGGTCGCACGGTTGGCGTACGCAACGGCATGCTGTTGGCCATACTCGTAAATAGCGCGCGTCCAAGTATTAGTACAGCAGTACAACTATCACACACACACACACAAGAGTGTATGCGTGTTGACAGTTATTGCGTCCATCAGCATTGGCACGTCTGTCCAGCAGTCATATCGAACCGATCGATCGCATGACCCATACGCGCGCTATGCGGGTGTTTCCACACATGTACATGTGCATGTGTGCGTGTGTGTGTGTGTGTGCAGCGCGTAGCATTGCGCCAGGAAGTGCCATAAATTTGCGCGCAACAACCGCCATTAAAACAGTTGGAATTAATTAAGCTTACAGCCGCGCGCTTAGCCACTGGTTAGTCGTGCCGAATAGCGGTTGTGTGCGCATGTGTGCGTGAGTTATGATTTGCAGGACTGCAGTGAATGAACTGTAATGCGTTGAGGTCGTTCGGTGAAGGTGAGCGCCGTTTGGTGTATGTAAATTATGTGCGCTTTTATTTTGGTGTTAAACAACGGTGTCATATTAACTATATTTACGGTAAAGTTCGGTTCGGATATCATCGCGATTTGTTGCATATGTCCGTACTTAATAGTAATGGTTGCCCATTTGCAATAAATTTTTTCATAAAAATTGTCGGGTCGAAAATATGCGGATACCCGCAGCTGAAGAAGCTTAACAAAATATATCGAGTAAGGAATCTAAAAAACAAAAATATGTGGGAAATTATCGACGGATTGAAGTAGCAAAACACTCCAAAGAACTTAATTTGGTCCAATCATTTTGTAAAAAATTTTATTCTATTTTATATAGTTAATTATTTTTATAATTTTAGACCGTAAATGATTTCCCACGCATGTTCGACTTCAATTCATGGATAAAGCCACAAACGCAATCGATCAACCACCATATTCGCCCGACTTGGCTCCCTGTGATTTTTTCTTGTTCCCCAAACTGAAATCGCCGCTCCATGGAAACCATTTTCAGTCGATCGAAGAGATGAAACGAAATTTGATGAAAGAGCTAAAGATCATCCCAAAAAGTGCTTATGAAAAGTGTTTTGAGGACTGGCAAAATCGTTGGCATAAGTCTATTACGTCTGCCAGGGAATACTTTGGAGGCGACAAAATAAATATTGATGAATAAATAAATATTTTGCGCGTACTTTTTTAATAAATCAATCAGCAATGAAGTTCTCATAATAAAACAAATAGTGCCCTCATTGTGTAACCGCATCCAAAAATTGAAAAATCTCAGCATACATTTTTAAGGGTTTGAAACCAAATATTATATTTGGACTCTAATGGCTGACTTTCTACCAAAAAATACCGGTGGAATTTTAAGGAGAATATGTTTCTTTTAGAAATATGCTCTTGTCAAAAATGAGTAAAATTGAGTATATATGTATGTATTTCCATAGTCCTTATATACAGTTGACTTTATGCCGTATTTATCGGTCAATAAGCAAGTTATGTAAATATGGTTCCTTATAAAATTGATATAAACCTTGATCAAAACCGTATTTCCTCAATAAAGTGACTCTCGATTATTTGGTTCGCTTTATTCTCACACATCCGATTACATTAAACTTTGACTGGCCCATTTAAACTGCGTGCACAAACCAAATCCACAGCCCCTGTCTTTTAATTCGCTGAACTATGAATCGATCTTATTTTCACGAGTATTTTCCAAGATTTGGCACATGGTCAGTTGAGGACTTTCCAGACCTAAAGTCACACACCGTTCGTTGACTGTCGGCTTTAATCCTTCACACAATACGCTCGATGGAGTCTTATATGCAATGTTGAGGAAGCTTATCCCACGGTAGTTGTCGTTCTGGTTGTATGTTCTGGGCATCACTTACTAGATCACCTCTGGGGGTTCTACAAGAGTATGTTAGTAGCCGCATATTTTCGTAAAATTTGCAAGCATTGCCCTTGTCGGTCAGCTTATCAAGCTCCTCGGCCGCAGGTGTTGTGGTCGATTGTACGGCATTTATACGGCACTCCTCATCGTCCCAGCTGTTTTTTTGCCATTTTCGAATAGCAATGGTGGCCGCATCGTCTTCTCTTCCGTCGGAGCATGGGCGCAAATCAGCGATATGTTGAAGAACTTCGCTTTTATGCAAATTTTAGCTAGACATTCATCCACCGGGGTGAATTCCAGGACTCGGCGGCGGAGTCTCCCTCCCACCACAAATTCCACAACGAATTTTCGCTCCTTTGTATGGCCACCGTAGTAAATGCCACAAGGACCTACTCGTCTCAGTCCTTGTCCCGTCCATCGCACTTTTTAGACGGAGGTGGTGTTTGCCGTTACTCTTACCAGGATCCCAATTAAGGGCCATTCCAGGTGCATGCACCTAAATCGTGATCCTTAATACGTTTGAAGTGGTCGTCATCAAAAGGGTCTCAACCGAAGTTTTTTTCTTCTTTTTTTTTGGGTGTATTTAGTTGAGGAGGAATTATGTAATAAACTCTTTGATTATTTTCTTTCTTGGTAGTATTTCTTTAAGGTATGAGTACGCTACTCGGCTTGCACTCCTGCTCTCTGACAGCACTCGTCAACAACTCGGTATAAGGGAACTGTGGGACGGCATCTCAAACTCCTTACGTACAGCTGCAACCGAAACCATTGGTTTTCGGAAAGTGCAAAAGAACAGCTGGTACGACGAGGAGTGCCGTGTCGCAGCGGAGAGAAATCAGGCTGCCTACCTCGCAACGTTACGATCGACCACAACACGTGCGGGATGGGATAGATACCGAGAGTTGAAGAGGGAAGCAAGACGCATTTGTAGACAGAAAAAGAAAGAGGCCGAAATGCGTGAGTACGAAGAGCTTGATAAGCTGGCCGACAGGGGTAATTCTACGAAAAGATGCGGCGGCTTACAGAAGGTTTCAAGACCGGAGCATACTCTTGTAGAACCCCCAAAGGTGATCTAGTCACGGATGCCCAAAGCATACTTAAATTATGGAGGGAACACTTCTCCAGCCTGCTGAATGGCAGTGAACACACAACGCCAGGAGAAGGCGAACCCGACTCCCCAATCGATGACGATAGAGCAGACGTTCCATTGCCCGACCATGAAGAGGTTCGAATAGCAATTGCCCGCCTGAAGAACAACAAAGCGGCAGGGGCCGACGGATTGCCAGCCGAGCTATTCAAACACGGCGGCGAAGAACTGGTAAGGAGCATGCATCAGCTTCTTTGTAAAATATGGTCGGACGAAAGCATGCCCAACGATTGGAATTTAAGTGTGCAATGCCCAATCCATAAAAAAGGAGACCCCACAATCTGCGCCAACTACCGTGGGATTAGCCTCCTCAACATCGCATATAAGGTTCTGTCGAGCGTATTGTGTGAAAGATTAAAGCCCACCGTCAACAAACTGATTGGACCTTATCAGTGTGGCTTTAGACCTGGTAAATCAACCACCGACCAGATATTCACCATGCGCCAAATCTTGGAAAAGACCCGTGAAAGGAGAATCGACACACACCACCTCTTCGTCGATTTCAAAGCTGCTTTCGACAGCACGAAAAGGAGCTGCCTCTATGCCGCGATGTCTGAATTTGGTATCCCCGCAAAACTAATACGGCTGTGTAAACTGACGCTGAGCAACACTCAAAGCTCCGTCAGGATCGGGAAGGACCTCTCCGAGCCGTTCGATACCAAACGAGGTTTCAGACAAGGCGACTCCCTATCGTGCGACTTTTTCAACCTGCTTCTGGAGAAAATAATTCGAGCTGCAGAACTCAACAGAGAAGGTACCATCTTCTATAAGAGTGTACAACTGCTGGCGTATGCCGATGATATTAATATCACCGGCCTCAACACCCGCGCCGTTAGTTCTGCTTTCTCCAGACTGGATAAGGAAGCAAAAGAAATGGGTCTGGCAGTGAACGAGGGCAAGACGAAATATCTCCTGTCATCAAACAAACAGTCGTCGCACTCGCGACTTGGCACTCACGTCACTGTTGACAGTCATAACTTTGAAGTTGTAGATAATTTCGTCTATATTGGAACCAGCGTAAACACCACCAACAATGTCAGCCTGGAAATCCAACGCAGGATTACTCTTGCCAACAGGTGCTACTTTGGACTGAGTAGGCAATTGAAAAGTAAAGTCCTCTCTCGACGAACAAAAGCCAAACTCTATAAGTCGCTCATAATTCCCGTCCTGCTATACGGTGCAGAGGCTTGGACGATGACAACAACCGATGAGTCGACCTTAAGAGTTTTCGAGAGAAAAGTTCTGCGAAAGATTTATGGTCCTTTGCGCGTTGGCCACGGCGAATATCGCATTCGATGGAACGATGAGCTGTATGAGATATACGACGACATTGACATAGTTCAGCGAATTAAAAGACAGCGGCTACGCTGGCTAGGTCATGTTGTTCGGATGGATGAAAACACTCCAGCTCTGAAAGTATTCGACGCAGTACCCGCAGCGGGAAGCAGAGGAAGAGGAAGACCTCCACTCCGTTGGAAGGACCAAGTGGAGAAGGACCTGGCTTCGCTTGGAATATCCAATTGGCGCCAAGTAGCGAAGAGAAGAAGCGACTGGCGCGCTGTTGTTGACTCGGCTATAATCGCGTAAGCGGTGCCTACGCCAGTAAAGAAGAAGAAGATGAGTACAAAGCACTTGCACACACGTTTCTTATTATTAAAGTCATTAACACCTCAAATGCTACACCAATTAACCCATAGTCCGACAGCTATGAAATTTAGACATGTGTTTTTTAAGGGTTAGGACTCTTTGTGAATCACTGCCTGCGCTTATATCATTATGAAAACAAATAAAACAACGTGAAGTCTCCTATTAATACATAATATTGTTTTGATGTTATCAGAAAAAAGAATCTTTCGGTCAATACGACCTTATTCATTTATTGCCGTCAGACACTTGTTCACATATTGCCGTCAGACCACAGATTACTTATGGTAAGTCAATGACAAGAATATGTTTATGAAATAAAAGAAAAACTATTGTATTCTTTTGCAACGTCTTGTGAGAGTTTAAAGAAATTATCTCATCGCGTCGTGATGATGCTATTTTGGTAACAATTAACGAAGTTAAAGAATTTTGTTAGAGATAAGAAACATTTGACGCTTCAAATGCTTTGTTTTTAAGACATCATTAATAATCGTACATATATTAATATCTGCTTTTTTGTGAGTGGGTGGCAAAACAATGTTCAACAAAATTAAAAAGCGAAAAAACACTAACTAACTCGAAGCTATATACCCTTCACAGGTCATTTTTGTAGCATGAATCATCTTTATGCTGATTTTGATCGGTCAGTTTGAATGAGAGCTATAGGCTATAGTGGTACGATCTAAGCAATTTATTCAGAGTTGATAGGGATGACTTAGATAATATAATAGATTTTGTGAGAGTTCTAGCTTACAAATTAACCGCTGATGGACTCTATTATGAAATTATCTCCCTACAAGATAATTATTTACTTTTCCTATGAGTAGCAAACCTTAGACGCAATGGCTTAATCATTCACTACTGAAGTAAACAAAACTCAAAATTAAGCCAACACATTCTGACCAGCTCAAGTCAATGACTCGTCGCTGTTCAAGTCTACTTGGATACAACTGACTCATTCTAATTGTCTAATTCTCTGTTGCGTATTTCTTGTAAAAGAAGAATAAAAGAACTGGTAAGCAACTACATTTATTTCATTCTTTTTTTAACAAATGATGACTCGCGAATTTTTTTTAAGTTTGCCAAAGTGTCGGATATAATAGTCTAGTGCAAATCTCCAGCTTTTGAAAACAACAAAATATTATGTAATTTATGTATACGAGACATTTAGTTATTTACAAATTTTTATACCCAGAAAATGCCCGAAGAAAGCACTGCTTTTAAAAATTTTATTACTTATTAAGAACATAAAAGTCTGCATCGTAAATCACTTCGGCACTGCCCTCTTTCTATAAAAAATTGTTATCGCTGTTTTTTCGGTGCTACTGATTTTTCTAATGTATAATCAGTGCATTGAGTTCACCGCACTGTAATTTCATATTTACTTTATTAACTTGTTCCAAAAAAATAAAAAATAAACAGGTTATTATATTGTTTTTTATCAGCAGTGGTCGCAAGGGTGAGAGAATTTATAAAAAAAATGTGTAATCAACCAAAAATTGGGGCATTGAAATGTAAATAATTCTTGTAGCGAAATTTTGGCGCTGATAATATATATTTATTTTTTATTTCAATATTTATAATATTCGACTCGTGCAGTTAATAATATAATATAACACTAATATATTTATTTTACTAAATGTATATTTAAGATTTTATATTTAAAAATTTAAGATTAATTGAAAATTATTAAAGACATATTTAAGACTTACTGTACTATACTATAAAAATGTGAAAGAAGCTCATTGATTTTATTGATTAGTTAAACGTTTTTAGCAATCCTGGATATGTGGAGAGTATAGTATAGTATAGAATATATAGACAAGTTGACAAGATCTGCCAGAACATAACCGTAAAAGTTATGATGACCTGGAATGAGTAATCTACATGGATTATCTGAATCAAATCGTCCACAGGGCTCTGCTATGCCCACATGTTGTGTCGATTGGAAGCCGAATTGCAGAAAAATTGTCCCACTTTTGAAGTAAAGAGTAACGGATCATACTTCCGCAGCCATGGATAAATATATAGAAAATTGAGGCTATGCACTGTGAACTATGGTCTATTGTGTCCTATGTGATATGTGTATATCACAAAGGTCCCAAGGGTATGACAGAGGTGATGTGATCCCTGTCTCCATAGATGGAACCTAGGGCCTTGGGCCTGCTTCTACAAATTTTGGGCAATCTAAAATCAGGTGTTCTGGATTGTCCTGTTCGATGTCGCAAAACCGGGAGTTTGCCCTTGTTGGAAAAGTGGTTCTGAAGCTGGCGGAAGAGGAGACGGGATTTGGCTCGTTGGATGTTGATTATATCTTTAAACCTTGGGAGGGTCCCAGTAATAGTGGCGCATTCCTGCTGCCTACTGTTAGTACCCTCACCACTTTCTCCTCCGTGCAAAGCAACTTCTTTATAGCGTGGGATCCCCTCATCCTGGACGCTACGGCAGAGCGCGCTATCGTCGGCCAGCTCATTGCTGGCTATTCCTTTATGCTCCTTCATCTAGATCAGCTGTACACTGTTGCAATCTAATAGGCGGCTCAGCTACCTATACACTCCTCAACTAAAGGCGATTTGACCTCATAAGCTGAGATCGCCTTTAATGCCGCTTGACTACCGCTAAGAGATTGATTTCTGCCCAGTAACTTGTCTTGAAAAATGCACGGAAAACGTCCTTCATTTCTGAGACGACATTATCTTACATTTGGCAAAACGCCTTGCTGCCGTAAGCAGTATGGTATGTTTCGCTGCATGTTTGATCACTAAATGCAGCGGCCATCATGGTTAAGTTAATGAAGTCAGGCTATATATTGTTATAGTATTCCCCATATTTTACTTTGAGTGACTTTATAAATTTGAGAAAGCCGGTCGTCGAGCAAAAACTTATGTTTAATTATCTGCTATTTTTCAGACCTCCAGAAGACTTATTTTCGAAAGGGGTTAAGGAGAATTACTCAAAGACGGTATTTAACTACGCCTTGAAAGACAGAAATATTGAGAACAAAGCTCCGTCAGATCATAACCCAATCTACAATAATACCCATACTTCGGAAACCAAAGTGTCTGATAGCAATATTTTCCTATCCCTAAATGTAAAAGTTTGAACTGACCATTTTCCGATCCGCCTACATGCAGTAAAAATAAAAATGTAGCTTTAGAAGTTGTTTAAAATAGGAAGATATTTCATGGCATCAGTTGATTGAAATTTCTTGGACCTTTTGTGCCTACAAATAGCTTACAATTTTTATAAATGTCTCTGCCACGATTTTTGTTAATTTCAGTGCGTTCAATACTGAACAAAATTAGGCATTTGGCTTGAGGGAGGTGAAAAAAAAGCTTTCTAACGACATGGAGTAAAAAATATACAGGAAATGAACGTTAGATCTGATTACCTTATTTATTTTATAAATTAATTCTAACATGACAAATAATTTTATAGAATTATCGATTTGTGTATGACATTATTGTGTCAGTGAAGCAAGTTTTGTTGTATTGAAATATGTAATAAAAATGAATATCGCGTGCTGATAAAACATTGCTTCTTTAAGGGAAAAAATACAATTGAAGCAAAAATTTTACTTGATAAGGAGTTTCCGGACACTACCCCAAAAATATGTCGCGTCGGTATGTGACAATGTACGAGTATGAAATATGCCTCTATCATTTCACTTCGAAGTCCAATCGACGGTCATCTCAGTGAACTAAACACGATGAACACGCAACAAAGCACAGAAAACTCAACAGTCGTCTGACAAAGTTATGGCGTCTATGTTTTGGGATGCGCATAGAACCGTTTACCTAAAACAAGGAAAGACCATCAACAGCGACTGTTATATTGCGTTTTTTGACCGTTTGACAAAAAGAACCGGCCGCATTTAATGAAAAAGAAAGTGCTGTTTCAACAAGATAATACACCTTAACACTATTTCCTGTTATCAGATCGCCGACACTAGGACCAAAAAAGCGTACTATAAAAATTAAATAAAAAAGTTGGAGGGTCGCTATAATCAGTGTACCATCCTTGAAAAAAACTCCGTTGATTAAAAAAATATCCAAACTTTTTCTAAAAACGTGGACTACTACTATGGGGCCATCCATAAATTACATCACACGTCAGAAGTGACATTGTTTGACAAGGAGCAGGGGGGGTCAAAATATTTATTTTTTTGATAAATCCATAAAATTGGAAAATGGATGTCCCCTATGGTTAGACGGGGACTTTTCAATGAACCTGTTAAGCATTGGAATAAGTTTTTAGAGGTTAGAAAAAATAATCAACATACAGAACCACAAAATTCCTTCTAATGGTACATTCACTCGAAATACGCTAAGAAACAGTTATGCTAACAGTATGTTTTAATCCAAGCGCGCAAGTATTCAAAAAGAAATCAAAAAATATTGAATAATTAAATTTTCAGCGCACCCAATGCAATAACTTAAGCCGTTAATTTTTTTCATAATTATAATATATTTCAATGGCCAACGTCTCAGCACGAATTTATACCGTTACATACGTCATATGCACAGCAACTATCAAATTAAATGTCAAATTCTGCCGGCAGTAAATTTGAATATACAAATTCCAAATAAATACGCACATATGTATGCATGTATAACATGTATGTATGTATATATATATACATACATCAATTAAATGACCGAGTTAAGCGCTTCTAATTGCGATAAGCGCTATTAAGAAGAGCAGCCGTAAAAAGTTTGTGCGAGAATACAGCAACAAAAAGTGCGAGTCTAGCAAAACTTAGCTTGGGAACAACATGAAGCGCTGCTTTGAAGATTAAATGCGCGAGGCTGCCAATACAAGTGTTTAAACATATAGTAATTCTCCATTGGTTCATGTGCTTCAATGCCAGTAACCGCGCTACAAAGCATACTTTTAGGCACATTTTTCAAAACGGCAAAAGTTATAAGCCGAGCTTTTTGACGAACAACGGAAGTTGTTCGATTTAGTAATAGATTTATCCACATAGCTGTATAATATTCATCAGTTTATAAAAGGAGGCACAAAGCCCTTTATAACTATGTGAACGCTAAGATAAGGCAGAGTTTAATGTGGATCAATTCAAATGTTAGCTACTTTTACCGAACTTAACAGCTGTAAAATAATTGGTGTTTTTGAACTCAATAGAAAGTGGATTTCACACAGGACAATTAGTGTTAAACATATTTCTCTTACTCTATTTCTTATCATATAATTAAAAAATATTAACTTTTGACATATTTTTTTTTTTTTAATATTTTTTGTTATTTTATATTGCACATGTTAAAAAAAATAATAATAAAAACAAAAATAAAGCGTTAGCTTCGGGGCAACGAAACTAAAATATCCTCCATAGGTGCATTTGTTATATCGTAAAAGGGTTTAAAAAACTTTATCTTTTTCGGGCAGTTTAAATAGCACCCATGTCCTCTTGATGTTAAATCTAAACAATTTCTTGGCGGATTTTAGCGCTGTTTAGAAAAATAATACATGTGGAATTTTGTGTGGGTATATATACATAGTACTACTAATACCATCTATATGATTTCTATTAGTTAGATTTTAAGTATTATTTAATGAGATATAGCATTTGGGTCTAGCAACAAAAAAAAATGAAGTGATGAAAAAGCATTTCGTGTTAATAAAGCATTGATTTTTTGAGAGAAAAATATTGTTGAGCTTGGCTGTGCACCAGTGAAATAAACCGAGTCCAATCGGCAGTCTCCTAGAGGACTGCATACCTGCAGAACCGTTTCATAGGTTATCAAGCACGAAAAGACAAAAAAATCGGCCGGCAAGGCTATGACATCAATCTTTTGAGATGGATTATTCATCGAATGATTACTGAGCAAGTTTTAATCCATTGCACTGCGTATTTTGTTGCAGTTCTATCCTACCATTTCAAATATTCTGCAATTCAATTATTTTTTAGGAAGGATCAGTTTGAAATTGTACACTAGGGTGATTCAAAAAAATTGTTTTGTTTTTTCGTTCGGTACCTACTCTGAAAAATAGGTTCCTAGACACCTCTAAGGAAGCCTCTCCAAAAACCTACTTTTTTATATTATTTTTGTTTTTGAATCACCCTATTGTACACATATGCTTCATCGTTCCTTTTTAAATATTGCACTGCTCTGTGCAATGCTTCGAAAAGATTTCTGTATATCTCAAATTATAATAGACCTTTTTATCAACGCTCCAATTATTCCGCTATATTTTTATGCTAGATATCCCGTTTGGTTTGTTATGAAGCATTTGCGTCCTTCGTCCATAATCTAGCAAAATTTCATTTCGATATCTCAAAAACGGAAAGACTGGTTCACGTCTACACAGACAATCAGACAGAAAAGCGGGCTTTGCTGAATCGGCTCAGCCTGTCATTCTGTTTATTTATTTACATCACCTCATACAATAGAATATCCTCTTTGAGGTGTAACTAAATTTGTTCAAATAAGTTATCATTTGAATCTGAACTGCAACCGATAAAAGTAACTAATCTCAGACGAACAAAAACACAAGTTTGCTGCACAAGTAGCTTGTCTCTCTGACCTTTCCATAAATTAAACCAGTTGGCATACGTTAATAAGATGTTCTTGAAATATTTGTAAAGAAAGTCATATTTGATTTATTCGAATTAGTGTTGCTACACCTCCAAACCTCTCATAAACCTTGGCTAGATATTGGCATATTTCATTGGATCATTCAGATCAGTGTTTCTCTAAATATTTTGAATTATACAACGATATACGATGTATATATGAATTATGAATTTCGCAGTTTTCGAGATTCCAATTGGCAACATTCTTTTTTAATATGTGCCCCAGTGCTTACTCTGTCTGAAGCAACCTTATGGTTAGACGTATTTTTTTAAGTTTAGCGATTTTTATTTGCCAAACGAAATGGATCAAACAATTTGTTCGGGAATTTTTGACAAAAAAAAATATTGTAACAGGATATATGGCCCTACACATTTGTGCAAAAGTTTTTTCCAATCCTCAAAACAGTTGTTAAATTCACATTCCTGAAAAGCCTTCCCTGCAGGTAGCAAGTCACATTTAATGTCTTAAATTAAGTCAAAACGATTTCCCCGGAACGGTCCTTTGAGTTTGCTGAACATCCAGAAGTCACACGGAGCTATATCAGGCGAATCGGTGGTAGCGGCACGATATTGGAATTTTGAATTGAAATTGAAAATTTGGCGAAAAACTCACGTAGATGCAATGCAGTATGCGACGGTGCATTATCGTGGTGCAAAAACCAAGAGTTTTCGGCCCGTAATTCCAACCTCTTTTTACGAACAGGGCGAGCAACGTATAACACTGAAATAGTATTCCTTTTTGACAATTTGGCCGGTCGAAAGAAGTTGAGAACCGAAGAAAACTGTTAACTCTCTCTCAGCTCTCCTTTGCCATGATATTTGGCCGATTAATCGTCTGTTTCCGGGTCGTAAGCATAGATGTGTTGATGGCCGACTTGAATGTGGTTCGTCTTTGAATAATTTGTACAAATCAAAAACACTTGCTTGCGATATACAATTTTCACAGAAGACCTTTTGCAACATTTTGAGAATTTTGGTACCAGAAATTTGATTCCACACAAAATTTAAAAGATCTTCCTTATTGAATGATTTCACTAATCATATAATCATAAAAATCGCCAAAACCACTTTATGTACTTCAGAAAGGCCAGCGTATACTAAACACCAATGATTATTTTGATATGACGTTTGGCGATAATGTCACTGACGCTATACCAATCTAAAAAAAAAAAAAATATTCCGACGAATGGATTTTTTGGTTTAAAAAGTCTTAGTACTTTTTGCCCCAGTAGTAAGTGCATAATTATTATTAATGTTGACGATTGAATAAATAATTTTTTGCAAAAAACCCTTAATTTTTTAATTCATCTTGCATATAAAATATCGCAAAATATGTTTGAATAAATCGGGACCCAATTTGGGATTGCTCGCACTAGATGATGTTTGTTCTGAAAGGTGAATTCTCGATCGATTCTACAAATCTGCAAAACAAACCTTTGGACGATGTCAATAAATATTACACATATTTTTACCCAAGCTATCGCTTGCAGAGTGAGACGAACGGACGAAGAGATAGCCACCAACAAGAGTCAAGAGAACAAAACTATAATACCCTGTTGTATTCTAATGCGAGAGTATAAAAATTAAAAATGTGTTTCGCATTCATCATGGAAATACATATTTGGTCTTGCTTGACTTTGTTGAAGAATAACTGTAAGTACATACGTAGAAGGTTCTGACGCATTTTAATACCCTTAGTAGGCAAATTTCAATTTCCCCTAATAACTAAGAATATATGTATAAGCTGTATTTCTTTTCATAAACATTCTTGTATTTCGGATGTCACTAACATCGTTTTTGAAGTCTTCGTAAATGTAAAGTGCGAACACACATGTCTAAAGCAATTAATTTTGGCGTATAATTACAGTGTCGGCCGGTTGTTGGACGCGTGCGTAGCGCTCAGCATCAATGCCGTCATCTGTGCGGACCAGGGAAATAATTAATTAACAGTTATACTAATTACAGTTAGAACATACGCTACTTACATGATATTGTTGGATGAAAACCATTCTCATCGGCAGTGTATTTGACAATCACACGCAAGCCCTCAGCAGTCACATACGAGTAAGAGCCCTCAACCACCTCCTTCTGCTCTTCGGTGCCCAACTTCACTGGTACACCGCGCTCCTCGGCTTGTATGCCATTCTCCGTCTCGTAAGAATATTTGTAGGTGCCATCATAATTCAACTCATTCTCCTGCTGGAGTATGCGTGCCTCTGGAGCGGCTACGCCAGGATTGTATTTCTTAAACAAATTGTCGTAGAATTGGCGATTGTAGTAGTCGCGATTTTTAAAGGCACGATTGTTATAGTAAAGATCGTTATAATAGGGATTGAAGCGACCGCGGGCATCAAAACGCGCAGGGTTGATAATCGCACTCGGTGTCACTGTGTTCTGCTGGGCCGCCGCCAAAGCGAAAAAGAACAAAGCAATGACGCATATGATCAGAGACTATAGCGAAATAAAATATTTTGGTTAAGAAAATCTTATAAAGTTATATAATATATTGATATACTTTAACTAGACTGCTCATTTTCAGTAATTCGTGAGGATTCTCTACTCGTTAAGGATGCAAGCGCTAATGATGCTTTGACGCAACTGTAGAATTTGAACATAAAGATTCCCATTTTATACTCGAAATTGTGTAAGTCATAAAATTCCCTGGGAAAAAAATCTTTTCTAATTTACGGCACCCATTTTCAGCATAAATCGTAAATTGGCTTAACATGGCAATATATAGTGCATTAGACACATTTAAATGAAGCGCTTGTGTCATCCGCACCAAGCGAGAATCTACGCACGTTTCCAGCAGCCAGCGCACCGCACCATCATTCTATTTGGCAGCTTCGTTCATTTTTTAAGGCAATTTCCGTTAATATTCACTTTTAATGAATCTTTGTAAATTTTGCTGCGCCATGTCAATAAACATGCCGCCACACACACACATGTACACGCATATGGGTCCGAGGCTTAAACTGTTTCGAAAATAAATTTGCTAAAAGTTGCCATAAAAATGCGTCAACGTTTCAGAACATCGCATATGCAAATACCGCTTGGCGGATATGAGTTGGCCGTTTGGAAAAGAAAAAAAAAAACATTTGAAAGCACCATGTTGCGCGACTCAAAAATAATAATGTTTCAGTGTGACTTTTGCGCTTTTTTTAGCTCCATCCAATTAATTGGCGGTGGCAATGCTGACGAGCTGCCACGCCACAAAAACCGTTCATTTATTATTATCTTACCTGTTGAGCAATTAAAAAGAAAACATGTAAGGAGTGAGCAAGTTCGAGCGCAGCCGAAAATTACATAAAAAGCAAGCCTTCCTTAAAAAAAGTTAATTTCGAAAATATCGGGGTTTTCAATAAGAACGCTACAAAAGTACAGCGATAGGGACAGCAAACGACGCCATATTTTTTCCCACTCTTGAGTAAGATTTGCCATTTCATCAAGGAAAGACATAGGATCTAACAACGAGTCGAAATTATTAAAATTTGCCACTGAAATTCTGGGTCGGTGGCCTCAACTTTAGAGCGCTACGTCCAATTTATGGTCGTCATAATCGTTCTGTCAGATCAACAATTGAGCGTCTAGTGGAAATTTGAATCCATAGGCACAGTACAAAATGTTCCCGTGCCAATGAAACAAAGAAGTGCTCGGGTATCGGGCTGCCGCTAGCACATCAATTGAGGAAGACCCAAATCAGTTTCTCACACGTCGTTCTCAAGCGTTAGGCATCTTTATGACGTCTTGGCCTAGATCCTTACAATATCATATTAAAGCAAGAACTGAACCCGCTTGACCACCAGAATCGTCGTATGTTCGTGAAATGCGCTGAGCAACAACTTGATATTATCCGGATTTTCATCGAAAAATCATCATCAGCCATAAGCCTCATTTCTGGCGGAATGGCTTCATCAATAAGCAAAATATGCCTTATTGGTCAGGCCGCAATCCATTCAAACTCCATGAGTCAGCATTGCATTGGAAGAAAAATTTCGATTTGGTCGCCTTATGGGCCGGCGGCGTCATTGGGCCGTACTTCTTCCGTGCTGATGAAGCCTGGTATGTTATTGTGAATGGGAATCGCCACCGCTCAATGATAACCGAATACTTTTGGCGCTAATTGGATGTTATAGACTTGGACAATATGTGGTTCCAACTGAACGGCGGCACAAGCTCCATAGCGAATGGCGAATACCACTATCGATTTACTTAAAACCAAGTTTGTTGAACGCGTAGCCTCACGAAATGGCTCAGTCAATTGGCAGCCTCGATCTTGCGATTTGACGCCTTATACTATTTCCTTTAGAGCTACGTCAATTCTGTCAATAAGCCAGCGACGATTGATGAACTTCGTAGAAATATCAAACCTGAAATTGCAGCAGTATCGACCAATGTATGCTTGAAACCCCTCGAAAATCTGGGTTCAGCGTCTGGACTTCTGCAAGCATGCCCGTGGTGGTCTTGCAAAAAAAATCGAGTTCCATATATAAAGGCATCGAATGTACTTTTACAGGAATAAATAATTTCATTGATAGATATTTTTGTTTTATTTAAAAAAACTTTTGTAGCGCTCTTGTTGAAAACCCAGTTACTTAGAAGCGCAAAAAAATAGGAGACCAATACTATTATACTCATTGCAGCATGATGCGAGGGTATAATAAACAAATAACATATTTCTAGATTAGCAATTTAGGTAGATTATGATGGTCATATCCAAACATATTAGAGATGTGCGTGTATATTGGGACCCACCGGACTAATTTCAGAAGTCGATATGAGCGATTTCGGAAAAGACTTTATAAATATAGGTAAGAACAGTGCAAGAATTCTTTTTCTAATTCTGAAGGAATATAACACCGGAAAACATCGAATGACTCTGTGATTCTTTATTATTGAAAACAATCTCTTAAAATCACTTCGAGACTTGTTAAACCAATTTTTGAGGATCCCCACCTACAGGACACAGTTATCGTATTCAGCGCTCTTTGATCTTTTATCGAATCATTGACTCATTTTCATCACGTTAGGTTATGTTACGAGGCCGATCCCAACACGGATCTCGGTTGGGCAGCTTAGAACACCGGTTCTTTGTGGTACCTAAAAACTTTTATATACTGGATTATAAGGCCATTACAAATCCACATAGCGTCTTTAGCATATGACAAATTTGTTGACACGGCTAATCTTCAGGTTTGCCGACAGTACCGAGATTTTTCAGAATCAGTCGTGTGAAGGCAAAAGTGTTTAGATATTTCCATCTTACCCTCTTTCTTACAATATCGACAACTAGCGTCCGCCAAGATTCTTTTACATTCTACTCTAGCCGAAAAGAGTCTTGCAGTCATACAGGAATTGATCATCGACCTGCACCTCCATCGGTACAGTGGTAGAACGGAAGACGCCAGTAGACATCCAACTCAGTCTAATTCCGATGTGAGTGGGGCAACGGTATCCCCTCTGACTACCTCAGTTGCAGTTGCCAGCGACTCCGATGTGACCAGGCACCCAAACGAGTCTGATGGTGAAGTAGCTTAATGCTATTTCCAGTGAAATGCTGCACCTCGCAGCATTATGTCTACCGCCACCTTTACAGCAGCCACTTCGACCTGAAAAACACTACAGTGATTCGGTAGCCTAAACAAAGAAAACTCTTTACAGAAAATTCCCCTCACAATCTTCCCTCCAAGCTCACTATGCCTCATCTCTAGCGACTTCTCCCCATCCACAAATCCCTCATCGGGGACAGAGAAAAAGCAGTCAAGAGTGCACTCTGCGAGTCAGTGATCCAAGTTTCCAAGAATGCAGTTGAAGAAGTAGAAAATTTAGAGCACACTTCGTAGCTATACACTTACCGGTAATGTCTTCGGGCGCTATGTTTAAAATAACATTAAGTGCTGTTGTTTGTGTAGTCCGTAATGCACCGGAGATACCGGTGAGAGCAGCTCTTTGGATACGCTAACGCTTTTAAGCAAATGTAGCCTATTCGCGCACCTTCCATCAGACGAATATACCAAAGAAAATTATTTGCTTGCATACGGTTTTGTAGTATCAAAGCACCACCTATGGTGAGAGTTCCACATTTTCCCTACAGCAATATAACAGCCTGCGGGATTCCCCTATTAACCTTTCGGGACGTCTTAATTCTACTTTATTTTATTTAGAAGACTGTTTTTAAGATGCTTGAGGTTTGTTTCCACCTCAAATTTTCCGAAGGCCTTAGTCACCGTCCTCGGCCACACATTGCTGAAGACCTCTCAATGTCCACAAACGTTCCTACAGTAAATTCGTTGTGCATAAGGGCTCCTGCAGCCATGACACTACATCGTGCAAAGCAATATCGACCGATCTACTTTTGACAACCTGCCATTCCTCAGAACAACAACTCATTTTTTCTATTTTTGTAAAACCTAAGGAGAATCCAACATCTTAATAATATAACTCAGTATTTCAAATTCATATTGAATTTTTTCGATATTAATTATCGGAACCAAGGAGCCAATTTATAGTAAAGTCGAGACTTAAAATTTAGTTTCGCTTACATCTCTAATGCATTCATATGTGTATGTGTATGTTTTCAATTATAGATATTTTATCATTAGTGGGCTTGAATTCTCCAAATTGATGACTTAATGGCATCGTTTCATATAAACGGACGGCAGACACCCTCATTTTGATGCTTCAGTGGCTTTTTGCAATGGGTTAATATGCTTTTGCAACACACATACATATTTGCATATGTCAACACATGCAACCACAGCAACTTGGGTAAAACGAAACCCCACCAAGTGTCTAATGTACGCATTGACTTAGTGACCAATGGTCAAGTACCTCATAAATCACAGATGTTGTTGCACCGGTTGTGGCAATAATTCGACAGCACAGATTCCGTACAGTGGAGCCAAGTTGATGAAATTTTTTTGCAATATCGTGTGTTTGGAGAAATGATTAAAAATTGTAACAAATTAACTAACCTGAAAAAATTTTGAGAGAAAATTTACATACAAGTTTAGTTAAAAAACAAAAAAAAACTTTTCCAATACATGATTTATTCTAATTTATAGCGGCATTGAAACATTGAATGCCTTGGAAAAAAGACAACTTTTTGAATTATTTATCAGATATTTTATTTATTCAACTCCCGCCATTTCGGTGGGATGGCAAAGGGATGCGTTCCCAATTGTTTAAGTCTTGACCTCCCAAACACGAGACAGTCAAGAAGGAAGTGTTGAGTTGTTTCCAGCTCATATGCTTCCTTTCAGCTTCTGCAAATAGGGTCTGGTAAGATTCCCAACCTTACTACAAGGACGCCAATAGGGCAATAACCTGTTAAAAACCCCACAACTAGGGAGAGGCTAACTTTGGCGACGGCGTAGAGATCACTAGATCTCCTGCGACCAGTCGTGAGCCAAAAGGCTTTTGCGATAGTGCATGTACCGATGGTGGCCCAGCGCTGGCCAAGTTTCCGTGAAGCCCAAGTATCTAGTAGTAGAAAACAAGAGGATACGGGAACACCGACCCTCTCCCATTCTACCGATAGCGATTCTAGTGTGTCTTCTCTTGCTAGCTCATCAGCTTTACAATTTCCCGCGTGCCGCCAGAGTTCGGTTTAGACGGAAGGTCGAACAATGCTCGACGAATAGCTGGTGAACGATGGCAAGACCAAAAATCACCATTAAATCAAATTAAAAATCAACGGACTCGTACCGCTCAGACCACTCTTGAAAATTATTAACATTATATTATACAAGAATATGGAATATATCTCAAATATCAGCTTTGAATCATGTTTGCCAACATGTACACATATCTGTTGTTATTGTTGCAGTATAAGAAATATTATTTTCAGCAACTTTTGGTTGAGTTGTTATGATTCTCCGATGGAAAGAATAATGAACGTCTTTTTATTTTTCTATTGGTGCGAATAGATACTGTACGGTTCACTGCAGTATATTTCAAGTAGAGAGCTTTGGTATTGAGATTCTGCTGAGCCAGCCTCTAATCAGAATTATTAAGACTTAAATGGTCTATGAGTAGTTTATTGGCCTACCAGACTAACTTAATCTAGCATTTATCAATTTTGCAATCGAAATGGCTTAATATAAAATATAAACATGCAGCCCATGCTGACCTCAACTTTATTCACCGTTAGTCTGGTCGGCCAATGAGCCTAGACTAGTTTTCGTCCTTTACGATACCAGATGGAGTTTAGTTACTAGGTCCGTGGGGAGTAGTAATCCTTTGGGGATGATAGCGGAGGTAACACTCCACCTTGCGGAGTAAATCTAAAAACTTTCTTGGTCATTCTAGCGTCGTTCGATTATGCACCTATTCTTCTAGAGGTCGAGAGGTTGTTGATCCAGCATTATATAGCAGGATTAGCGTCTATCGACTGAATACTATTCAGAGTAGATTCCGTAGAAACGTTGAATTTTTCAGAAATATCAGAAATGCTCCAAGAGCATATACCTTGTATTCAAGAGCCCTTTCGATAATACCAGTGGAGTGCAGTCTCAACTACTCTACTTTTCGAATATGCATGCTACGCCTTGGACAAGCTTCTAGGAGGCGCTGCGGCCCCAATGTGCGCGTCCCAGATTTTGTCTAGCGTTTAGCAGGAAGGAAGTTAAGCTAATAGGCCTCAACTCTTTCGATTAGGTCTACCTGTCTTTGGTATAAAAACTACCACTCTCCTCATGAGTGCGGCACATAGTTGAACTTCATGCATTCCCTAAAAATCCCCTTTAGCCACGGAAGTCAAAGACAGAGCGCATTCTGTAGCATTGCTAGAATGATAGAAAGATGTGTTCGGGAATTCTATGATACTTTTGCGAATTATGCCGGGAGCGGGGAGCTTTTGGATAATAGTTTTCTTAGTCTCACCACTTCGTAAGTCTTTTCAAAAAATGTTTCAGTATTCGCGCTTTGTCGTGCGCACTAACTTCTTGTAATCCCTTAAAAAATCTTTATATTCGTTCCAACAGTCCTTGCTTTCTGCTAACTAGGCCAAGTTGAAGTTCCGTACTTTGTGTCTGCAAGGCCCACGCTCCTTTTTTCATCAAAGAGGCTTCTTTTTGTGCTTGAATCGCAGCATAAGACATGCGTAGTGTTTGTGTGATTGTATTAAAAAGTAAGTTGAGGAAGTCCATTACGCTAAACGAACCATTTGGCATATTTTCAGTGGAAAACTAACAAAATTTGCCCCCATTTGAAGCTTCTTTGGTCCACTGTGCATGCTTTGGCAAATGAAGCTAATCAAAATTCAAATATTAGCAACACCAACAGCCAAAAGCATTTGTTAATAGAAAAAGTTATGCGAACGAAATCAACGAGAGTGACAAACAACGCCAGTAAACGGTGACAGCAATCACAACAGGTACCCACATACATGCGAACACATACACACGCACATATTTGCAACTGCAGCGAGCGGCAGCCATAAGCAAGCAGTGACCAACAATGCAGCCGCGAACAATCCAAGAGACACGCGCAAAGACTACAACAACAACAACACAGTAAATATCAATAGCGCTTCTAAGGCAGCGCCGCGGATGGCCAAACAAGAAGAAGCGCCGGTTGCCACTGCAACTTGTTAGCGACGAGCGCAAAGCAAAAAAACGCAATTTAATAAAAAAAAAATAATAATACTGAACGAAGCAGCAGTTGAATGGAAAAGTCTACGGCAAAAAAATATACAATTATATTAACAAAAGTATGTAATCCAATATAATGGCCATATAATGCTCGGCGGCCAGCGTTGACCTTCACATTTAAAGCAACCCGCCTGCAGATTACTTGGTAACAGTCCGCTGCGCTGCGTTCCAAGACTTGTTGCAAAGAAAATCTTTAGTGTTTTTTAATTGTGTACATAATTTAATTCACGCAAATTGTCGGCAATGCATAACTGTACACAAAACAATTACTTGCAATTTGATATACCATAATAAAATAAATTGAATAAAATTCCAAAAAAACAAAAAAAAACGAAGATGAAAAAGAATTGCCATTTCAGTATTCACACCTCAGATGCCCGTAATTGGCGGCACTTAGGCACTTAGTGTGTGTGGACCTAGATTGCTTTGATCGCGAGCGTGTGCTGGCATGCCACACATGTTTGTATGCTTGTGTGTGCTTTGACAAGTTCACGTGGGCGTATGCGCCGTCTAGCGCAATCCATCTAAGCCTACGAAATTCGAAAAATCTGTAAATATGTAAATTAGCAATATATATTTAAATTAATTTGACGTTATCTACGCTAATGAGCCCGCCAATAAGTGAGCCGCACTCAAATGTCAATTCCAAATTGGTAAATATTAATAGGCTTGTTTTTGTTCTCTGTCGGAAATTCTTCCCACCACTAAAAAAAAAATCAAAGACCTAAAATGGCTACAAAAGTTAAGGCTTGCAGTTAATTTCAAAGTTTGTTAGGTAGATGGATCTCTGAAGACGCACCTGATAGGCACCGAGACTAAAATCCCCCTTATTATGTCCTCTCTGAACCCAGAGTTATTATGTCATTCCACTCATGCCACGTGTGTCTGTTTGTTGAACAAGTCAGGGATTGTTTCCACCGAAACTTAGCTATATGTATTTATAACAAGTTTGCCATTTAATTATCTACAATTTACACTGCACCTTTTGGAGGACAAAACCAAACGATGTGTTACTCGTCCGCTGCGCAAAATGGCCACTTATTTCACTTACTTAAGCTTCCACTACAAGGTCCTCAACCTGTCGCTGACCACTCTTCAAATATACGATCTGTGAAAAATCAGAAAAATAGTCCTACTACTGAAAGCTGAAAAACCCGCACCACCTGAGTCTAGCAAACCACTAGCATGGCTTCCGAAAAGTGCACAAAACTTAGCGTCATAAACGCCCATATAGTTCTTGACCTCAAACAAAAACCACACTGCAAGAGGACGATCCTCTTAGCGTTGGACTTGTCAAAAGCTTTTGTCATAGTCAACAACACAATACTACTTAAGAGCATCGAAAAATCTGCGCTCCCTTCAGGGTTGAAAAGTTGGACTATAAAGTACCTGAAAGGGGGTTCTGGTAGGTGGTGTTCTGTCCGCGACCATACTTACTAACTGGACGAAGGCGTTAAAATTCCCATCGTCAATAACCCTAAGATGTTAGGTGTTTTTTCACTCCTCACACAACCGCGATTATTGCCGCAACAAAATCCTCAGGTCGCTAGCCGACGGCACATGGGAAAAGAAAAGAAACGTTATTGGCAACACACAAGGCAGGCGGCCGACTGGTCTTTAACTGCGACGCACCAATAAGGTACTCGGTTTTGTGTTTTCGTAGGAATCATCCCTGCAGTCACCTACTTGAAGCGGAACTGCCTCCTAGGAACATCAAGAGGTTCTTCCTAGTTCAAGCTCTGATTATTTTCTTCCACTAATTTGGTAGTGCTGATAACGAAATTATACCTCATTTTATCGTATCACATCAGGTTAAAAAAAAAAAAATAATAACAAAAAATAAAACACTCTCTACCTTTCGGTAGACCTATGATATGGAGAGAGCAGACAAATCGTATTGATGATTGTTATTTTTGCCGTACAAATGTGAAAGTTTTAATGCTAAAAATAAAAATAAAATTTTCTACGCAAATGTATCTTCAGTTACACGGCCGATTCCACATGGTCCAGACATGCCAGTGCCCCTTCCAAGCTCAATATCTCATCTTAGTTCAACATCATCAGAACAAAATTTACAGCGTCAAGAGTCGACGGCCGTTTACATATGAACCAATTTTAAATTAACCACAGAAATTTACTCAAGGTGAATTAAATGATTTAGTTAGAGATCTAAATCTTTCTAAAGAATCTGCTCAACTTCTTGGATCTAGACTTCATGCAAAACATCTGTTAGCTCCAAATACATTTTTTGCATGGTATAGAAAACGTGAAGCAGAATTTGTACCTTTTTTTAGTCAGAAAGAATCATGACTTTATTGTAAGAATATCCCCGATCTTATTGAAAAGTTAGGAGTAAAATATAATTCTGGAGATTGGAGACTTTGTATAGATTCTTCGAAGCGGAATCTAAAAGGTGTTCTTTTACACAACACTAATCAGTATGTTTCTGTTCCAGTTGCTCATTCTGTTCATTTGAAAGAGACTTATGAAAATTTAGAAACATTGTTAGATAAAATTGGATATGAAAAGCATTTTGTGGAGATCTAAAAATTATAACTATGATATTAGGCCAGTAGTCAGCATATACAAAATGTACATGCTTCTTATGCGAGTGGGACAATAGAGCACGAGACAAGCATTACGTACAAAAACAGTGGAATCCTCGTAAAAATCTCAAAGTAGGAACAAAAAACGTTATACAAAAAAATTTAATAAGTCCTGAAAAAAATTTACTACCTCCGCTTCATATCAAACTCGATATGATGAAACAGTTCGTTAAAGCATTAGATAAAAACAATGCTAGTTATGAATACCTGTGTAAAAATTTTCCAAGATTATCTGATGCAAAAATTAAAGAAGACGTGTTTGATGGACCGAAAATCAGGTCTTTGATTTCTGATGAAAAATTTGATGCTACAATGCAATGAATAACACTGAATCAGAAGCTTGGCTGGCGTTCAAAGATGTTGTCAACAATTTTCTAGGAAATAATAAACATCCCGACTATAAAAATAAGGTTGCAAATTTATTAGATAGTTCAAAAATTCGGGTGTAATATGAGCATAAAACTCCACTTTCTAGATTCACATGTGGGTTTTTTCCTGATAATCTTGGTGATTACAGTGAAGAGCAGGGAGAAAGGTTCCACCAGGACATAAAAACTATGGAAATAAGGTACCAAGGTCGATGGAATGTGAATATGATGGCTGATTACTGTTAGTCACTGGCACGTGATATTACTGAAGAAACTCACAAAAAAAAACTACACCTAGACGTAATTTTGTCAGGAAGCGTAAAAGATGTCACTCCAAATAGTCCGGTAGCATTGTTTAGACTCAATGTTTTCTTTGTAAATGTTCAAATATATGTTTTTGTAATATGATTATTGATTTTTTCTTTACATTTTGATAAAATTGCTTTTTCCTTCTTTAAAAAAAAACTGATATGATAGGGCAAATATGTAGGTGTTTTCATGTTTAAAATAGTAAAAATTGACGATATTTGTGGCCCTAATACAAACAACGTTAAAAAATGTTCATTTGTCGGCCGGTGTCATTTGAACTTTACCACTCTAACGAGGACTAGGTAACCGTCACAACAACGACATGGATATATATCTAGTTTTAAGCACACTCGGAAACGAAAACTTACTTAGTATCTAAGAAGACCGGATTTTATGCTATCCATACAACCTACCGCGTATTTATTTTCCATAATTGGCCCCTATAATGCCCATACAACTGATGTTTAAACCCAATGGGTTACCAGTAATGGCGTTACTCTCTATTTTTGCCCGCAACATCCTTCTACAGGTGTAGAAGTGCTTTAGCTGTTTTCTTTCATTCATGCTTTCTTTTTCATCGCCTCTAAATTTGATATCTTTGGAAGCTTACTGTCTAAAATTAATCCCTTTTATAATCTTCTCTAATGTTACCCTGTTACCTTTTATTAGTGCACAATACTAGCCTTGTCTTGCTCAACAAGTCTACGAAATTTGAATATTTTACAACTTCAACTACCAGATCTTTTTCTCGTAGTTTTTTCTATGAAATATATAATTTGGACATCATCTTATTGTTGAAGTTTAAATCTCACAAGATTCATATGTTGTAATTCAGGATCATTTTTGTTCGTGCACTATCATTCAATTATTCTCAATACCATATCCCATCAAATAAACCTCCACTATTTGCATGGAATCCCTCCAGCTCTTCATACTGACAAAATAGCCGCTATCTATTCACAATTTTTTGCTCGCTATATGTACATACTGCTCTTTTGGAAACATCTACAAATAAGGGAAACCAAATTAGAAAAGGATTCGGTTAACTTGCGCATGAGAATAGTAAAGTCACCTTTTGAAAACTACCCAGTTTGTTTAAAGATTGTCAGATCTATTCTGCAAGCATGTGCGGCCCCAGACTGTGACCATTCCATCACGTTCCATCGCGTTTTGGCTTTCCTCGCCATACTCTTGTTCAGATCTTGTAAACACAATTCATGGGTTTATTAGATTAGATTACGTTTTAAGGTGACAGCCGTCCACTCTTGCCAATTGTCGTCCACATTCTCACTGTCGATAACTTTGTGTAGTGGAACACAGTAGAAGTGGAGTCGTTTATTTCTGACAACACTCTCTACTGCCGCCTTGCCTACAAAGACACTTCTGACTGATGCACGGAATGAGTTTATTGCCTTGATTTCTGAATTTTCTTTCAATTTTTATATTAATTTAACTTCGAAACTAATAACTAAGCTTTCGGTCAAGCAATAAAATTGGCGAAGTATATTTATACAACATAGAATATCCATTAAGAAAAAACACTTATAATGAACTATATTATGAAAAGTCTACAAAAACTTAAACAAAACTTATGTAATAAAATATTATAAGTCCGTAAAGACATAAAACTCTCGTAAAACGCCAGCAAGAAAAACAAAAGTGCACACATATCTTCCTTCATAAGCATTCTTTCCACCACAAACACCATGACCATTTCAACAGACTTGCTCAAACGTAAAGTTGACACGGCTAACCACCGTTACTAATCAGAAGATGCAACATCCAAATATTTTAATTTTGGCATTTGTGGAAACCCAAAATAATAGTAAGCAAATATTAACGGCATTTCAATATGAATGAATTGTCAAGTTCGCGCCAAAAACGGTGATGACTGCTGTTTTAGCCGAAACATATGCAAATACCTACTTAGTTAATGCATGCATTTGAGTCTGCAGTGTGTGTGTATGTGTATATTTATATGTATATGTGCGTATGCATTCATATATTTATGTTTGTATTCTTGTGTTAACGTATGTAAGTTTGCATATATTAACACCATATGTTGGAGCAAATGCTTGGGCAAGTTCGTGTCTTAAGTCTTTCGTTGGCGATGCAAATGCTTAGCATAAATATCTTTATGCCAATTTACGAATATGCAAATATTGGATTTTTGTGCATAAATTTAATTTTAAAATGCCTAGACATGACAAACGATTTAAAGTAGCTAATAAAAATTTACCACGCCAGCCATAAGCACATATGAAGCAACTGTTTATGCTAGTACTTGCAGTACTTGTACGAAAATGCGCATACCTTAGCATTAAAGTTAATTTTTTCCTACGAAATATTGTGAAAATACGACATTTTGCGGTTTTTTGAAGAGTTTCAAAATATTGTTTATTTTGGTAGGTGACTGAGGTACTTAAGAAAATTTGTTTTAACATTTTAAGTTTAAGTCAGTTTTAAAATATAATTGCGTATACAGGAAATGTTTTATGTTAATTGTTGTTGCTTTTTGAAGGAATTTTACAGTACGAGATACCATTCTTAAACTTTTCTAAAATTTATTTTTCGCCAAGATATCAAGATATTTGACAAATATAGCATATAGCTGTCATAGAAAGTGAACGATCAAAATCAAATTATTGCATGGGAAATTTGTTTATTTGACGGGATATCTTCACGAAATTTTACACAGATTCTTTTCCACAGCAGCATTTTAATATTTGAGGAAATATTCCAGTTTTAACCACTTTATCATATAGCTACTTTAGAACAGAATGCTCAGAATAAAATTCTTGTTCGGAAAATTATTATTTGACGAGATATCTTCAAGGAATCGTGTAGGAACTATTTTTTCAGCCATGATTTCAATTTCTGAAAAAATTTTCCACATCGCTTCAAAAATTTGAAAAATAAAAATTAAGTTTTTGTACGGAAACTTCTTCATCTGTGAAGAATATTCTTCACTTAGCCCACAAAGAAAGTTTTATGCTAGTGTTTGAATACCTTTAAGGGGGTATTCTAGTCTAGAAATCAAATTTTGGGCAGTTTTTTGAATTTTAATACAAAAAAAAATATTTTTACCATCCATTTTTTATGGTGTTTTTATTGATATCTTAAGAATACAGAAAAAAAATATTAAAAATTAAAACAATTAGAGTTGGGAAAAGAGGATGCTGTTATAGTCCCTACCTCAGGGAATACGAAAAAAATCTTTTTGAAAAATGGCGACTGCCTGAAAATAAAAATCATTTTTTACGCTTTTTTTTGAAATTCGTGAATTTTTTTCAACTATTAAAAACAAAAATTTTGACACGATTCTGGTAGGAATGATAAAGGATTATATAAAAAAGTTTCAAAAAATTTCAAGTAAATCGGTTGTATAGAACTTGAGATAATGCCGGTACCGTGTGGAAAAAAGTAGTTTCGAACGCGTTTTAAAAATTCGATACGGCCGAACCGGGCTAGGTACTGTGTCACTAAATTAACTGTAGCTCTTAAAATAATTTCAATTTTTAAAAATCTTTTGGAGGATATATTCTTAAGGGTCTAAACTTTAAATATATGAAAAAAATCGAATTTTTCAAAATTCTAGAGTAGAATACCCCCTTAAAAGGAATAATAAGGGAATAAGATCCCGTAATCAATTAACTACAAGCTGTGATCATACAATAAATCGTTCAAACCGATTATTTTCACATACGAAACTATTACTCTTATTTATCATATTAAATTTCATAAGCAAAGCACCTGAAACTCCAAAAATATAAAAATTTATTATTAACTCTAAACTTTTACAAAATAATTGATATTCCTATATCTCAGAATTCCTTCATTACAAATAATTGTGATAACACCAAAAACAGCAAACAAAACAATGGCAATCAAATAAAAGTTAGTAAGATCACTCAGAGCCGGTTTTCGGCAGCAAAGGTTAAATGCACCGCAGAAGCACTAAAAGCAGAGAACGTATATTTATAGAGAAGGTCCAACAACGGACAAGCGTGTGAACTGTCAAAAGCTAACAAAATGCGATGAGCGTGTTTCACCACAGCTAGCTCAGAAGGAGAAATGTTAACAGTGGCACGTGAACAGAGCTGAGCATTTAATGAAAATTATGCTCAGAAATATACATTGCTGTTACAGACGTATGTTGACCTTTTGCTTATATTTTTATATGCTTACATGCCATCATATTAATTGATATGATTATCATTTTGCGAATTTTTATGAATACATGCAAAACTGATAACATTCTAATTAATTTATGCCATTTTCAAAATATATATTCGTAGTTAATGTGTGAATAACAGTTAATTTTTAAATATTTCTTATATTTAATATTACAACATAATTTTATATATGAATATGTTTGTATATATGCGATATACATATATATGTATATGTATGTATACGAGATCCTAAAAACGTAATACATGTGTATATTACAATAATATTGTTTGTAAATTACATTTCTTCATTTACATTTTCATACGCATCTACATACATATTAGCACATAATTACATACATATGTATGTACATAAGTACAATTCAAATTCAAATCGTGATGTTATCATTTATCAGTAAAAAGTGTGCGCGCACTGCTCTATATGTATGTACATGCATATGTGTACGACCTTGCCGAACAAATAATGTATACCAACCAACATACAAATATGAGTACACATGTAAATATGTGCGCATGACATTCCCACGCAAATAATGCATACACAACATACATACTTATGTATATGCGTTCACATGTAGATATGTCACCCGCAAAAATTACGAATATTGTTCTACAAAAACAACAATGGTTTCAAATAGCGTCAGCAGCATCCCAAGTCAATATGGCAGCCAAACAGTCGATGCCCAAATTTGTAGAAAAACACCCAACAACAATATTTTCATTCATGAACGCAAGCGCACTTTCAACAGGCAAACTTGCTTCATTCATAAAAACAAACACCATTACATCTCCCCGAGCATGCCTTTGCCTAGAAGCGTTTTTTCGCGACGATGGCAAAAGCTAAAAATCATATATTGAACAACTTTCTGATGATTCTTCACAGAAAGAAGTGACAAAAGTGGCAATGTAGCTCTTGTCGATTTACAATATTTGTCAATTCTAAAATAAGTATTTTTCCGTGGCTCGCAAAAATCTGCGTCGATACGTATGCAAGCTCATACATATGTATGCAAGTTAACGATAGCCTCCGCATAGAAACCTTACCATAACTGTAAACAAAATTGTATCTTTGCACTCTGCAATTACACTATTAACGTTTTTGATGATTTAAGAATTCAATATGCTTTTTCCGTCCTGATTCCAATAATCCATTTTTATCAAAGCAATATCGCTCGCCCTCACAAGAAGGCATAACAATAACATTTGTAAAGAAAACAGAACGCTTAACGTTCTGCTGGAAATTGCTGTCATAGCTAAAAATGTAACTTCAGCTTTAACCTTAAGTAAATAAAACAAAATTGTATAAATACTAGTATTGTAGAAATAAAGATTGATTTGTATCTGGCAATCCACGCTAACTACAAGCGTTTTCTTTTAATCCGCGCGTTCGCGGATATAAAAATATATTTTTTTATAAATTCCCTCGTTACGGGAATTAATTGGCGCCCAACGTGGGGCATGAATTCAAAAAAAGTGCTTACCACAAATAAAAAGTTAAAATAACGGATCGTTTTGCTTGTTTATCTCAGTTAAAAATTGATGAATTATAAAGCCAGATTTTAAGTGAAAATCAAAACATAATTAAAGTGATAACACGCCCCAACAAATACAAAAAGAGGGTCAATTAAAAGAATTAATACCAGATAAAGCAAAGTTAAAAACAACAAGAATAAAACAAGTGCTTAAGAACACTAACAACAAAAACAAAGCAAGAACTCTAAAACAACTAAGTAACGGAAGCAACAACAGTAGCAGAAATAATTATAAAAACAACAAGAACAAAGCAAGTGCTTAAGAACACTAACAACAAAAACAAAGCAAGAACTCAAAAACAACTAAGTAACAGAGGCAACAACAGTAGCAGAAATAATTACAAAACAACAAGAACAATAAATAGCGGCAACAAAAGCAACAGAAGCAGAGAACAGCAAGAAAATAAAGGGATTTTGGAGGAGACCACTCATCGTCAAATATACATATGACCCCCCTTAGCTTCAACAACGAGCCTAGTGCGATTTTTCATGGAATTGACCAGCTTACTGTATCTGAAGCAACTATTATCAGCATCATCAGCGGGAATTTATTGACAGCGACGGAATATATATTAGTAAGTTAAAATTAAAATAAATATGTTAAAATTATAAATTATATATATATATATATATATATATGTATTTATGGGGAACACCCAAACTAAACCTAAGTATATTAGATTATACTATTGTAAAAATTGCGGTGGGGATCACGAAGAGAAAAAGTGCCCCAGAAAAAAAATAAAACATAATTTCTAGTTTGTGCAACCAATAATAAAATAAATTAAAGCTGCGATTCACCACCTTCAGGGAGACCCTCCAGCTTAAAATAAAAAAAAACTCTGCGATTAACTGCGATAAAATACAAATATAAATTAAGGCTCGACCAGCCACATAACAAAATAAAAAGACCTCCATAACTTAGCTCAATTCTGCGAATCCTACATAAAAGGACCCTCCAGAATAGAAGAGCATCTCTTCCTAGAAGAGATTATACAAATATAAATTAGGGCTCGACCAGCCGCATAACAAAATAAAAAGACCCCATAACTTAGCTCAATTCTGCGAATCCTACATAAAAGGACCCTCCAGAATAGAAGAGCATCTCTTCCTAGAAGAGATTATACAAATATAAATTAGGGCTCGACCAGCCGCATAAAAAAATAAAAAAAGACCCCCATAACTTAGCTCAATTCTGCGAATCCTACATAATAGGACCCTCCAGAATAGAAGAGCATCTCTTCCTAGAAGAGATTATACAAGTATAAAATAATAAGAAAGTTCTTTCTCTAAACTAAAAAATAATAATAATTAATCATGACTAATGAGGCAGGATTAACGGTAGATTTAATTACGCGCCTAATTGCGGAAAGCAATATTACATTAAGGCAAGAAATTGACAGATTAAAAAATCATGTTGAAATTGAAACACACAGAGTAACAGATTTTCAGACGGAAATAATAAATGACAACATTCAATGTCATGAGTCACTAGATGTTATAAAATCCTTACCAGAATTCTCAGGAAGGATAAACGCTTATGTTAGCTGGCGCGAAGCCGCACATAACGTTATGAGTTTATATGTAAGAGGTAGCCGAAAGTACTTCGCAGCCCTTACGATTTTGCGTAACAAAATTACACTAGAAGCAAATGACACATTAACCAACCATGGTACTGTGTTAAATTTTGACGCGATAATTGCGCGTCTCGATTTTGCGTATTCGGACAAACGTCCGATACATATCATAGAACAAGAAATGAGTGTTCTACGACAAGGCTCAATGACGGTCATTGAATATTATAATTTAGTTAACAAAAAACTAACGTTGATGATTAATAAAACCATTATGACTTATGGAGGGGCCGCACCAATAACAAAAGAATTGAATAAAAAGAATAGAGACCAGGCTCTTAGAATATTTATAACTGGGCTTAACGCTCCATTAAGAGATATTATATTTTCCCTCTGTCCGGAAGATTTGCCCGACGCATTGGCCAAAGCTCAGGAATTAGAGTCCAATAATCAGAGAGCTCGATTTGCACAAAATTTTGCAAATGATAGGACAAGAGTTAAACAGTTTTATCCAAGTAATAATTTACGATTTCATCAGAGGAGCAACATGCCAAAACCAGAACCAATGGACATAGATCCATCTATGTCTAGATCATACCGAAGGAAAATTACCCAAAGCCCCAACTAAACAATAGCCATAAATACCAAAATTTTGGAAAACCATTGGCCACTACAAGCCATCAAGCCAATATGGACCAACCAAATAGGTATATTCCAAATAGAAACATCCAAGGAATAAAACGACCAAGGGAAAGCAATTATAGCTTTCGCCCACAGGAGAAAACCCAGAAGATAAACAACATGAATGAAAGTCATTTTTTAGACAAAGAGGGGATGAACTCCCTATCTAAAGCTCTACGACTCAAAAATAAAGAAAAGTTTAAAGGCTCTAATCGATACAGGAGCAACCTCTTGCTACATTAAGCCTGAGGTTTATAATAACAAAAAGGAACTAGCCATTTATAAACGGATAAAAACCGTGAACGGCTATTCCATAATAAAGCATTACCATATAATAACCATATTTGGGGTCGAGGAAATTTTCTACGAAATAGAAGGTATAGAATCGGATCTCCTATTAGGATATAATTTCCTTAAAAAAATTGAGGCACTTATCGACGTGCCCAATAGGAAAATAAATTATATGGAAAAAAATAATAATAAAAATGAAGCAAACAGTATGAACATATATTTTGAAAATAAAAAAGGTGAAAACTTAGAAATCGAGGAACAAAAAGATTCTGCACATTTAACCGAGGTAAATATCGGTATAAATAAAAAAATTAAGGAACATAAAGATTCCGTAAAACCAGCCGAAGCAACTACCGGCAATATTATATTAAAAAAATTTATTGTCGAACAAAGAAGTTTTACAACGCCAGCCGATGATAATACCGGCAAATTAAATAAAAAATATATTGTGGAACAAAGAAGTTCTACAACGCCAGCCGATGACAATACCGGCAAATTAAATAAAAAATATATTGTGGAACAAAGAAGTTCTACAACGCCAGCCGATGATAATACCGGCAAATTAAATAAAAAATTTATTGTGGAACAAAGAAGTTCTACAACGCCAGCCGATGATAATACCGGCATATTAAATAAAAAATATATTGTGGAACGAAAAAGTTCTACAACGCCAGCCGATGAATTTACCGGCAACATGAACGATAACTATTCAATATTGGGTGAAAGCGGCTCAGAAACGAATGGTGATAATGATAGTTATTATTCGGTAAAGAATTCCGAAAGTTCAAACAATGAAAATCAGGATGAAGAATTGCAGGATCTTAAAACACATATAAAAGAAAAAATTGCTCAAATGCATTCAAGCATCAATACAAACTTTCCATTCATGACAAAAGTAAAAGCAGAAATAAGAATGAAAAGTGAGGATCCGATATGGAGCAGACAATATCCATATCCCTTATCTGTAAATTCGTTTATTAATGAAGAAATAAAAAAATTGATTAATGAAAATATCATAAGACCGAGTAAAAGTCCGTATAATTCACCTATTTGGGTGGTACCAAAAAAAGGTACAAATGAGAATGGAACACCAAAACTTAGAATGGTAATTGATTACAAAAAGCTAAACGAGCATACAATTTCCGATCGTTACCCTATTCCAGATACTAACGTAATATTGTCTAATTTAGGCAAGGCAGAATATTTTTCAAGCATCGATCTAGAATCAGGATTTCATCAAATTATAATGTCAAAGAATGATATTGAGAAAACAGCTTTTTCCGTTAATAATGGGAAATATGAATTTTTGAGGATGCCTTTTGGTTTAAAAAATGCTCCTAGAATTTTTCAGAGGGCAATGGATGACATATTGCGAGAACATATTGGAAAAATTTGTCACGTTTATATGGATGATATAATTGTTTTTTCGGAAAATGTAACTCAACACTTAAAGGATTTGGAAACGATTACGCAAATTTTAAAAGAAGCTAATATGAAAATTTCATTAGAAAAATCAAAATTTTTCGAGAAAGAAATAGAGTTTTTAGGTTATGTAGTAGCTCAGAATGTTATCAAAACAGACCCAAATAAAATAAAATTAATATTAAATTATCCAATACCAAGAAGTTTGCGCGAATTAAGAGGTTTCTTAGGGCTTGCAGGATATTATCGTAAATTTGTTAAAGACTATGCAGCGATAGCTAAACCTCTGACAAAATACCTATCAGGAGAAAATGGTAGGATTTCTAAAAATAAATCAAAAAAATTTGAAATAACTCTAAATGAGGAAGGAATATCTGCATTAAATAAATTAAAGAATCATTTGGCTTCAGAAATGGAATTAACACAACCCGATTACTCAAAAATATTTGTATTAACTACCGATGCATCTAACTTTGCAATGGGTGCGGTACTATCACAAGGAGGTAAACCAATTACCTTCATTTCAAAAACTCTTAATAAAACTGAAAGAAATTACGCAACTAATGAGAAGGAGCTTTATGCCATTGTTTGGGCACTAAAAAATCTACGAAATTATCTCTACGGTGTAACCAATTTGGAAATACATACTGATCATCAACCATTAACATTTGCTTTATCACCCCGTAACCCGAATCCAAAAATGAAAAGATGGCACGCAATTATAGAAGAATTCTCTCCTAAATTTGTGTACCAACCCGGTAAAACCAATATAGTAGCAGACGCACTTTCCCGTCTTCAGTTAAATCATTTATCAAACGAATCGGAAGATTCAGAGCACTCGGCACAAAGTAGCGAAAGCGTTCAAATACAAGAAACAAAAAAACCATTAAATCAGTTTAAACAACAAATTATACTAAGTAAAAATAGGTTCACGATTCATGAGGTAATCGAAACCTTTGGGAATAAAAGGCATTTAATAGAGTATGACACAGTAGAAAATTTAATGACTATTTTGAAAGAATATATTCAACCAAAGTTTGTGACAGCGATTCACTGCACTATTGAAGACTTGCACGAAATCCAAGAAGCTCTGAAACAAACTTTTCAAAACAAATTTGTATTTACCAAACTTTTTCCAATGGATATTATTAATAGAGAGGATCAGTCCGAATTAATAGAACAAACCCATAATAGAGCTCATCGAAGCTATAATGAAAATCTTAAACAAATAGAGAAATTGTATTATTGGCCCGAAATGAGGAAAAGAATGAAAGAATACATTCGAAATTGTATAATATGCAATAAAAATAAATATGATCGCCATCCTAAGAAAATACCAATAGGTAAAGCCCCAATTCCAGAGAAAGAAGGAGAGCAGCTCCATTTAGACATTTTTTACGCACAGAAACTAAAATTTATCACATGTGTAGACGCTTATTCAAAATTTTTAATATTAAAACATATAGAAGACAAGTCAAATATCGAAGAAAAGGTTTTAGAATTACTTCAAACCTTCACAGATGTAAAACAAATTACTTTAGATAATGAACCAAGCTTTACCACACCAACATTTAAATCCTTAATGCAAAGGTTAAATATTGAAATTTACTTTTGTGATCCACGTCATAGCACAACTAATGGACAAGTTGAAAGAGTTCATTCAACGATAATCGAAATAGCCAGATGTATAAAAGAAGAATATAATATTGTCAGTAATTTAGAAACAGTACTTAGAGCAGCGCAACAATATAATACAACAATTCATTCAGTAACGAATTTTAAACCAAATGAAGTACTTTATAATAGGGTAAACCATGAAAACTTACTAACCACTTTAAAGCAAGCACAGGAGAAAATGCTAACATTTCATAATAAACATAGAACAGATAAGCAATATCATCCTGGACAAATTATTTATGAAAAAATAATAGGAGAGAGAAATAAATTACAACCTAGGTATAAGAAACAACAAGTTAAAGAAAACTTGGGGAATAACATAATAATTAATAATAGAAACAGAATTATTCATAAAGATAATATAAAATCATAATTTTATAGGTTTCCAATATGATCATTTTAATTTTGACTGCACTAATCAGCTCAGCAACCGCTGATGTTATAGACTATACTCGACAAGACTACGTACTTATCGAAAATGGAGATGTTTCCATTTATGAAGAATACGGGGACCTATTCCACATTACTAATTTATCTTATTTTGAAAATATAATAGCAGACGAAAATAGAAATTTTTACAGTATTAATGAACAAAATCACGATAGCTTAGGAGTTATTACACAGGAAACAGAATCTGAAATTTTGATAATAAAAACTTTATTAGAACAATTAAAACAAACTAATTTTCGGCAAAAAAGGGGTATAAATGAATTAGGAACTCTTTGGAAATGGATAGCTGGTACACCAGACCATGACGACATTGTAAAAATTAATAATAAATTGGACGAACTGATAATAAATAACAATAAGCAATTTACAACCAATTCAGAAATTTTTAAAATAATAACAGAATTAACTGAAACAATAAATAATATTAAAGGCGATACCATAAACAGGAAAATAATAAGAAAACGAAACCAATATATTACACATGAACTGCAAAATTTAATAAATACAATAACTTTTGGTAAAATTGGGATTTTAAATCCAACAATTTTACATTATGATGAATTGAAAAACATAACATATTACCAACACGGTATTATGACTATAACAGATTTAATGGACATCTCTAAATTTAAAATAGCCCAAAAAGAAAACATAATAATAATTTATATTAAATATCCTAAAATAGAACTAACATGTAAGTACTACGATGTAAGAGCCATAGCTCAATTAGATGGTAAGCTTATAATTGATCAAAACATAACATATTGTAATAATAATTTTTTTAATATACAAAATTGTAAAACTGAAATTACAAAAACGTATTGCAAATTAAATAAAGAAAGTACATGTTTGTCAGAAATATTAAATAAAAAACAAGGAAAATGTAAAAAACTAAAAGAGAAAAACTTGAAAATTGAAGAAATAAAACCAGGAGCAATATTAATTTCAGGAAAAAATATTGTAAACAATCAAACACTAACTGGAACATATTTAATTACATTTGAAAATAATACAGTAATTAATAATCAAACTTATGAAAATATAGAAACAAAAATCTGGAATTATCTGAAAAATAACCATATCAATAATTTTGAAATTTTAGAATATATTGAAACAACTAATAAACTGTTAAAATTAGATAATATAAACATTTTAGCAGAACGGAATAAGCATATCACAGTCCATTCATATTTTTGGTACATAATTTTAATCTTGGGAATACTTTTCTTATCTTACATAATATTAAAATTAAAAAAATCTCGCGAAATTCCCAAACCAATAGAAAATGTGCAATTGCAAGAAGTCACATATAATGCTCTTTTAAATCAAATACATAAATTAACTCAAGATAATAGTGAATCGGGGACGATTCATCTTAGGAAGGGGGGAGTTAACGATAGCCTCCGCATAGAAACCTTACCATAACTGTAAACAAAATTGTATCTTTGCACTCTGCAATTACACTATTAACGTTTTTGATGATTTAAGAATTCAATATGCTTTTTCCGTCCTGATTCCAATAATCCATTTTTATCAAAGCAATATCGCTCGCCCTCACAAGAAGGCATAACAATAACATTTGTAAAGAAAACAGAACGCTTAACGTTCTGCTGGAAATTGCTGTCATAGCTAAAAATGTAACTTCAGCTTTAACCTTAAGTAAATAAAACAAAATTGTATAAATACTAGTATTGTAGAAATAAAGATTGATTTGTATCTGGCAATCCACGCTAACTACAAGCGTTTTCTTTTAATCCGCGCGTTCGCGGATATAAAAATATATTTTTTTATAAATTCCCTCGTTACGGGAATTAATTTGCATACATAATTACGCTAATAATCTTTGCGAAGCTGTTCCAGCAGCAAGGAAGCGGTAACAATCGGCGATCCTCTTTATATTTTTTTCATGCATAACCAAACCTTAATTAGGACAATAAAGAATGAGTGTCAATGGTGGTGCTGGTGGTAAGCGCTTGAAAAGCCGCGATGAGCGTACAGGTTCGAATCTCGACGGAATTTGTTTTCAATTTTTGCCTTTTATTTTATGGCAAAAGCTAAAAATCATAAATTGAACATCTTCTGGTGTTTGTTCTAAGAAAGAAGTGAGAAAATTGACAACATAGGAGTTGTCGATTTATAATATTTTTCTAAAATATTTTTCCGTGACAAAAATCTGCGTCGATATGTATGTATTCATGCTCATACGTATATATACATATATATTTACGCACGTTGGAAGCCGAAGCTGTTTCAGCGGCAAGGGAAGCAGTGGCAATTGGCGATCGTTCGTTTGTGTTTTCGACACAGCTCGGATTTTCTACCAACAACACAATGTTGTGTCGCGTCAGTCTTTCGACACATTGATTCTTTGACATGAAAGCAAAAAATATGAGCTCCGCCATTGGTTGTCCGCATCAACGAAAATTTCGCATAAAGCATTGAATGTACATATTTACATACATTTGTTGCATGTAGACAAATTTACAAACATTATGCGTATGGTTCTTTTATATTTGTTTACATGCAAACACAATTATATATGTATGAGCAAATGTGCGACCGCTTGGTCTTTTAACATGATATCGAAAAGTTTATTGACCAAAGCAAATTTTTATTTAAGTATACAAATATACATACATATGTATGTATGTCGCACCAAACCTATATAAAATGCATATTTAGGTGGTAATACAAATTTTATTGAATTATACATTTGCAAAGATTTTATGGAATTCATCATAAAATAGCTCAATTTTAAAATATATACATATGTACATACTTATGTGCTTTCATAAAAAATATACATATGTATACCGATCAATAAATTATATGCAGCATCGTTTGCGCATAGTAAAAAAGGGAATCTGTAAGCGTACATTTCTTAACATTGGAATTATCATTATTTTTCTCATTTAACACTGAAAATGCTCAATTCTGCTATTTTCGTGTCCCCTGATGTTAAGTGGTGAAACACGCTAATAATTTTCTGTGGTGAAACACGCTCATCCAAAACAGTAAATGTCCCGAAATTGAAATATCCCTAAATTTGGCAACGCGGTGGTCCTTCTCTATAAATATACGTTCTCTGCTAAAAGCATAGCAAATCGAAGCTTAAGCCGATGAGTGTCACCTACGGTCGCGCAGTCAGAGAACGTATATTTATAGAGAAGGACCACCGCGTTGCCAAATTTAGGGATATTTCAATTTCGGGACATTTACTGTTTTGGATGAGCGTGTTTCACCACAGAAAATTATTAGCGTGTTTCACCACTTAACATCAGGGGACACGAAAATAGCAGAATTGAGCATTTTCAGTGTTAAATGAGAAAAATAATGATAATTCCAATGTTAAGAAATGTACGCTTACAGATTCCCTTTTTTACTATGCGCAAACGATGCTGCATATAATTTATTGATCGGTATACATATGTATATTTTTTATGAAAGCACATAAGTATGTACATATGTATATATTTTAAAATTGAGCTATTTTATGATGAATTCCATAAAATCTTTGCAAATGTATAATTCAATAAAATTTGTATTACCACCTAAATATGCATTTTATATAGGTTTGGTGCGACATACATACATATGTATGTATATTTGTATACTTAAATAAAAATTTGCTTTGGTCAATAAACTTTTCGATATCATGTTAAAAGACCAAGCGGTCGCACATTTGCTCATACATATATAATTGTGTTTGCATGTAAACAAATATAAAAGAACCATACGCATAATGTTTGTAAATTTGTCTACATGCAACAAATGTATGTAAATATGTACATTCAATGCTTTATGCGAAATTTTCGTTGATGCGGACAACCAATGGCGGAGCTCATATTTTTTGCTTTCATGTCAAAGAATCAATGTGTCGAAAGACTGACGCGACACAACATTGTGTTGTTGGTAGAAAATCCGAGCTGTGTCGAAAACACAAACGAACGATCGCCAATTGCCACTGCTTCCCTTGCCGCTGAAACAGCTTCGCTCCAACGTGCGTAAATATATATGTATATATACGTATGAGCATGAATACATACATATCGACGCAGATTTTTGTCACGGAAAA
This sequence comes from Bactrocera zonata, assembly GCA_037783105.1. Lineage (NCBI taxonomy): Eukaryota > Metazoa > Arthropoda > Insecta > Diptera > Tephritidae > Bactrocera > Bactrocera zonata. Next base: position 243,568 of record JBAWJQ010005211.1, on the reverse strand, counting down.
ATATTTTAGAAAAATATTATAAATCGACAACTCCTATGTTGTCAATTTTCTCACTTCTTTCTTAGAACAAACACCAGAAGATGTTCAATTTATGATTTTTAGCTTTTGCCATAAAATAAAAGGCAAAAATTGAAAACAAATTCCGTCGAGATTCGAACCTGTACGCTCATCGCGGCTTTTCAAGCGCTTACCACCAGCACCACCATTGACACTCATTCTTTATTGTCCTAATTAAGGTTTGGTTATGCATGAAAAAAATATAAAGAGGATCGCCGATTGTTACCGCTTCCTTGCTGCTGGAACAGCTTCGCAAAGATTATTAGCGTAATTATGTATGCATACATATGTATGAGCTTGCATACGTATCGACGCAGATTTTTGCGAGCCACGGAAAAATACTTATTTTAGAATTGACAAATATTGTAAATCGACAAGAGCTATATTGCCACTTTTGTCACTTCTTTCTGTGAAGAATCATCAGAAAGTTGTTCAATATATGATTTTTAGCTTTTGCCATCGTCGCGAAAAAACGCTTCTAGGCAAAGGCATGCTCGGGGAGATGTAATGGTGTTTGTTTTTATGAATGAAGCAAGTTTGCCTGTTGAAAGTGCGCTTGCGTTCATGAATGAAAATATTGTTGTTGGGTGTTTTTCTACAAATTTGGGCATCGACTGTTTGGCTGCCATATTGACTTGGGATGCTGCTGACGCTATTTGAAACCATTGTTGTTTTTGTAGAACAATATTCGTAATTTTTGCGGGTGACATATCTACATGTGAACGCATATACATAAGTATGTATGTTGTGTATGCATTATTTGCGTGGGAATGTCATGCGCACATATTTACATGTGTACTCATATTTGTATGTTGGTTGGTATACATTATTTGTTCGGCAAGGTCGTACACATATGCATGTACATACATATAGAGCAGTGCGCGCACACTTTTTACTGATAAATGATAACATCACGATTTGAATTTGAATTGTACTTATGTACATACATATGTATGTAATTATGTGCTAATATGTATGTAGATGCGTATGAAAATGTAAATGAAGAAATGTAATTTACAAACAATATTATTGTAATATACATATGTATTACGTTTTTAGGATCTCGTATACATACATATACATATATATGTATATCGCATATATACAAACATATTCATATATAAAATTATGTTGTAATATTAAATATAAGAAATATTTAAAAATTAACTGTTATTCACACATTAACTACGAATATATATTTTGAAAATGGCATAAATTAATTAGAATGTTATCAGTTTTGCATGTATTCATAAAAATTCGCAAAATGATAATCATATCAATTAATATGATGGCATGTAAGCATATAAAAATATAAGCAAAAGGTCAACATACGTCTGTAACAGCAATGTATATTTCTGAGCATAATTTTCATTAAATGCTCAGCTCTGTTCACGTGCCACTGTTAACATTTCTCCTTCTGAGCTAGCTGTGGTGAAACACGCTCATCGCATTTTGTTAGCTTTTGACAGTTCACACGCTTGTCCGTTGTTGGACCTTCTCTATAAATATACGTTCTCTGGCGCAGTCATAAACTGTGAGCAATAAATACCTGCGCATTTTTATGTTTGTGTATGTGATGCAGGTGCTGTTCGTATGTAAATACATCACTGGCAAATCTTTCAAATAAAGTTATATTATTTTGTGCTTAAACACAAGTACAACAGTAAAAATTCTAATGCTTCATCACTTTTGACTTCTACCATTACATTTTTGACTTCGCTTGCTTCGAATTAATTAAAATTTATTTCATCTTAAATACTTTGTAATTTAGTTTAACGCGCATCAATTCTACTTAATTGTATTTAAAGTGCAGACATTTGTTATGGAGGTCATTTTAAATCGTATTAAACTCAAGAATTGTGTTCTTGACACTGATATAACCACGGTCAAGGAAGGGTATCCAGAATGCCTTGAAGACACTTACAGCGATAATTAAAGCAGGCTTAGTTTGGTCAGTGGAAATTCTTTGAAGATATTAGATATATTTTAAAGTAATTCCAAGGCTACATACTTCTACGCAAGAGACATTAGACATATTAGACATTGTAAGCTACGGCTAAGGTAAGACTGAATGCAGAATTTGTAAGTTTAGTAAAAAAGGCAACTCACACCTCAAAAAACTTTTGAGGAATTAAACACTAATTTGACATGCTAGAAAAAGCCTAGTATAGTTATCCTAAACAATATACATATAACATCTTTGAAGACTAATATATGGGTGGGCCATATAAAATTTTAAATTTAAGAAGTCAATAAAAAAAACGGTTTGATATTTTTCAAAGGTCTAACATTTATTTAAAAGGTTGTTTTATGAGATTTATTTGTGGAAAACAATTTCGGACAAATGACCACCACGGCTGAGTTTACAGTAACTTATCCGATCCACCCAATTTTGGAATATTTTCTCGATGGTTTTAGGCCTTATGGCAGCACCAGCAGCTTGAATCTCGTACTTTAGATCTTGAATTGTTTCTGGATGGTTGGCGTAACATTTATCTTTAACAGCATCCCACAGAAAATAGTCCAACGGAGTTAAATCGCAGCTTTTGGGAGGCCAATTCACATCACCTCTTTTGCTGATTATGCGATTTTCGAAGATAGGGCGTAAAAGATTAAGTGTAGCGTTTGCTGTATGGCACGTAGCGCCACCCTGCTGGAACCAAATGTTTTCAAAGTCTTCCTCTTCAATTTGCTTGAAGAAAAATTCGGTTAATATTGTGCGATATCGCTCACCATTGATGGTTACGGCGGTTCCTTCTTCATTTTCGAAGAAAAATGGGCCGATGATTCCACCAGACCAAAATCTGCTCCATACAGTGATTCGTGCTGGGTGCGTTGGCTTCTCGCCGATTAAGTGAGGGTTTTCTGTGCCCCAAATGCGAAAATTCTGCTTGTTAACGTAATCATCGAGTTAAAAATGAGCCTTGTCCGAAAAGATGATTTTTCGGTAAAATTGACCATCCACTTGACTCTCCAAAGTTTTCAATATTTAACAGTTTTCTTCTAGTGAATAGCAACCCATTTCGTAAATTTTATACTTTTTACTGAATATCTGTCACTTTCCGAATGGTATTTGACGTTTCCAATGTCGAAATATAGATAATTCAAATTTAAAACGTTAGATGGCCCACCCGTTATAACATTTTATAAACTAACTATAAGATTAAGTGTAGGTTTTATTTATGCGAATTTGAGACAATCTTAATCAGTACCCTTATAATCAGTGTACTCCACTCGAAATTTATTTTAATTTTTTTTTTTACATAATTTTGTTTTTTTTTATTATCGGGAAAATATCTATCAAAGTCGAGTGACTTTCCTTCTTCTAAATTTTATTACTTTACTGTAACCAATGCAGGAGTACAAACATTTTACATTACAGTTACAATCCTTTATATTTTGTACATAATTTTCGTCTTCTCACGAGTTATATCTAATTGATTGCATGCTTAGTCTAAAACTGATTCAAATTAATTCTTATTCTAATAGTCTTGATCGAGTTCTTGACTTAATTTTTCTCAGCGATAATATAAACTTTAGGTTCCTTGATGGTTTTTCTTCCATTACTCCTGCTACCATTCATCATTCTCGTTTAACCTTTGCACTTGAGACTTATCTCTTCGCTCTTGTCAAACCCATTTGACGGGCTGAGTTTTAATTTTGCACTGTGTGATTTTCATTTATTTTATTTATTTTCTGGATTAGATACTGCTAATTATTTTTCCATTTTAAAGAAATCCATTCGAGAATTTTATCGACATAATATCCACGTTGACCCTCGATATACTATGGACCTGAAATGGTTGAAAAATCTTAAAAATAAGTATTACCGAAAATTCTCATCAACATAAATTCATGCCTCCTGCATTCAATCCCAACACTATGCAAAACTATTTAATAATTTGGATAAATTACTCTATAAAAGGCTTATTGACAGCACGAAGTCTAACATTATGTCAAACCCTAAGTCCTTTTGGAACTTTGTAAAATCTAGAAAGGAGTGTTCGCCCATTCCTTCCACTTTACGCTGAGGTGATAAGTCGGCATGTACTCTTGGTGAAATTTCCAACTTGTTGGCTGAATTCTTCAAATCAAATTGTATACATGATGAGCTTGGAACTACTCTTTTTTTCTGCTATCAAGTCTTCTTTCAAAATTGTACGCCTGTACTTATAAAAAATTCTCCTGCCTTTATATATCATTTCAAGCTCCTCTCCAATAAATCGCTGTCATCTGGTTACTTTAATTCAGACTGGTGGCATTCATTACACCTATCTCTAAAGGTGGTAGAAAGGATGTAGTCTCCAATTACAGGCTTATTTCTTAACTAGAATTTCCAAAATTTTTGAATGATCTGTTAAAAATTAATTATTTGCAGTTAAATGAATCATTAACGTCACCCAGCACGGATTTGTCTCTGGTCACTCTACTTTGTCTAATTAAGCTGTTTTTAATGATGCCTACCTTCTCCGTAGGATTTCAAGTAGTTTGCGTTTATACAAATTTCTCAAAAAAGTTCCACACAATATTCTACTTACGAAATTATTCTCCTTAGGTTTTCACTCTGTCTTCTTGCAGTGGATCAAGTCATATTTGCGCAATAGACGTTGTGTTGTTATTATCAATGGAGTTTCATCCGATTCTTTCATTGCGTCATCGGGAGTGCCACAAGGAAGTGTTTTATGTCCTCTTCTCTTCGTGCTGTTTATCAACGACATTTTCTTTTGTTTCTTATACTAAATATATGTAAATGACTTAGAAATGTTCACAATAGTCAAAAACTACGAAGATGTAATTAAACCTGGGTGCTACCTCGACTCCCTTGATTAACAGCCTTAATTCTGTTTTTTTAGCTTTGTTATTTGTTTGTTTAATTGTTTTTTTTTTTATTATCTTAAAATTCTAATTGAAGACATTGTTTTTTAAATAGCTTTTAAGAATTAATGTTCATAGACTTAAGTAACTAAATAAAAAATGGGTAAAAGCAGACCGCTCTCCATATAAATGTTATTTTGAAAACTACGAAAAGAAGGATAACTCAATACATAACATTTGGTCTTACTCTCGAGGTAGTAAGAAAGCGCTTCATAGGAGTTGTTATCAAATGGAATGAAATCCTCTCAGGAAGTACTAAGCCAAATTCAACAAAACTTTGTACATAACATTACATTAACACGTCTACAGTGTGAAAATGGGCTAAATTGAAATACATCCACGCCTACTTTCAATACAATAAAAATTTAAACTTCATCTTTTTATCGGAATAAAACTTTCTATGTAAAGATATGACAGCTAACATCTCAAAATGGGACGAAATTGGACAATAGCTTATCAAGTCCCCAGATACCGAATATGTACACCTAAGTGCCTATGGCTGACATCTTACCGAAATTAGAGATCTGTGTTTAAGATAATCAATGATTTAGTTTCACCTCGCGTCTTTTTCTGGTAAAAAAAAGTGCGGTTGTGCTAAAAGTAAGTGAAATCGGATCAATACCTCCATTATTAAATATTATTTTTCAAAATTCCGCTTGACGAAAAATTCAGCTTGCCCGATACGTGAGTTATCTTAACATAAATCTAGAAACATCTTTTTCTCGTAACGATATGTTGTTATGTAAAAAATTGGCACTCTAGCCCCCATACATACAATGTCTGTCGCAAAAGAAACAGATCTTTTTAAATATAACTGTTTCTTGTGGCGCCACCTATTGGTGGGTATATGGAATAAAAAGTTTGATCTCTTGTTGACATTTCGTAAAAATTTTAAGACAATTGGATAACTACAATCGATGTTATCGATCAAAAAATGACAGCAGCTTTTGGTCATTGGTCGTAAAATGCATTTTCAACAAAGAGCAAATATTAAATTTTGTTTTAAACTTGGAAAAACGTTTACTGAAACATTTCAAATAATGAAAAAAGTTTATGGTGATCAGTGCCTATCCCGTAGTAATGTGCATGAGTGGTTTAAGCGATTCCATGAAGGTCGTGAGAACCTCTGTGACGATCAGAAGTCAGGCCAAAAAAAGTCGTCTTCAGAAGTCAAAAATAAAGACAATACTGACTTGTTTTTACGATTCCGAGGGTATTGTACACCGAGAGTTCGTCCCACCTGGCCAAACGATTAATGCTATGTTTCACCTTGGTGTTATGAAGCGTATTTTGTCACGCATTCGTCGTGCTCGACCACAAAACCGTGAGGCAGGGTCCTAGCGCCTGTTGCACGATAATGCGCCGTGTCATCGGTCGACGCTTGTCACTGATTTCTTGACAAAAAACTCCATATTAACCATTAATCACTCACCCTACTCACCTGATCTGGCACCCTGAGATTTTTACCTATTTGGAAAACTCATGAAAGGACACTGGTTTCATGACATTTCAGCTATCCAAAAGGCGACGACCGATATTCTCAAGAGCAATCTGAAAAATGACCTTAAACACTCATTTGAAATGCTAATAGACCGGGCTAAACGCTGTATCGAAGCACAAGGAAACTACTTTGAATAAAAAATATAACTTTTGAAAAATATTAATTTTTTGTTGCTTTTTTAACAGTCCTGTTTCTTTTGCGACAGACCTTGTATACCCATAATAATATAAACATTTTCTAACTTCTGGTTGACTTTACATATATCGTTTATATCGGTCAATGAGTGAGCTATCTTAGTAAAATTCGATTCCGCCCATTACAATGCTGAACTTCTTATGGTACCAGCGAACAGAACCCAATAATCAAGATATTTTATTTTTTACACAAGTTACTCCTTCCTCGTACACACAGATGGACGGACATAGGGTCTAAACCACAGGTAGTCACCCCGTTTTCAACTCATCTCATCATTCTAATCATTTACTTATGCGTATAGGCGCGTATGTAATTCTATACCTATGATGATTAGCTTAGGTAAACAAAAGTGTTACACTCTCTGTTGCAACATGTTGAAAGCATACAACCCAGATTAAAATTACAAATTTTTATAATGCTAAAAACGACTACACACATATTTATGAAATGATGACTGTAATTTTCTACAATAATTAAGACATTTCCGCAACTAAGCGCATGCTCATTTGTCAGCACATAAATATGCCAATCCGTGCTACATATGTGCCACACTCGTAGCACCAACGTTTTTGTTTAAGTACGTAATTAAGCTACCTATATATGAATGTACATATATATGTATGTATTTAAGTATGTGTATGCAAGTACGGTTTTCAAGTGTCATGCACGTCATTTTTCGCTTTAATTGCTAATTTTCTTTGCTTAGCGTATGCAAAGATACCTCATCTTCCATTTCGACTTTTTTCCCATCAAACATAATTATATTTATTAGTTTGCATTATTACAGCTGCTGTTTACAATTGACTCTGCATAACACGGAGACGAGTACTTATACCCTAAACAGGGCGTATTATTTTCGCTACGAAGTTGGTAACACCAAGAAGACAACGCCGGAGTACATGCAAAATACATATACAAATCCTGGTCTAAGAGTTTGTATGTAGCCGCAATAGTCTCTCAGTTTTCGAGATATCGATCTGAAATCAAGCTTACATCCCTTTCTCCCCAAGAAGCTACTTTTTTATTGGAACCGCTGATATTGGACTATATAGAAACCAAAGCAGAGACTGATCAAAATCAGGTTCTAGTATGAAAACTTCTTTATTTGTGTAGGGTATTATAAGTTCGGTGCAACCGTAGTTAATGTTTCTTCTTGTTCTTGTTTTCTTATGTAACCACCTGCCATTTAATATCTGTCACTGTTAGAAATGGCAACACTGCGGCCATTGTCTTCGCAGTTATGTAGGTGAGCAGCAGAAACAAACAGACAAATATATATGTAAATATGTGTTGGTAGCTAGCAGTCGCTCTTCTTTTCCGAAGACACGATGATTGTTCGCATTAAAATTATTATTATTTGCTGCTTAATTTTCATGGTATTTTTATCGCTTGTAATTCATTATTTTCTGTGTTTTAAGTGTTTTTGTAGACTGTTTTTGAATTTTGCTCCTATTTGTTTTTGCTGCTTTTAATGGCATTTGCTTAAGCATAGACGTAACAGAAAGGTGTTATGAGGTGTGTGGGTCAGTGTGTTTGTCTACTCATACATAATCTTGCAACTTGTAAACATTGACCTTGCGCACACATCTAATGTTGCATCCGCGACGCTGTTGTTGTTGGCGTTTACATAGTTTGCCACTTCGCAGATGAATTGCACTTCCATAACAAAAATGTCTGCGTTCATCTGCACTTAAACACACACTAACACAAACAAACCTTATAACTGCATATTTATATATTACAAACACACACACACATACGTTTTCTGCCACACATTAATACTCGCTTTGCAATAATTGCTAATTGATTTATTAGAGCAAAATTGCTTCGGTTATTTCGCGTGTTGTTGCTGGTTGCAAGTTGCCACTTGTTTGGCTAATTGTGCATTAAACGCAGTCATCTGCTGCTCCGCTTAAGAATTGTGATTGTTTACTTCGTTTGTGCCAGTTTGTCGTAAACGTTCGCTGCTGTTGGCAATAACCTTGTTATACATATTGATTTCGTATCGAATTAAGTGCACTGGGTTGCATGGTAAGCATATATGGCTGAGAACACCGTGCGCTTTCAATTTGTTGCACAGTAAACAGTATCGGGCCTACCGGTGTATGTACATATGTATATGTGCGCATGCGTTTAGATTTATGAGTCATTTTATAATATGACACAAATTGGTATTGATGGTGAGACATTTTTTTAAACTGTTATGTGTAATTTTTTGTTGCGCTGTGGTTAGAAAACGGAACTACTTGCAAGACATGCCAGTCGCAGAATATCTTCTATTTCTTGATTAATGGCCCCACGACATGAATTGTTCATTTCATCACATAAAACAAGTTTTCCATTTAATCATAGATTTTTAGATAATTAGGTATTAAAAGAGATATTGTCAAGATAAGATAATGCGAGAGTTTGTGTTTTGTAACAAGTAAAAAAGGTTAACTTTGGTTGCACCGAAGCTATAATACCCTTCACAACACACAAAAGCTTCGAACAGGCAATTTGTGTGGCAGCAATATATGCTGCTATATAGACTATTCCGACAGCTTCAGGCTCTTGACTCAAAAGGCTGGGCGCAAAATTTCATATTGATGTTTCAAAAATTAAAGGACTGGTTCGCATAGATACAGACGGATGGACAGGCGAAAAAAAGACGGACATCGCTAAATCGGCTCAGCTCGTCACTCTGATCATTTCTATACTCTCGCAACAAAGTTGCTAAGGAGAGTATTATAGTTTTGTTCACATAACGGTTGTTTGTAAGTCCTAAAACTAAAAGAGTCAGATAAAGGGTTATATATGTCTGTCTGTCCGTCCGTCCGTGCAAACTGTAACTTGAGTAAAAGTTGAGATATCATGATGAAACTTGGTACACGTATTTTTTGGCTCCATAAGAAGGTTAAGTTCGAAGATGGGCAAAATCGGCCCACTGCCACGCCCACAAAATGGCGAAAACCGAAAACCTATAAAGTGTCATAACTAAGCCATAAATAAAGATATTAAAGTGAAATTTGGCACAAAGGATCGCATTAGGGAGGGGCATATTTGGACGAAATTTTTGGGAAAAAGTGGGCGTGGCCCCGCCCCCTACTAAGTTTTTTGTACATATCTCGGAAACTACTATAGCTATGTCAACCAAACTCTATAGAGTCGTTTCCTTCAGGCATTTCCATATACAGTTCAAAAATCGAAGAAATCGGATAATAACCACGCCCACCTCCCATACAAAGGTTACGTTGAAAATCACTAAAAGTGCGTTAACCGACTAAAAAAACGTCAGAAACACTAAATTTTATAGAAGAAATGGCAGAAGGAAGCTGCACCCAGGCTTTTTTAAAAATTGAAAATGGGCGTGGCGTCGCCCACTTATGAACCAAAAACCATATCTAAGGAACTATTCCACCGATTTCAATGAAATTCGGTATATAATATTTCCTTAACACCCTTATGACATGTACGAAATATGGGTGAAATCGGTTCACAACCACGCCTTCTTCCAATATAACGCTATTTTGAATTCCATCCTTCTCTGTATAATACATACATATACATGAAAATACAATTCAATACTCAAAGTACACAAATTGATCTAATCTAATTAATTTTACAGCAAAATAAAAAAATATATAAATGACGGATAATGAAATCTCGATTATCACTTTATCATTCGAGAGTATAAAATCTTCGGTGACACCCTCGTTATATCTCGTTATATGGAAAGTGAAAGAATCAGGGGAAATTTAAAATTGTGCTATATGGGAAATAAGCGTTGTTTTTGTCCGATTTCGTCCATCTTCATAATATGACATAGAAATATAAAAGAAATGCTACGTACTAAATTTAGTCGAAATCGGTCAGTCGAGTCCCGAGATATGGGACTTCACCAAAAAGTGGGCGGTGCCACGCCCATCGCCTATTTTCACACCGGCTCTCATTAAAGCCTCTTATACCATCCTGATGGTAAATTTAACGTTTCTGGCTTGATTAGTTATTGATTTATTGCGCTTTAAGTAGTTTTGAGCAATACCGTTATATGGGGAAACAGCGGGGTTATCATCCAATTTCATCCATTTTCACACTGTCGGTAGGAGTTCTTACAGTATTTGCGCTCAGCGAACTTTGTTGTTGTAAATTAAAAATTAAAATTATTAAAGGTCAGCGCCACGCCTACTCTTTCTAAATTTTTTACCCACCGACGGCCCTTGCCACAGCGATACACTGTACCCAATTATAGTTTTATACAATATCTTAATTTCGTGCTTAGTTATAACACTTTATAGGTTTTCGGTTAATGGCGTTTTGTGGGCCTGGCAGTGATCCGATTACGCCCATCCACGAACTCATATTTTTTTGTATTAAGGAATCCGCGTACCAACTTTCATCGATATGCTGCAATTTTTACTCAAGTTATACCTTTCACGGACGGACGGACAGACAGTCAACCGGATTTCAACTTCTCTCTCCATCCTGATCATTTATATATAAACTATTATACTCTGTAGCAACATGTTGTAAGAGTATCAAAATTATAAGCAAATTGGACTCTCCAAGCTCACAAATATTTAATTTTAAAATACCCGTTATTTTTTTTTTTTTTTTTTTTTTTTTTTTTTTTTTTTTTGAGCACACCTCATATAAAAGACTATTACTAAGTCGCAAATTTAAAGACAAATATTTAATCTAATCAAATCTAATCCTATATTTTAAACCAAGTATGAGGATTCCAGTGCCAGGTTTAGCAAAAATAGCATTCAATCTTATTATTCAAATTCATAGAAAATCTCTTCCAGATGAGGAGCTGCTTTTATTTCTGATTCGATATTTTACTGTTATAGCATGTAGCTGTCAAATAAACTGACCAACCACAACCAAATTTTTATATTTCTCATCCCGTTATATATATGTATATTATATATACGGATAAAAAAATATGCAACTATGGGATATATTGCAAACTTGTTTGAAAACCCATACACTTCAGCGATATTTATATATTTATTCTCAAAACCATTCTATATAACGGACAGGGCTTCATTTTTGAATATCCTTAGTTAAAAACTTTCTTTTCGCTACAAAATGTTTAAGGTGAACCATGCGATTATGCTATCGACACTAGAAACTGTCTTTGATGTCCAAAAATAGTTCCTTATAACAAAAGTTTAAAATTTATTCTAACTTCCGTCTGAATTCACAATGTAGGTTAGGTTAATTTTCTGACTTCACGTCAGCCCACGAATAGTCCTACTGGACTGCTATAAACGCTTGTCGACAGTGATGCTCAGAACTACTAGGCATGAATCACAAAGACCGTCACATATGGACTAAACGATACTGCAGCAAATACATATATTGAGGCGTCTAATCTCACTCTCAGCCAATTTGTCGGGTTCATATAAAGTATGGAAACTTTGATGATTTAACTTTAGTTTGGCGAAAGCTGGGCAGTGTGGAAAAAATTGTCTAGATGTTGTAACCTCATCTTCTTCAACTTTACCAAGTTAATCACTCCAAAATCTTTAGTCTCACCGCATGAGTGCCTATTGGACAGCATTTAGTTAGAACTCTTATCATTGCGGCGATATGAGCTTTGCGCTTCAATGGACCTTTTACGTTCCACTTTAAACCAGAAGGATTTGGCAAGTTCACAAATACCGGATGCCAACCACTGCTTGATGAGCTCACGCGAAGCTCATAGATCCAGTGCATGAAGACAGGGAAACACTTTGGGTGTTGATGCCTTGTATTGAAAGCTCAGCGTGCAAGGATGCATACCTCCCTACAAAAGGACGCACTTCTGAGAAGTACATCTGCTGCTATCTTAATGGCGTCCACTTCTACATGATAGACACTAAAGAGATATGGCAATCTGAAACAAAAGTTGATTGAGAGCTTCCTACAGAATACTCCTCTTCCAATCCTTTTCTTTAGCTTCGATACATCCTTAAAAAGGCTCACTGCGCCCCTTTTTCTCACGCACATATATGTCCCGGAGGTATATGCAAGGGGAAAACGCCGCTAGAAATATGTTCCATGACGTAGTGATCCAAGTTATTAGGGATGCCGTCGAGTATTTGGAAAATGTTCCTCATAGAAGCTGGGACATAATGTGTTCAATTTTCCATTTTCTGATAGTACCCTTTGCAGGCATGCATCTGCCGGCAATGTCCAAGGGAACTTTGAGTAGAATAGCAGTAAATTCCATCGTTGGTGTTGTATGTAGTGCACCACTGATGCCAATAAAAGCGTCTAGTTGAACACGTTCCAGCTCTTTAGTGAGTGTTGCTTTTCCGAAGCGCGTTCCATCAGACAAATGCCAACAGAACAGTATTGTTTAAAGACGTTTCGTAGAGCCAAAAAGTTCCCTTACAACAATGTAATCCAGCCAATACCTTCCTCAACCTCAAGGAAGATTCCCAAGTAATTCACCTTTTCAACAAGGTTATGTCAAAAGTCTTCTAATGTTGAACGCCATGGAAATTCATTAACGCATATTAACAAAGAAATATTTAGAACTAGATAAGCTCTCTAAGAGCTGCAATTTCAAATAAAGACCATCTTGAATAACAAATCAAAGTGTACTTACTTTGAATGGTGCAATTAATGTTGGGTATGAGCAAAGGTTTATGCAAATTTTAAGCTTTTAAACATTAGTTAAACGGATCATTATGGCAATTTTATAGTAAACCTGATGCTCATCAAGTAGTCACTTTAAGACTACCAGCGAACATTCATTACACTTTTGCAGTCAAATTGAAGACATTAATATATGTTTGTATGTGTGTGTGTGGATGTAGTTGAGCAAGTGAGGCATCAGATGCAAATGCGAATAAAAAGTGAATTTAAAGAACACGTTGACCTTCGAATGAAATTATTATCAACTTTATTGAGATATTAAAAATGCAGGCATCCCAACCGACCCGACACGCACACACACACATACAAATTGAAGTACGACATAAGTCAGCTGCATTGGTCATTGCAATCGGCAATTGGCAATTGGTTGGCAACAACCCACAACCGGTGCTTCTGCTCTTCTCTTCCTCTGTTATAACTATTATTAATTTTATGTGTGTGCATCAAGTTGAACTTCTCTCATCGATTGACTAATTTTAAGCACAAGTCAATGGTTAAACTATAAGCAAACAACAACAAGGCTGCGAGTAGAAAAACTCGTTGCATCTTTCTTTGGGCATTTATGGGTCTCTTGGCAGAAGATGTATTTATGTACGTGAATTACTCACATGTCAATGCAAGCGCTTCTATGGCGAAAACACGGCTGAAGATTTGACTGCGAGGCAATGCCAGCAGAGACAAGAAACAAGTGACATTTGTACCTACTCAACTATGTCATCATACAAGCAAACAAATACACTAACATGCAAGTACGTATTTCGAAAAAAATCTCAAAAAAAACAGAAATATTATTGGTGTCCAAAAAGGCGGCGCAATCAACTTGTCGCACCTCATTACATAATAATGTGCGGCGATTAATTGTCGAAATATTTTGTAGAAAAAAAGACATGTAAGTGATTTATCATTTGCCTAAATATATTTTTGGAAATAATTTTTTTTTAATTAATAAAATGTATTTGTACACCGCAATTGCCCAACGCCTACACACCAACTCTTTTTGTTACTAACTAAAAAATAAATAATAAAAATAAAATCTAGAAAAAATTTAAAATATTTTTAAAATCCCAATTCCCCAACATGCCTACGTGTCTGTATGTACTCCCATTTTTACAATGAGACAATGGCTGTGAACAACGCTACGCTCCGACCCGATCGAAGTCAAATCAAATGCAACGCTTCTGCCTTTTAGCGTCCCATCCCACTATAAAATAAAAACAAAAAAATATCGCCATAAACAAAACAACATACACAGTGCATGAGCACAATGTGCAACACCCGCAAGAACAAAGCAATCAAACGCTGTAAAAAAGCAGATGCTCACAATGCATTGAATGAAATCTTTTGGGGCAATCTTGTCACGAAATTCTCGGCGCAATTGCCTGAGCGAATTTTCATTTTCATTTGACGGCGATGCAGAGTCATACACCGAAACAGAAATTTAGTTATAGATAAATATATTGCTAATGTTGCACAGTGGACCGGTTAGTAAATTGTAACTAATAGAAAAATAAATTTATTATAAAATTAATCATTCTCCAATTGTAACTTTCCGTGCGCTTTTTCCATTTTATAGTCGTAATAGTCGTCCACCTGTCGTCAAATTGTTGAAAATTTCAATTATGCATTTTCTTTACATAAGTGCCAATAACACAGAGAACCGCTCGAAGTTACGAAAATATTGCTGCCGTTCAAGCAAGTGTTGCTGAAGACCGCAATTTGTCGATTCGAAGACTTTCTCAAGAATTGGGACAGTCTCAAACCACAACCTGACGGATTTTAAGAGAGGATTTGGGCTTGCATCCATATAAAGTTGTTCTCACTCAAGAATTGAAGCCGTAGGACCACCGTAAACATCGTCAATTTGTAGATGTTGCTATGTAACAACTTCAAAACGATAACGATACTTTTAATAGAGTCATCTTCTTCGATGAGGCTCACTTTCTTCTGAGTAGTGCGGTAAATAAACAACATTGTCGATTCTGGTGCGAAGAAAATTCTCAAATTATTCATGAACAACCATTACATTCATCTAAATTGACAGTGTGGTCGGTTCGTCTTCTTTCGAAATAAAGCTGGTGACACCGCTTCTGTCAATGGTGAGCGGTATAGATCGATAATAAGCAACTTTTTGGCCGTAACCGGAAGACGTTGATCTTGACAACTTTTGGTTCCAACAAGACGGGACTACGTGCCACACATCACATGCAACAACCAAATTATTGCGAGAAAACTTTGGAGATTCCATTATTTCAAGAAATTGTGACATTGAATGGCCTCCAATTGATTTGTGATTTAACACCATTAGACTATTTCTTATGGGGTTATTTGAAGTAATTGGAATACCACCCACGGTCAATATCATCAATTCTGATCTTATAGTTAACGTTAAGCACATCAACTCAGTATATTAAATTTAGCCTCTTCGGTTAAGTTTATGTCAGATATATCCCATTTGAGGAGGATTTTAAAATAATTTTCGTGGAGCTAAAGTAAAATATAGTTATTAAACTAAATGACCTTGCATAATAACTTAATAAAATACCAAATTGGATTTTAATTCAATTTCGTCGAATAATGACTGTAGAATCCTTTCGCAAAAGTTTTTAACCTAAAGTTATGCGAACAGCTGAACGTATTTCCTGAGCATTGACCCTTGCAAGTTGCAAAAGTATGAAATGTTCGAATACACCCGAACTTATCGCCTCCTTACTTGTTTTTAAAATTATTGCACTATTCGCCTTTTTCCCCAAACATTTACAGTTGACGACAGAAAGAGAAGTGGTAGTTCTCGGCTGGTCCAACCAATTCAGTCATAAAATAAATAAAAGTGTAAAATTTATTCAAATGGTTCAATCGTGTCACTATCCTGCTGCTGTAATTGATTGGTAGACAGTCTCCTGGTTGATTTGAGCAGAGTCATCAATACTAATGGCATCAGGACGTCCTGCTATTGATAAATGCCTGAATTGTTTAAAACGCAAACAAGGAGGATACATTGAATGTTTTCATGAATAAGTCCGTTATCTGGATACTTCTTACTTTTTATTGGTATAGACACCGCTTACCCGGTTATATCCAAGTTTACTACAGCGCGCCAGTCGTTCTTATTTTTCAGTATTTGATGCTTTACTTCCCAATTTCCTACTCAGTCGCGTTGAATTTCGAGGCTAACGTTGTTGTTTATGCTGATTCCAAGATAGGGAAATTATCTACGGCTTCGAAGTATTGACTGTCAACAGTGACGTGGGAGCCTAGTCGCGAGTGCAACGACTGTTTGTTTGATGACAGGAGATATTTTGTCTTGCCTTCCTTCACTACCAATCCCATTTGCTTCGCTGCCTTATCCATTCTGGAGAAAGAAGAACTATGGCCAATGATATCGATATCATCGGGGCACGTCAGCAGTTGTACATTCCTGTAGAAGACTGTACCATCTCTATTCAGCTCTGCAATTCGAATTATTTTCTCCACCATTAGATCGAAGAAGTCCCACGATAGGGGATCACCTTGTCTGAAATCTGGCTTAGTATCGAACGACTCGAAGAGGTCCCTTCCGATCCTGACGGAGCTTTTGGTGTTGCTCAACGTCAGCTTACACAGCCGGAATAGTTTAACTTGAATACGAAATTCAGACATAGCGGGATAAAGTCAGCTGCTTTTCATGATGTCAAAAGCAGCAAATCAACAAAGAGGTGAATCGTGTCGATCCTCTTTCCACAGGTCTTTTTAAAGACTTGGCGCATGGAGAATAGCTGGTCAAATATTGATGTTCCAGGGCAAAAGCCACACTGATTAGGCCCAATCAGTTTGTTGACGGTGGGCTTTAATCTTTCACACATACGCTCTACAACTATATAGTGATATTGAGGAGGCTTATCCCACGGTATTTGGCGCAGATCTTGGGGTCTCCCTTTTTTTGAATTGGGCAAAGCACACTTAAATTCCAATCGTAGGGCAAGCGTTCGTCTGGCCATATTTTACAAAGATTCCTGATGCATGCTCCTTATCACTTCTTTGCCACCATATTTGCATAGCTCGGCCGGCAATCTCTCGTCCCCTGTCGCTTTATTGGTTGTATTAAGATGATTTAAATGAGCACCATTAGCCAAGACGCCCATCTGTTCTTGTATATATGTACAAATTGTATATGGGAATTATTTCTCATGTTACTAAGTAAATGGTTGGATGTTTTAAAAATTTTATGAAAAAATTTCTGACTAAATTTTCTGAAAACTATTTTCAGAGGTACGAGGTTTGACAATTAAGTAATGAGACTGATTTTATTGCCGCGCTTGTGGTAAACTTGTGACCTTCAAATTCTCTTTCTCTTTTTTCGGCATCCCTCCCCTCTCTATTGATATATGTACCATCACTCTAGCTTCTTTAGTTCGCCTGCTGCATCAAGTTGAGTAGACGTGTGTTTGTAGTACTTGTCACGAAAATGGAAAAACGAAATCAAGAGCAACGCGTCGTAATAAAATTTTGCGCCAGATTAGGCGAAACAGCTTCGGAAACATACGCTAAAATTGTAAGAGTGTATGGTGATAGTGCACTTAGACCCAGAAACCAAACGCCAAAGCTCACAATGGTTGTCTCCGCGCGCCCCCCGCCCGAAAAAAGATCGCATGAGCGAGTCGAAGGTGAAAAATGATGATTATTGCCTTTTTTGATAGCCGTGAAATCGTCCACAATGAATTCGTTCCACCGGGGAAAACTGTGAATCAAATCTACTATTGCCAAGTACTCGAAAGATTGCGAAAACGAGTCAACAGGGTGCACCCAGACATCGCTCGTAACTAGACCCTTCATCACGACAACGCGCCGTGCCACACCGCTCTCAGCGTGTCCCAGTATTTGGCCTCTAGAGGGATCGCCGTGTTGCAACAGCCACCTTATTCGCCCGACATGTCACTCTGCGACTTTTTTTGTTTCCTAAAACGAAATCGGTGGTCAAAGGAACCCATATTGAGTGGATTACGGACATCCAGATGGCCGTGACGAGGGTACTCGCGGACATCCCAGTCCAAGCTTTCCAGAAATGTTACGAAACATGGGAAACGCGCTGGAATCGCTGTTTAGCTGCCCAAGGGGACTACTTTGAAGGGGATGGCAGAGTTGCAGAATAATTTTCAAATATACGGTTTTATGGAATCAGTCTCATTACTTAATTGTCATACTCCGTAAGTTTTATAAGAGCAAAATACAATGGTTTAAACTAATTAAAGTTCAAAAAAATACTAATTTCACCCTAATTTGCTGAGTCTGACCACACTGTTCCTCGCCAAACACACACATAAACACATGCCAAAAACAAATTAAAAATACAAAATTGACATTTTGACCCGACAATGGCAGCAGCGGGCGTGCAAAGTAGGTAATAAACTGAAAATGGGCAGCAACAACGAGTAATGAATCGCGCAATAGCTCGAAACAAGCGAAAAAGAAAACCACTAACAGCGGCGATTTTCCGCCACTGCCCCACCACCATAAACTTACTGCGGCAGCAACTCATCATCTTGATGCGC
This sequence comes from Bactrocera zonata, assembly GCA_037783105.1. Classification (NCBI taxonomy): domain Eukaryota; kingdom Metazoa; phylum Arthropoda; class Insecta; order Diptera; family Tephritidae; genus Bactrocera; species Bactrocera zonata. The sequence goes on along the minus strand of JBAWJQ010005211.1, from coordinate 224,785 downwards.
CACACCGATTAGCACTGATTTAAATACATTTAAATGCAATAACGATTTATTTTGTTAACCACAGAGCATTGCCGCTGGAGAACTGATTACGTTAGAATGAAGAAAAAACTAATTACAGAAATTTAGACGCAAAATGCTTTGGCTTTTTAACAGTAAACGGAAATTTCCGCCAACCAGCAGGGTCACCCAATAAATATGCGCAGTTAATTGTTGTTGGCAATGACGAATTTCATTTTAATAATTGCAACACGTTTTCTATAATTTATATTATTATAGATGAAGATAGACGGGGCAAGTCGATTTAGATAAATACAAATTTTTTTACACAACACAAAAACAAAATACATTTAACTAGTGAAGTGTTAATAAGTTGGAGCGAAAAAATGCTCCTATCGCTTTTACACATCCATCAAAACTACGCCACCTCATCAGATATGGCAGCTCATCAACTTAAGGTTGCGCATGCGCCGCGTCGCACAAATGAAATTAAGCAAAAAACCTGCAAAAAGCGCGCTCCACAGACAGGGCAATGGGTGAAAAATATGCGCACACACATATTCACAAACTTGCATACCCACCTAGCCATTCGCCATTCATACATATGTTAGCCGTCGCTGTAAAGGGACCACAAACAACGACGCGCAGACCGTGGCACCGCGCCAGTGAGGCAGTGAGGCGCTGGGGCAGCAAGTCACCGCAAAACCTCACGTCGGCCTTAGGTGTGCACATCCGCAGACCGAATTTCAACTCAATAAATCTTGAAAACTTGCTGAAAAAGCACCAAGCGCAACGACAAAGTGTTGAGTTACGACGCTGCCGAAGACAAATTTCAAAGGCACAGCTAAGAGTTAATTCGCAAAAAGCACAAAAACAAAAACTCACAACAAAAACAAAAAACAAATTAAAAGTAAACGGTTTGTACTTGCACTTTTGTTCGACTGAGCAGCGCTGCCGACGTTGACGTCAGCGTCACTGCGCTTCGTTGCAGCCGCAGCTTCTCTTACCGGTAACTACATAACGTTATTTACTCAATTTTATACGCGTTGTTGTTGTTGTTGCTGTTTGGATGCCTACAAACATACATGACTTTGTGATTTGTTGTTGTTTTTGTATTCAACTTATCTTGCTGTGCTTTGCATTGTTTACCTTTGACAACTCCGACTTTGCTGCCGACTGGGGCATGGAAACCAATAACACCAACAGCAACATATCGCGCCAGCTTCATCGTCACCATCGGCAACATCTCAGCTGATGCTGATGCCTCTTCTAGCAATGCTTTCCATTCAGTTATCTGCACGTACAATAGTTAGCGTTGTTGTTGTTGTTAGCTGTGTACTGTTGCCGCTGTCGCTGTTGCCGGTTGTCATAGTGGCGCTGCTTCTTGCCTCTCCATACACCGTGTGCAGCGCGCGCATAGTTTAGCTTATCTCAGCTGAAACTCAGCTCATCCCGGTTGCATCTCATCGCATGCGCGTATAAATATCGCCACCAGCCAGCTATGAGATCATTAACAAAGCATTTGTGCAATTAACCACAAGCAACAGCAGGGTTCTTGCACCGTTAGACAGCCAGTTACAAGCAAACGCCGAGTGCGCCGAAGGATAACGTTACAGTGTTCAAGTGTTGAGAAAAAATTTGTGAAAAAATGAAAATTGTAAGTGGCGAGTAAGCGTTAAGCTTTTGAAGTAAAAGAATTATATATAATGGCAGAATAACTTGCAAGTGAATTACCGCTTTGTAAACTGTTTACGAAAAGTGTAAAAATCTTTAAAGGAAGCTCTGACACTTGAAGTTTACAACTCAGATCCTCTTAGGAACAAAACGTTTGCTTTGTTTCATTGGCAAAAATGTTACTCATTTACAATTCTGGGAATCCGTTAGCTGGAAATGTCCTCAGTAGTGTTCGTATTCGTTTGTAAACGAAGTGTTCCCAGCAGGTGTAGTCTTACATTGTGTATGTTACTTGATACAATAAGCTTTAAAAAATCGAATTTTCGTAGAATGGATCACATTTGCTAGAAGATCTGAAGTAGTCGCTGTATAACCCAAGTGATGAGTAGTAAATAGTATAATGTGTATGTGTATTTATATATTCACACCATCGGAGTTTCATTTTTTTTTCTTTAAAAAAAAGACCGTCATGATAATAATAGTGACTTGAAGCAATGTAACATTCATAACTTTTGTTGTTATTATCTCATCCTTTATAGGCCAAAGTATCAAATACTCAGAAATACTTTTTTCCGTTCTATTATGTAAGACCTAAACTCAATTTATTATCAAATACCATCATTTTATCCATTTTTTCGGTGCTATTGAAAGAGTTTGCCTTGGAAGGTTTCAAAAAAATACAGCTAACAAAAAAAATAATAAGTTGCCGATTATAAGTTGAACTATTAGGGGTTATTATTTATGTGTTTGAAAAAATTTTATGGATATTTTTTTTCTTGAAAAATAACACATATATTTAACGAGTTATTAATTTTGCTTTAAAAGACGTTTAAAGGAGTTATCAACCATTATGTCCTCAAAGTGGCAGGCTTTATTCACTTATACTTTCAAGCTCAAAACCGTTGAAGATCCAGAAATCAATAAATATCAAACTCAGCGACAAAATTACAAAAACATATTGCTTTCCGATTATTTCTTTCCTTTTTGGCATTATTCGGCTTGCATTGTCGATAGCGTAATGATAATAATGGTCATCATCATGTATTAAAAATAATCAATTATAAAATTTAAAGGGATCTTAAATTAAATAATATCACTTACTTATCCTTGTTCTAGTTCTACAATTTTAACTTAGGTCATACGATAAAAAAAGAACAAAAATAAAATTTATAACTAAAGTAGTTTTATAGTAATGTTATTTTTATGAAGCACACTTTTGTCTGCATTATTTGAAAACTCTCTAAAAATTACTACAGTCGATTAATACATTTGGTTTCAAAGTTACGAATATCTTTGCATCATCAGTTTGAAGATTAATTGTCAGTAACAAAAAAACTAAACTAAAAACCACAATTTCCTAGTTGAAAACAAATATATTTTATTTATAACGTAAATATGATAATTTCCCTTTAATATTACAACAACATCTTCTTACAATCATTGTAAAATATACAGTTTCTATTTTAAAACAAGAAAAGCAACGATATCAATCTCATTTCTCAGCGCCCTTATAGTAGTCATCAAATATTAGAATTACTTTGCTGAAATGATTTATGACAATAAAACTTTAGAATTTATTAATTGTCAAATGCAGACATTTAGCTTAAACATAAAGTAATAAACAAGTGGTCTGATTTATGGTAAAAAAACACACATGCTAGTTTCTAAAGGCGTACATGGGTTTCCTCGGGTAAAAAACCGGTTTTTCCAATTTTTTTCTCGCATAAAAAATTAAATATTTTATTAGAATTTTTCACTGTTACAAAAATACACTACTAAGAAAGAAAATCTGAAATTTTTGGAAAAAAATATTTTAAACGCGGCCATTGTGACGCCATTTCCGTTGATAGGATAACTCCTTACAGGACCATCTAAAGTGAAAAATACGTTTTTTTTTTTGTTAAAACCTTAACTTAGAAGGACGAAGGAAAAACAAAACTGAAAACTGGATTTTTGGCAGATATTTATACAAAAAAATTAAAACTTCCGTGGAAATTTCGCAACAGTTTTTTTTTTCAAATAATTGTTATCAAAAAAACATTCTTCGTTCAAATATTTAAGAATTGTATCTCAAAGTCAGAATTTCTTGAAGATCGGTTGGGTAGTTTTCGTGAAATCTGCCAACCAACTTCAAAAAATTGGTTTCGAGAAAAACGCGTTTAAAGGCGCACTTAGCCTAGATAGCCTCGAGCACACAAGTACACCAGGCTGCATCTCTGATACTGTTAATCGGATCAACTTGAAAATTTAGGACAATATTCCAGAGGTGTTGTAGAATTGAATAAGACAATAAATAAAAATGTATGCTTAGCCGCATAAATTATGCACATTATTTCAAACAAAAATATTTCAATATTAAAATATTTACTAAACATTGTAATTTAGTGAAATTAAGATCGGTCAATTGAATTTTTAAAAAGTAATCGAGACTGTTAACAGCAGGGCAGCAGGGCAAATATCCACATAAGCCTAAGACTTCGTACTGTATTGACTATTTTCTGTATTGGAACTATGAAAGCGGTGATCTTCATTCTTCAATAGCTAAGAAAGTCAGCCAACAATAATTTTGCCTAGAAGTAAAAGCACGTAAAGTCCATCAAAAAATGTGTCTGCTTGAGTTCACCTGTAATTCGAAATTAATAAAAATCAATATTTTCTGAAAGTACTAATTTTTAAATACAAACTGTTTTGATGTTTCGAAAAACTATAGTTTCATATGATAAAAAATGAAGATCTGTTAATTTAATTGCTTAAAAATAATCAAATGGAATTAAAAATTATTCTTTTCATGCTGAATATTTAGCCTTTTATAAAATGATATGAATATATCGTCACCTAAAATTCAAAACCACGATTCTCTACATCATATGACATATATATAGCATAAAGTATTCAGCTTCTACCGTGATATATAACCATTTTATAACCAAAACTGTAATTTTGTTCAATGTGAGTGGTTTCTCTTAGATCGTTTTTCCTTCGCCTGTAAACCTATGAAAGGTGATGTTACGATATTTGGCATTTTAGGTGACGATATGTGGTATTGTTTGACAAAAACTAATGGTGTAAAGGCACAATCGCGCCTATCATGCGGAAGACTGTCTAAATTTGAGAGCTCTTCTCTACTTTAACAACTATTTTTTTTTTTTTTTTTTCATATATTTGTTCATTAATGGGTATTTGAAATGAAAATAATATCTACAAAAAGCTATAAAATGATAGCTGATAAATTAAGTTAATTCTTTTATAAATTTTTGAAGATATTATTTTCATTTCAAACTATATAAAAAGCATTTTAAAAAACCAAGCGTTCACTCACAACAAATATTAAAAAAATAAATCACAAAAAAATACAAATAACAATCGACAAAGCTCCCCACTAAGTTTATTTGACATTTAGCACTTCAAATAAACCTTATTTTTGTACAACAACCACAAGAAAATTGTTTAGGCTAATACATGCCACAAAGCGTGGGGTCATTTGGCGCAGCAAATCAGACAAGCCAAACATAAAAAATGCCAAACAGAAAAACAGTAAAATTTATGAACTGTGAACACGAACGCCCACAGCAAAAGGCAAAGTCAAACATAAACATAGACGCAGATATCAAATTCAAACATTTAATTATAGACGAAACGTCCAGGTCTTTGCCACAACCAACAGTTTTAAATGCGATAAGGAAATGTAGCTTTCAAAAGGTATAAATTATCGAGCGCTGTGCTGGTCGTACACAATTAAAATGAAATCAAGAAAATTGGACACAAATTCAACAACACTTAAGTAAAATTAAGCTAAATGCCGGCGTTAGTGGCATCTTCTTTTGCAGCTTCTTCTGCTATGCAACAAAGGCAGCAGTGCCAACCCCGGTAGGAGCTGCCGCCGAGCACGTTGCCACACTCATCACATTACGACAACAATTAAATGTTGCTCAATTATCTGATAGCGCGCTTAAGGCGCGGAGCTGCAACGACAGCTTGGTGCGCCAGCTAAGCCAACGGCAATTGGCATGCCACATTATGGTATGTGAAAAGGTCAAATGCGCCGGCGCGCACAACAAGCGCTTCCAACGGGGGCAATTTTGTCACAATTTTCCTGCTAAAGGCAGCGATTAGCGGGTGAAATACCGTATAAAAATCAGCGCGGCCAGCAGCGTCTGATGGCAAGAGTCAACGCGCCGTGGCTGAGTCGCTTACTGGCAAGCAGCGCGCAGAGCCACTGAAGAGCCGCTGAATGCCAGCGGATGGCACCGTGTAGCAGAATAGACTAGAGCAAAGCAATGTCGATACATTTGAGTATGTATATGTCTATACACATATATATGGTGTAAAATCTGTTCGTATATAACAGGCATTGTTTTCAGACATGTTGGCGTGTGGTTATTCGTGAAATATCAACCCAGACATGTCGCAAAAAATATACGACTTTCTGTAAAAAAAATTGTCGAAAAATGAGCGCATACATATACATGTGTAAACATATGCACATATTGCTGCGGAGGCAATGCTTGTCTTCGTCACAATGACAATGCCGTCACATATGCTGGACCTTTTTGTGGGCGCAGCTCGAACACAACAAGATTATTCACCAAATATTTTGCGCAAATATTTAAACAATTTTCGGTCGTTGCTTACCCAAGCACTACAACAACAACGTGCGAACGAGCGCTTGTGCAATATTTAATTTATGCACTTGATTCTGCCGAAAACATTGCGCAATAATTTAAATTTGTAAGAACGCAGTCTGAAAAAACTATGGAAAAACTCCAGAAGAATCTAGTAAAGCATAGAAATGTTTACACGCAAGTCTTGCGCAACAAAAACAAGAACACTTCACACTGGTGGGCAACCGTTGTCAGACACTTAGACTTGCAGCGCGCATTTCCTGCAACAATAGACGCTGTGAATGGGCACTCAGGCACTCAGCAGACAGATACAATAAAATAATAAATTAAACTAAAAGAGCGCTAAATATTGCCTTCACCACACTTACACACACACACACACAATTCAAGCAGAAATGCGAAACGCGAAACGCGCGCAGCTCAAGCCGACAGGGCTGCTCTTCTCGTGCAAATAATGCGCTTACTAATGCAAATTAGATGCGCGGCTCAAATTGAAATATCAGCACGACAAGTACGCCCTTTAAAATACCGCCAACAACAACAACAACAGCAGCAGCAAACAAATTGCTGTAATTAAGTGCATTAAGCGCATTGTTGTTGCCCATTGAAAGCCGTCAAATAAACAGTTGATTATGTCTGTGTATGAAAAAAAGTACACGAAAACAAAAACAAACACCGCTGTGCCTATGAGTGCTCACACTCGTGCTCATTATCAGTATGCAATTGCATACGAGTGCAAATAAGCGAGGCGTAGATTTCATGTTCATAAATAAAGGTGTTCAAAATGGCATCGCAATGAGCTGTCAAGTCGCTGTCGATTTGAGTAGTTGTAATTGTGGGTTGTTGCTGCTTGGCACTTAAATAAATCATTGGCAACTGCGTTACGAAGACAGCCACATAAATACAATGGGCAAATGTTGGAAATAAGTAAAATAGTAAAAATATTGATTAACTATTGAACTACTGTCGATTGTGCAATAATAGTTGGTGATTTGTTATGCCGTCGTAATTAAGGGTGGCGATTGTCTTGATTGCACTGTGTGTGTGTTTGTGTGGGGATAAGAAGAAAAGTTTAAGTAACTCAAAGTTAGTTATGTAGTTGAAGTTGTGCTTGTGGTTGGTTAATATGAAATGCATTCAGACAATTGGCGTTTGTTGTTAGTGATTACGCAAACTTCTCATTATTCGCACACGTTATGAAGGGAAAGGAATTTGAAAGATGCCTTTGAATGGCTAATAGACTTACTGATTTGTTTTTTTTTTTCATCAGAATTATAATTTTGCTATTTTTGTATTATTATTATCTTTATTAATAAGTATTAATAACAAGAAAAAACTCTGGAATAACCAACAAAAATAAAAAAAAATCAAATAAAAATCATATAAAAACTTAATTTCGAGCAGGTAGTTTGTATGGCAGCTATATGCTATATTAATCCGATATGAAAAAAATGTATTTATATTGTATCATTGCCTTGCGCAATAATCCTTGCCACATTTTGTGTAGATAACTCGTAATAAAAAAATTTTCCATACAAAAACTTGATTTTGAACGTTTAGTTTGTATGGCAGCTATATGCTATATTCATCCGATCGAAAAAAAAATCTATTTATATTACAGCATTGCCTTGCGCAATAATCCTTGCCACATTTTGTGCAGTTAACTCGTCAAAAAAAAAACTTTCCAATCAAAGACTTGATTTTATTCGTACAGTTTGTATGACAACCATATGCTATAGCGGTTCGATATCGCTATTGTGGTCGAGTAAATGATACTTATGCATTTACATAGCCAAAGCAGGCACAAAAATAAATTAAGACACGTTTTTTATTCAACCGAAGATTTTTCAAAACGCTTAAGCCTTTCATAGTCTACTTGCAACCAACGCAAAGTTGTTTTTATGAACTTCTTCACATTCGGCTGCATATCCTGGCACATTTACTACAATAGTAACTGTATTAAACATTTTTTTCAATTTTCTTATATCTAAATATCAGTAATAAAGTTTTCCACTTGCTCTTTGGAAACTGATTGCTAAATTCCTTCATTTTAATGCATTTAACTATAAAAATTACTTGTTTGCTCCAAATATAAATGTTATCTGCAATCAATACCAAAAACACTTTGCTTCTTACTTGAGCATTATCTTTTGATTGCAATATGAGTGGCTTTCGCCTTTTGTAACCTACATTCACTTTCGTATTCACCAATGGCAGCACACTTAATTAAAATTTTATTTGAGCTTTAATGAAGAACGTGCATTTTCAAGTGATTGCAAATTGATACAACTGATGGTATTATATATGTTCATATATACATACCTATATACAAAAGTCTATGCATAAATCTATGCACACATTTTTCCCTGCAAATTTCATCTCATTAATGGAAAACCAATCAATTGGAACAATAAACAGCGAATTTCAATTTAAAGTGTTCTACGCTTCAATTGAGGAATTACGGAAATTTTTCGGAAAAATTCATTAAAAAGTCAAATTGTTTTCGAATTTACAATAGTTAAACTTTTATATGATAAGTGTTTCGAAAATGTTCAAAAACTGACTGTAAAAGTCGCCTTTGAATTTTGTTAATTTTTTTTTTTAAATTTTTTTTTGGAATATTTAACAACATAATTAAATGCAAGTATAACGTAGTTTGAAACAGCAACAATTCAATAAATTTGTTCCTAAAAACATTTCTGTTTAACTTAATCGCACCACAGCAGCTACTAATAGTACTGGTTGGCTCCTGTAAGCCTTAAAGATATTGGAGATTAGGTAAAAAGACTTTAAAAAGAGTTCAGGTACCAATGATCACCTAATCAGCAACATATTTATAATCACATTTTCACACTTTATTAAAAGTAAATTGATAGGTTTGACAATAGTTTACTCAGAACTTTGAGCCGTGCCCTTTAGCAAATCGTTTTCACATCCCAATACTTTCTAATTAATTTGACACTTTTTAATAATTTCTAAATTATTGAAAATCAAAAAAAAAATATTATTTATATATTCCCTACATAACTAACAAAAACTTTTCAATTATTTTACTTCCAGCAAATCACATTACTTTTGATCGGCTGCGCCGCGTCCGCAGTGTTTGCCGCACCGCAAGCGCAGGGTGAGGCAGGTGCATCAATTGTTAGTCAAGAATCGAATATTGAACCAGACGGCTCTTACAACTACAAGTGAGTAGCAAGTGACAAAAGCGTTGCATAGTTTGCGGCGCTATCATATTTATTGCATACTACAGCACCAAAAGACTTAAGACACGAACTTGCGCAGCCATACAAGCTGCAGCAGTTTAAAATAACCAAGCATGACGCTAAATCACTACTGGAATTACGAATTTATGAATTTCAATGTGCCAAATATGCAAAGTACAAAAAAAAATTAATACTTTTTCAAAATTTAAGAGATAAATCAAAAAATATTTAACGCTTCCAACAGCTTAACTTTAGTTGTTTGTCAACAAGCAAAGCTTATAAAACTTTTAAAAGATTTGAATGCCAAATTTTAATGAATCGCCGCGTAAATCATGCGACTGTCATAACTCACTTAGAAGGAAGAACTTAAGCCAGAAGGTTAAACATTAAAAACAAACTAGATTTCCGTGAAACAAAGCGCTGAGTTTGGCTTTCTTCCATTTTTAAAAATTAAAAAAAAATTTAAATTAAGAAATATTTGACAATTTTACTAGTTTAAGTATAGTCACCGTGATTATATTGCCGAACATATAAATTTTTAATTTACTCAACGCCCGTCAACGCAAATATGCAGCCATACAAGTTTGGCTTATTCAATGAAACGCTGATTTATCTGCAATATTTTCCATGCTTAACCACCAAATCTTTAATTTAATAGCTGCAGCTTGTCATAAATAAACACATATGTGTTTTGACGCCATTTTATGAAGTCACAATAATTTAACGCTGAGTTTACGAGTGCAAAACAAGTTCAAGTTCGGATCTTAAGTGTTTTTTTTTCAGTTATAATATTGTTCAGTAAAGGCGCGGCATCTAGCACAATATAACAAATTATTAATAGAAAACAAACATCTGGTAAAGCTTACTTTTTACGTCACAGCAAATAATTTACATAGTTTTGTAACAATCCACCACGGTTCTATTTTGAATATTCTGTATATGCTTGTGCTATTAGTTACGATAATAAATAACTAAATGGACACTTGTTGACCTATAAAGTCGACAATTTATACTGATTTTACAAGTTTATCCACTCTGAGCAGGCGTTTGAAATTAAAACTCAATATTAAGTTTGTTATTTATAGTAAATAAATATCTGCCAAAAACTAGCTTTGTGAAAACGACATTTTTGCCGGTTTTCTTTTCCATGAATAAACAATTTTTGATATGCAGGCAAATGTTCTCAGCTAACTTAAAACTATCTTAACTATATTTCTTACTATTTTTGTTATTCCTCATGTTTTTGGATATTAAGTTTCAACTTAACTTGTTTATAGTAAGCAGACTAAGAGATTATAACAATTAATATCGAATTTTTAGTTAAAAAGTGAAATTAATTAAATACAAAAAATGCAAAATAGTAAGAAATTAACAAATAGCATTTTGTTGTGTTGCAAATTTAAATTAATTAAATTTAATTATAATTATACAGGCACTTTACTGCAATTTTAACATTTCGAAGATGAATTTTTATGTGTTAAATTTCAAGTTAAGTTTGTTTTATTATAAACTTCAGGATTCAAATAAAAAATGTAGTTTTTATTTAACGCTTTTCGAATTAAGCCCAAAATTCCCTGATATCTTTAGCTTAGTAGTACTTGGCTTAATGGGTTTTTTGGATTTCCTCGTGGAAAAAACAGCCTTTTTCTAAAACTTTTTTCCTTATCAGAAATGAAAAACTTTATCATAACTTTTTACTGTCATAAACTTTTGGCAAAGAAATTCTGAAATTTTTGGAAAAAAATATCTTAAACTCAGCCATTGCAACTTCCGCAGACCCCTCGCAAAAATGATGCGCCCTCGTTGGCAGGATAACTCCTTACAAGAGCATCTGAAGTGAAAAAATATATGTTCAGTTAAAACCTAGTTAAAAAAACTGAAAATTGACTTTTTGGCAGATATTTTTACAAAAAAAAAAACAAAATTTCAGTGAAAATTTCGCAACTTTTTTTTTTTAATATTTTTAATGGAAAAAAACCTTTGTCCAAGTCTTTAAGAATTGTATCTCAAAGGCTTGTGTAGAATTTCATGAAGATCGCGATTGAGCAGTTCTCGATAAATCTTGCCAACCGACTTCAAAAACACAGTTTGGAGAAAAACTCGTTTAAAGATGGCACACTTAGCCGAGCTAGCCTCGGGCGCACTAGTTCTCGAGGCAACATCTCCGAAACTATTACTCGGACCAATTTGAAAATTTAGTACAATATAGTGATACAACACCACTATGTTAGATACCCAATTATATAAGACAATAAAAAGAAATAGATTTTTTGAACCCCGTAAACCCATGTAACCCGACGATCCTCCAGCAAACATGCCTTATAAAACCCATAGTGTATTTAAAAGAGAAAAAACGATAATTTCGATTGCACTGAAACAAAAATACCCTTCACATATACAAAGGTTCCATACAACAACTTGATTTTCATCGATCAGTTTGCATGTCAGTTATATACTGTTGCGTGCCGAACTTTTTGCTTATATTTTTTAATAAGAAATTACCTTTCCATTTCTTTGTTTTACCTCAATTTTTGCTAATTTCGAGTTTGCGTTAAAATTTGCAAGTTAAACACCAAACCGTTTTACAAAAATTGAAAATAAAATTCCTGAATTCCAAAGCAGCATTCCACAGCATACAAATAAATTATATTAGATTATTCTTTATAGCACAACTTTCTTCAAAGCTGATCATTTTACGACTCACTCGTTTATTCTACTTCCACGAAATTTAGACATTTAAATTTTATGGCGCCTTCTACGTGACCAGCGCTGTCGCCAGCCAATTGTACGAAGCAGACGATACCGCAAATCTCCCAATGACAATTTATAAATTTCATTTATTATTGCGCTATACTTAAATTGACAAAATTTAATAACATTTAATTAAATCAATGTGAAATTCCGTAGAAATACCTGTTCCTGTCGTTGTGCAATGTCATGTTTCTGCTTTTTGATGCTGGAATAGGCAATAAGCAAATGTCTCAACTACCGGTTCTGATCAACTGTGAGCGCTTACGAAATGCCTTTGCAATGTGTGTACGTCAAAGGCGCGAAGCGTTTGAAAAAACAATTTACCAAACAGTAATATTAGAAAGTTAGGCAATTTGACAAGTGACATTTTTGTATATTTTTATAAAATATTTAGATTCCGATATATAAAAGAATATAAATTTGTTTACAAAAGTTATACTAAATACACAATTTTACCTTTCTCTCTTGCGCTTTCATCCACTCACTGCTATTTGCTGCCAGCTATGAAACCTCTAACGGCATTAAGGGCGAGGAGACCGGCACCCTGAAGAAGGCCACCTCACCGGACACCAGCGATGTGATCATTGCGCGCGGCTCCGTCAGCTACACTTCGCCCGAGGGCAACCTGATCACGCTCAATTATGCTGCCGACGATGAGAATGGCTTCCAGCCACAGGGCGATCATCTGCCCACACCACCACCAATCCCACCAGCAATCCAGAAGGCACTCGACTACTTGCTCAGCTTGCCCCCAGCGAAGCGTCGTTAAGCATTCCAACTGCAAGCGATGCATGGCATGCGAAAGAAAATCGTTAAAGCACAAAAATAGTTTCTTTCGCGCTGCACACATACACACACACACACACTATAATAATGTGACAACGCAACAATTCTAAACAATCCATTCCTCTAATATCCTTATCAATATCTTCCTTGCCATGTGAATCCTTCGAAATGATTGCTGTACTATACTAAAAAGCCTCAAATATGTAAATATACTTAGACAAACCCTTACCTAGGGACGAATGTGGACACGTTGCTCATACGCATAAAAATTAAAATAATTATATCAAACACACGCACACACACATACAAAGACGCGTTATGCACACACGAAGTGTATGGAAAAAGAAACCACTCGTGAGTTGAAGCATTGTGTAGCGAGCTGATGTGTAAATGTATGTAAGGAAAAGCTTCGAACAAACTACTAAGTACACTGACTGAATGAACCGTTAAATATAATAAACAAAAACATATAATAATCAAATATACAAAACAAAAAACACATAAAAAATATTAATAATGTAGTAGTTATCAACTGGCATTTGCTCACTACTCCCACTACTCTTAGCAAATGTAAAACACACTCACGCCACTGCACTTTGCTTCAACTTCCGCTGTGTGCACCGCATCCTACACGCCTTATACTCTGCCTACAATGATACTCAGCATTTCACTGCACTACGAAAGTCAATCAATCTCAATATTACTAAAAGTTTAACACAAATACAACATATCACCAGCATGCTCTACGCTCTCTTCCAAATTTCCACTTTTGCTACTTTTGTCCTTTGCACTTTCACAGCGTAAGCTATTTAATTTTGCACCTCTTTCTCTTGAGCTCTCAATTACTCTAACTTACTTAGTTGAACACTGTCTCGACTTTCTCTCTGCTGCTGTCTTAATTTGTTTTTGTAGTCGCCGGAACTTTATCGCTTCGGACCCTTGTGATATTGTTGTTGCTTTTTATATAAAGAAAACACGTAAAGGAAATGCATATTTTGTAAAGAAAAAAATTATTAAATATTTTACTCAAGAAACGTACGGAAATTTAGTGTATAAATCAAGATAATGTTGTTGTATCATATGTAAAGTACATAATATGAACGATTATTTACATTTCTCTTAAATGTACATTTTATACGCAAATGTTATGCAAATCTGTGTAATGAACTAAGAAATGCAAACGAAGAATTAAAGATTCTTTAAAAATTAAAACATGTCTTTTACTGAATATTTCGAAGGTTATCGTTTACTCGCGATTTAAAATTTCAATAATTTAGATCTTCACAAAAGAATTTGGAAACATGTAGTTTCAGAAATTTTAAAAAGTTGCAATGAATTCAATAACAAAGAGACAAGTTCTCATAATTAATACATTGGTTTTAAGTAAAAAATTAACACATGAAGTAGAATTAAAAAGGGGGTTTGTCTGTCCGAGGCTATTGTGACCTTTTCGTCGGTCCCAAACCCAGCGCACAACCCTGGAGAGGGATGATTCGCTTTCTCATTTTAGCTCGACTTCAAACGGATGTCTTTTAGCTGCTCAGAGAATACTTCGTCTAAGACCGGAAGTCGTAAGCTGCTTGAGCCATATGTAAAGGAATCATTTCTGGTCACTCCCTAGTGAATGAAACTTCTACACATGGCTCAATCCATCTCGCATCGATAGCATTTGCCATAACAACCTCGCCATATTGTCCGAATAGATGAAAGCACTCCAGCTCTAAAAGTATTCTGCGCAGTACCTGCCGTGTGAAACAGAGGGCGAAGAAGATCTCCACTCCGTAGGAAAGACCAGGCGGAGAAGGACCTGGCTACACATGGAATCTCCAATTGGCGCCAAACAGCAAAAAGGAAAAACAAGTGGCGCGCTCTTGTAAACTCGACTATAATCGTGTATGAGGTGTCTCCTTCAATAAAGAAACAGAAGAATCAGAAACCACTATATTAGGGATAAGGAGCTTAGGTCTAAACCTATTTAACTTTAAAATATCACATACGTATCATATAGATATAATATATTGACCATGATAAACGGCTTAAAATCTGGTCTCTCAGATTGGCCGATATAAAGGCAAAGGGAAGTTTAAAAAAAGTGTATGTTGAGCATATATATTGACCCGATTTTATCCTTTTTTTGTCTCATGATAACAGTAAAATCAGGAACATATTCTACATACTTCGATACATACCTATCTCACGCATTCACCGATATTTTTGCTGAATAGTCAGCCGTAGCTCCAATGTCCAAATTTTTGATATTGGGCTTAAAAATCATGTTTTAATTTGGATAATTTTTAGAGACGACTTAGTTGAAACTAGCCGAACAGATCCGTATGGATTTTCTCTTACAGGTAAGCAATGCCACGTCCATCGTTAAATTTTTTACCGGATCCAAAGCTCATGTATATTATCTCGGATACAAAATTTCAGACCGTTTGCAAGCTATGGGAAAGATCTGAAAGTGTGGAATATGTGTGCCCAATAAATTGAATGAAGGACAATTGGGAACCGCAAAACACTTTTTTGCTTCCTAGACACAAAATAAGATTAGGTTTGCATTGAATTGTCCATGGCGATGAGAAATGGATTTATTTTAAGAATCCTATACTGAGAAAATCATGGGTTAATCTTGAACGTTGGTGGTTGATCCACTGCGAAAATGAATTGTTTCAGTAAGAAAGCAATTTTCTGTGTTTGGTGGGCTCAGAAGGGCGCTATATATCATGAGCTTCATAAACCTGGTGAAACTGTTAATACTAATCGCTATAGACAACAAGTGGTTATTTAAACCATGCATTGATCGAAAAAAAGCAAAATCGGTTCGGGATACAATCAAAGAACAATCAAAGACTTGGAACTGGTATCCTACCCGCCGTATTCATCTGACTTGGCCCCTTCCGATTACCATTTGTTTTCATCCATAAAACACGCATTCACTGAGCGGCACTTCAATTTCTACGCAGAAGTCGAAAATTGGCTTGCTTCAAAAGACGAACATTTCTATCGGCATGGTAACCAGAACCTGCCAAAAAGTTTTTCAAAATGTGGAAAAAGCAATGATCAATAATTTGAATAAATTTTTTTACTTTCCTATTCAAAATTAGTATTTCACATCCGCACTGCTGGCTTTAAAAATCATAAGTACATATATAATACTATAAATCATTATGAAATTTCCCACGGTATTTCTAAACTCAAACCTACCAGCTCCTTCCCTGTTTTAAAATGCTGTCATTTCCTCTGTTATTTGGAGAAAACTTAGCATTATAGAATCCTAATATTTTTTGGCAACTGTGAACTCATCTTACTGCATCGGAATTAATTCAATTAGAAAGCAGACTGTCACTTGGAAGTTTTAAAAATATGACGAGTGGAAGATGGATATTTTAAATTTTTGAATTTAATTAATGTTTTCATCAAAGAGTTTGAGGTGAGTCAAATCCTTCTATGGTTCGGAAAACGCATTTGAATCTCCAAACATTGTGTATGGTATGGCAGCATCATCGGGACACATTGCGTGCAAAGTTTGGCGACTCCAAGACAACATTCAGCACAGTATAGCTGCACAAATAGGCTTATTCGGGTTGAGATATACAAACGGAGTAGTTGTGGCCTTTTGATCGACATTTTTTTCAAATCATAAATGGCATGAAATGACTTGTATAACAAAAAGCAGAACCATTTTGACTAAATTTGAGTATTTTATTTCATTTTAACATCACGTCGTTCTTGTCGGTAGACCTAGTATTTATAGGGTGATCCACTTCGAGGTTCCCTACTTAAAAAAAAAAACCCAGAAACTTCAATTTTAATAAATAATGTTTATTATCATTTGAAAGAACATTCTTTAGGATTTTTTGTTTGCTGATTATATTTTTTAAATGATAAATGGTCCATCCGTTGAGTTCAACTTTCGATGACTCGTTCGAGCATTTCGACTGGTAACTATCGAATGACTTTAGATTTTACATAACAGTCTGATATCACATGATCTTTGTGGCCAACCTCTGCTTGGATCACCCCTTATTATTTAATATTTGCAAATATCAAATTGAACTGATCTCTCATTTTGTTTAAAATAATCACAAGACAAAAGACAATTTTCCAAATCAAGTGTTTCATAAATCACAAAACAATATTGATGATATATTTCAACAAGTTTTAAGCACCATTGTTTAACCATTAAACTCTAATACCCAATAACAGCACCCAAATTAAATTTAACCAAAGTAGACAGACTTCCCACAGTTGCCATGGAAGGAAAAGCAGTTTGATATACATTCCAGTTTATGCCTTACCTGTAATTTTCATACAAATAATACGAAACCTTGCGTATTCTAATAAAGGAGTTCTAAACACATTCAAACCAAAATTTATCCAACAAGTTTCGCCAAAAATCAAATTATATGCACACTTTAGACGCATTCACTTTCAATTAAAACAAAAATTTATTTTTCCATTTATTATAAATTGCACATTGCCTTATAAAACCGTTATTTAAATAAAGCGATTTACCGTAAATGTACCGTGAAGTTAACTGTTTGTCTCATAATTATTCTAATATTACGATTATCAGCAGGTCGTTATTTGAAATCTGCCAACTACAACAACAACTGACCAAACCACTGCCTAATATTCGTAAGGAAATATGTTAATATAGGAATATTATAACAGATATGAATCTAGTTTCTATGCAAATTGCCAACATTTGTTTGACAAATAAACAACAAATGAAGTGACAAAATCGTTTACAATATAACCGCTTTTAGTTATGGTCTATCACTTTATGATTAATAATCCAAGTAATAAGAATATAAATAACAACAAAGCCAAAATGTTTGTTAAGCTTGAGCCTTAACTGGTATTGCTTTACACACACGCAAACACATAAATCTTGCTGCTAATAATTTTCGAGAATTCTGATTAGCAAAGGTGTCGCTGTAATTTGTTGCTGGCGCTTCCACTGAAACCTTCTATTTTGATGCATTGCTGGAATTCAAATTTCACCAAAAATAAATTTGCATTCTGATAATATTAAATTCCACTTATGCTAATTTAATTTAATTTATAGCTACCCTGTAGAAAATGTGAAACCTTGTTTGAATTCTGCTTTCTTGTCAAGAAATACACTTCTTCTTCTTCTTTATTGGCGTAGAAACCGCTTAGGCGGTTATAATCGAGTTTACAACAATGCACCAGTCGGTTCTTCTTCTTCTTTTTGCGCCAATTCCAGATTACAATTGCAGCCAGGTTCTTCTTTATCTGGTCTTTCCAACGGAGTGGAGATTTTCCTCTACCTCTGCGGGTTCTGAGTTGAATACTCTCAAAGCTGGAGTGGTTTATCCATTCGGACAACATGACCTAGCTAGTATTATTCGCTGAATGTTCAATGTCAATGTCGTGGTATATCTCATACAGCTTATCGTTCCATCGAATTCGATATTCGCCGTGGCCAACGCACAAAGGTCCATAGATCTTTAGCAGAACTTTTCTCTCGAAAACTCGTAACGTCGACTTATCCGGTGTTGTCATCGTCCATAACCCTGCACCATATAGCAGGACGAGAATTATGAGTGACTTATAGAGTTTGGATTTTGTTCGTCGAGAGAGGACTTTACTTCTCAATTGCCTACTCAGTTTGAAGTAGCAAGGCTGAAAATGATGTGCTGTCAATACTGGTTCCAATATAGACGAAGTCGAGGTTATGACTGTCAACGGTGACGTTATAGACAGAGAGTATGCTCCGGTTTTAAGACCTTCTGTTAGTCGCCGCATCTTTTCGTATAATTTTCGTGCATTTCCCTTGTCAGCTAAGTTTTCGAGTTTTCTTACTCATGCATTTCGGTCTCTCTTTCATTATCTGCAAATGCGTCCCGCTTCACTCTTCAACTATCGGTATTCTAGTTACCGACCGTTGCCAAAGATACCTTCTCTGCCCACCCTGGCATTGAAGTCGTTAAGCACGATTTTGACATCGTGTCGGTGGCAGCTCTCATAGATGCGTTCTAAGCGCTCATAGAAGGAATCTTTAGTCCTTTTCTTCTGTGTTGAAGAACTTTGCTTTGATGCTGGTTGTGGCTAGACGTACATCCACCGGGGTGAATGCCATGACTCGTCGACGGAATCCCTCTCCCACCACGAATCCCACACCAAACTTGCGCTCCTTTATATAGCCACTGAAGTAGATGCCACAATGATTTACTCGCCTCAGACCTTTTCCCGTCCATCGCACTCCTTGGACGTCGGTTATTATTACGAGGACATCTACCAGCCAAGCTGGACATACCAGGTGCATGCCCTTAATTCGTAATCCTTAATGTATTTGTTATGATGGTCATCAAAGCCTCGTCCGAAGCTGTTGTTTCCTTTTCAATGGAGTCGTTTTTGACGCGGCGGTCCTAAACCTAGCGCACAACCCTGAGGTGGGATATTTCGCCTTTTAGCTATAGCTTGCCTTCAAACGGATGTTCTTTGCTATCCAGAGGATGATTGGTCTAAGACCGGAAGTCGTGAGCTGCTGTAAAAAAATCTGTATCTCCTACTAGAGCATATCTTGTGTTAACATTACACCTCTAAATCCGTTGAACAAGCTGTCGGAACAGTGAAATTTCCCGATACACAGCAAGACTTTGCAATCTAGTTGTTTTCATCCATATTGGAATTAACTCCTTTTCGAAATGTTAGACTTGCGTGATAGCCATAAGCACAAAACTAGAGCGGCGAGCTTAGTAAAATCTACCATCCTTTAATGACTAAACACATATAGTATGTAGCAGTAGTAGGCTTCCTCGAAGTCTATACATGTTGAATAGTACCAGATCGAGATCGATTTTTGCTTTATTGTTAGACGGATCATGAGTACTAAGGATTCAAATTCGGTTGGTTATTTGCAGTTATCCTTATATCTAAAGGTCCACCAAATGATCCTCATAATGAGAATGACTTATTATCAAAATTCTCCACCTGAAATATTTCCTGCAGGGCATGTTGCGCAATTAACATTTATATACCGACATTTGCATATGTGTAAGCATGGAATTCTTGCAGTCAAAAACAAGTTCAATATTATTTATTATAAATATACGACTTTATTTAATACCACTAAAAACATTGCTTTTATTTTCGTCGACATTGAATAGTCGCTGAATTTTAAGATTATCTTTGTTTTGGCTTTTTAAGCATTTGTTATTACTGTTTTCGAGTTGTTTTTGCTATTTTGTCATCAGGAATCTTGAAATGATCTGTGCGGCGGCGACGGCGGCTGCTGCTGCCGGATGATGGCATTGACGCACGTATAAAAGTCTGTCATTAGTGCATGGAGCTTGTCATTTAGCGTGTCGCGTTTTTAGGTGAACTTCACTGCTTAATCTCAATTTCAATAATTTTGTGCTGGTAGTTGCTATCTGTTTGTTGTTGGTATTTGTCGTGTACATATCAGTTGTGTGAATTTCTAGTCAAAAATAAAGAATCGAAATGAAATTATTATTGGTCGTCTGTTTGTGCTTTGCCTCGACGCTGGCAAAGGAAGAAGTGCAATTGATCTCCAATGAAGCCATGGTGGAATATGATGGAAAATTTCACTACCAGTAAGCATTAAGTAGCAATGTGAAAGTTGAATAATGAGCGTGGTGAATATGTTGTGTATGTTGCAAAGCGGAACCATAAATCAATCACACAGTGTTGCATGAAACTGGCATATGGAAGGAATGGGCATAAGATTAAAAGCAGTGAAGAACTATAGTATTTGGTACTGTGAGATCATCTGAGTGTAGCGTGAGATTTCAATAATTACTTATGCTTTAAAATGAGCAGGATTTAATAAGAATTTATGTTGTAGAAAAACTAATGAGCTAAAGCTTTTGAAAGCATTAGTTATTCATATTTCTACAAGCAAGCCATTATTCCAATAAGATATTGAGTCAGATGTGTATTTTTGTGTTATATTGTTATTAAAAACTTAATTAATGAAATGAAGTTCCAAAAACTAGTTGAACTTCTTTCTAATTTATTCCAACATAAATAATTTTCAATTTTAATGCTGCTGCTGATCGAAGTTGTTTTGTACAGTCTTTTATGGTTTTTAGTTACTAAATCCGGATATTTGCTCTTTTCTATTCGTAAGTGGCTCTCTTGTCAAAATACGGATACTAAATGCAATTATCGATAGTATAATCATCGATTTTGGACTCTTCAGTATGACTCAAGTAACAAATTGTTGTCAAAATCAAATTACAAATATTTTTTTTGAATTTAAAAACATAAAATTTGAAATAAAATATAATTGTTTAAAGACAGTGTTATAAATGGAACTCATTTAATTTTTGAAAGTGAGAATGAATGAATATTTTGGCTTAGGAATAATAACTTAGTTTCTTACTGAGCTTGTAACTATATTCTTGTAGTATATAGCTTCCAGCTGAGTCTATAACTGTATTCTTGTGGATTTTTTTTTCAGTTAAAGAAAAAATATTTCATCTCAAGCTAAGATATTTTCCTTCTTTATGTCAATTCAAGGAATAATTAAAAGAACTGCACCGATTGGCGGCCAAGAATAAATCAAGTCGAACTTCTGATATAAATCGTATTTAAATGATTGCGTTCGGCATTGACCAGAACAAAGGGTAGTCAGAAGGGGCGAGGTCTGAGTTTTTGGGCAGGTGAGGCAAAACTTTCCAGGCGCTGTTTCCCAAATATTTTTTGAACGGTCATAAAACCTCTGGCTGATCGCAAATTCGGGTTTCACAAAACTCATAAAAAAGCACACCCTCCTAATCTGAACTGAATATCTAGGCGGCAAATATCCAGCTTTGGCGTTGACTTGGCTGGTTGGACAATTTGTAAATATGATATTTTGGGGTTAAGTTTGCTGTAATGGATATCTTCTCTTTCACCAGTCGCTATCCGATGCAAAACCGATTTATTTTCATAGCGTTCAACACTATTTTTGACATGTGTTAATCGTCGTTCAACGCTTCTTGACTTCAATTTATATGGCACCCAATTTCTTTGATTTTAAATATATACAGCAGGTTTTAAACATTTTGAAATGGTTGCTCGTATGATTCGCAAATATTTTGCGAGCTTTTATTTTGCTTAGCAACAATCTGCATAGATTATTGCTTCCAGTTCCTCAATTTTCTACCTCTTTGGCTAAATTTACCACTTTCACAACGTGCAAATCACTGTTGACACGTTCAAGTTGTCCAGCATAAACATCCATCAAAATACGAATTTTTACGTTGTGGTTATGGTTTTCTTCATATTAAAGTATTGTAAAAGGACCAAAAAATACCAAAGCACTTTTTCATGTTCAAGTTTTGACTTATATGAGTAGAAAAAGCTATTGTTCTCTACTTGTTTATGAGATATACTGTAAAGTACTCACAGAGACATAGCTTGGGAACGCATATTTCGAATATTGTAACCGCATACTTTAGGAATATAGTCATAGACCCAAGCTTTGACATCTTATTTTCCTCATTTTTCATTATTAGTGAATTCAAGTTAATAACACGACGAAACATCTCGAGCTATAATCGTGTTTTAATTTAATTCGCATTATGAGCAATATTTAATAACTATTAGAATTTAAAACCTTTAAGGGACTGTATAATTTCATAGATTTCGCTTTGCTGTGTCCATAGTCACGTAGAGGCTCAAACACCATAAATAGTATGTTCCACTTCATCATCCATGATATTCTCATTTATAGCACCCATTTCTTGCTTTTCAAGTCATAAATAGTTCCACTTTTGTATTAGATTATAGACGCCAATTTCGAGTCACGTAGAGCTCTTATTTATTGCTGATGAAGAAAAGGCAACATCTTAAAACAATGGCTTCAAAAATTTAATACATTCTTAGAATATATTAACAGGACACTGAACTATAATATATTCGCAAAATTACTATATAATTTTTTTTTATGTATAAAAATACGTTTAAATTATGAAAACCAACAGCTCAACGCAGCATTTCTCCCATAAACTACTTAAATACATATCTTCCCATCAAATCAAGCACAAGCTCCATAAAAAATTAGATCACATTCCACGTACGAACGAACATCGCGCATTTTTTATCTCTCCACCTCAGAGTGTTGACAAATTGAAATGCGCACAAACGCCTCAGATAACCACTTGTTTCGGCCACTATTAACAAGAACATTTTGCGCAACACACATCTCATAAAATGCATACGAAATGAAAGCTTTTTTTTTTTGTTGAGTTCGTCTTTGAATTGTCTTTGACCAGCTCAGTTCAGCTCAGCTCTATTAATAAATGCTTAGAAATTTAATTTCATCTTTTGTTTTTCTACTCTGTTTCCCACAGTTACGAGCTCGGCGATGGCTCGAAAGCTTCACAAGATGGCGTTTTGAAGAAGGTGGACGCAGAGCATGATGGCGAGTCGATCGAGGGCAAATTTGCTTTTGTAGCGGATGACGGCAAAGAGTACTTGGTGTCGTACATAGCTGATGAGAATGGCTACCAGCCCGTGGGCGCACACCTTCCAACACCACCACCAGTGCCCGAATCGGTGCTGAAGACTTTGAAATACTTGGAAGAGCATCCCTATAACCCAGAAGCGGCGGCGAAAAAACACTAAACTAAGCAAGCTAGCAAGCTGATTACACGTGCGAGCGGAAACGAGCTGAAAACTAGTTGAAATGAAGAGAACTGTGATCTTTGCGATGCAATGCGCTAAATAAGTAAAAGAAAAATATATTTTGGACTGATTTCTAAAAGCAATGTTAAAGGCAATTGTTTGTCTATTTCTATATGTTATGTGTAAAAATGTATAATAAAGTGCGCGATTACGAAATTTCTGTAAGAAAATAATAATTTAAATATTTAAACTAAATGCGCGTGACTTATTTAACTCACAAATTAATTGACAACAACACTGGCGGTTGGGTGTACGCGAGCGGTGCGTTCAAAGTTTATTCACCCAAAACAAAATCAAAACATACCAAGCATAAATATTGGTTCATACACACGCTCATGTCGCTTTGTCTAGGTGTGTGCAGACGTGCATTCATAGCATATTTTTGTATTTCATATAAACTTATTTGTTTTCAGCCTTTACCACCTTTACGATGTGCGAGTTCCTACAGCAAAGCGCACGCAGTTTTGGACTTGATTTTGCTTTTTCTTTTTTTTTGTTTTATTTATTTATTTTTTTATTGCCCGACATCGCCTTTATTTACTTTCTTTAACCGTTAGTGGCGAAACAATAAAACTACAATAAACTTGCAAATCTTTTGTCAAAAAGTCAGCAATTTATTTCCATAATCATAGCGTGACTGGAATAAAATATGATCAAATCAAAGCGTTAGGCTTGAGAGCATTAAATGTACTTAGCCACGTTCGATGACAGCTTACATAATGCGCCAAATGCTAAACACCTCAAGTGGACACACACACACCTGCATTTACATCTATGAAGTTCAGCCAAAATATGTATCTGATAGCCGCTTAATGGTTGGAGAAATTCCATAATTTGAGGTTATGGAATAAATTCTATGTACCGTAAATATTAAAAAACTTCTCTCATTTGCATGTTAATTCTCTCTGAAAAAACATAACAGACCATTATTTTTTATTTGTTCTTATTCTATTGTATTGTTCTCAATCAGCTTAAACTGGGCTCTCCCGACCTAGTAATGCATTATTCATATCAATCATATGATCAATATGTACCGAACATAGGACTTTTCCCAGAGTCAAACCTTCGACATACACGTGAATTTCTCCAAGTATGTTAGCGCAGCTGTATATTTCCTTTTCATATTAAACAAAGGATGAACATGAGAAGTTTCCACAGTTTTCACAGTCTTTGTTTTCATCGCGACTTCAATAATCAACGAAACCTCCTCAAAATGTATGAAGCCAATAAAACGACAATACATTTGATAATATTGGTCTTCAACAGTTTTGCTGCCATATGAGATCCATTTTGAATTCTTGTATGCGTACAGTTCTTAAAGCTGTCAATGATTTAATAGGGTTTGCTCTCGATTATTTTTAAGTACATTACACAAATCAAAAAACATAAATGAAAATAACAGATATATATTAGATATAATGTAAATTTTATTTGGAAAAAAATAAGGATGCTTTCAAGGAGGCAGAGAAAAAATGTGGAAATCAATAAAATTCCTTTTATGCGCAATTCTTTTATAATTTTCGAGTTGAACATCTTCTTTTAAGGGCATTATGACGCCCGGAAAATTTTGGACTATCTACACAAAACTTTTCCCAGCTTCGATTTCCGGAACAGTCATAACATTGATAAAATCTGTAACTTTCATGAATTGCTGCATTTTAAGACAATCAAATAATTATCCTTCTAATTTTTCTATACTAAGCTTCGGAAATTTTCTACAACTGTCATGGAAACATTAACCTCCGCGTCCACTGCGTTGAAAGTTTCTTTACGATTCCTAACTTCATCTCGTATTGGAGTTCATGTGTTCATTTTGAGAAAATAAATTTGGCGTAAATGTTTCAACCACCAACTTACTTCCTTTAGTAGAATTTACCGATTTCTGGAGATTTATCGACATCATTGGCAAAAGCTTCAATTTGAGTAAAGCAGATCATTTTGTAAACTGATAGTGTACACGTTCAGGATAATTCCTTACATTTTTTCAGTACGAAGTCTGATGGTGGCAAATTAATTTGTTTTACTAACAAGCCGATAATTGATAAATTAGACGACAATCATAAAAATAAGAGCACATTCAATAATTTCAACAATAACTTTGTAATATTAAGACTTAAAAATAGCAAAATCTGCTGAGATATTCAGGACATCAAGAAAAATTTATTAATATTTTTGTAGAGTTGTGTCATAAGAATTTTTTTTTTGTAAAAGTACACAACAGTATTCCCCTTCTTCTTCTTTACTGGCTATTCCGCTAGCTAAACACCCAAACGATTTCGTGTCGCCAGTGCCTTCGCTCCACCTTCAACTATCAAGGCCAGTATTCACGATCAGGAAGGTTTTACCTTTACTACATGTTGGATAGAATTAGCAGAGAATCTTCTACTATAAGCTGCTCTCAAATATCCAAACATTTAATACGGTCCTATACTATTAACAATTGAACCGTGTAAAGGAAACAATTGCCAGGAAGCACTTAGTTATAAACGATATTAGAGGAATTGTGTCCCATCGACACCGCCAGGCCAATTGGTTATTTAGGAGATTCTTATGTATTCATAAGTCTGTTACACATAGAGACGGGGGTATCTCTGGGAGTGGTATTATTAAATTCCCTCCAAAATGGCA
Source organism: Bactrocera zonata (assembly GCA_037783105.1). NCBI lineage: Eukaryota > Metazoa > Arthropoda > Insecta > Diptera > Tephritidae > Bactrocera > Bactrocera zonata. The sequence goes on along the minus strand of JBAWJQ010005211.1, from coordinate 198,453 downwards.
GAATCGAACAAACCGATGAGTATTTGAGCTAAATCCGACCATTAGAGTTTTGCTGAATAAAATCATCAATTTAATGCAAATTCAATTAATGGACTTTTTTCGAGACTTAGTGTAGTATAAATGTAATAATAACTGGACTATCAAACATATCATTGCTCACAGTATCAGCAGGCTTATAATCTACAAGGTTTTAAACCGAAAACTAGGCAAAATAATTGTGTACTCGGAAAGCATGATGAGGATAAGTAGTCACCCTGAGCAATAAACAAATACTAGGGAGAATATTGAGACAAAAACAAATCCAGAGATTCTAGCTAAATTCCCCGGGTAATTGATATGGGCGCGCTGTTGTTGACTCGGCTATAATCACGTAAGCGGTGCCTTCACCAGTAAAGAAGAAGAATTGATATGATATAATATATTTCAAAAATGAATGGACTCTCTTTATTTATTATGCCAATATGGGCGCGATCTGTCAACCCCGCAGCTGCTTAAAATTGTTCATCTCAGTATAGCGTTGCGATGTTTCAAATGGATAAAAATATCGTAGAAAGAATTTGTCTCAATTTTTGTATTTCTAATCAAATTTCGTGTCCAGAATCGTTGCGAATGTTCAAAAATGCTTATGGTGATTCAGGTTTATCAAAAACACAATCCTATGAGTGGTACAAAGCCTTCAAAGATGGTCGAGAGATCGTTGAAGACATGACCCCTTCAACTGATGAAAATATGAAAAGAAAGAAGGGTATGATGAAAATCGTCAGGAAAGTGTTAGAGAGATGGCAGGAGAGCTCGAAATCTCTCGCGAGTATGATTTTGGTAGATATTTTGGGTATGAAACGTGTTCTTACTCAACTCGTCCCGGTAAAGCTGATTTTTTTTTCAAAAAAAAAGTACCGAAAACAGGTTTCTTCGGACATTCATTCGTATTCGTTTCATTTGTACGAATTCTGATCCCATATTCATTGGGAGCATTATAACTACCGATAAGATATGAGTTGATAAGTTTGACATGCAAACAAGTCCACCATCATCGGAATGGAGGAAAAACACGAGCCGAACCTATAAAAAATCACACCAAAGCCGCTAAAAAATCAAGGTGGTACTCATCGTTTATTTCGATATTTGTGGTTTGGTGTATCAAGAATTTGTTCCAGAGGGACAGACGGTCAACAAAGAGTTCTATTAAGACGTATTGAGACATTTGCGTTAGAACATCTGTTAAAAACGACCGGAATTGTGGAAGAACAATTCATGTATTTTACACGATGATTATGCACCATTGCAACGAGCTACGATTGTTGCCGAATTTAAAGCCCAAAACGCAATGATTACCATCGATCAACCACCGTATTCGCCAGATTTTGATCCGTGTGATTTTTTCGTTTGCTCCAAACTGAAATTGCCGCTCCGTGGAATCAGTCGATCGATGAGATAAAACAAAATTTGATGAAGGAGCTGAAGGACATCCCAAAAAGTGCTTATGAAAAGTGTTTTGAGGATGCGAAAAACCGTTGGCATGAGTATATTACATCTGGTGGGGATTACTTTAAATGCCACAAAATGAACATTGATGAATAATTAAATATTTTGCGCCTTATTTATCATTATCGGATACTTTTTTTTATCATAATGTACAAGTATATCTGAGATGAAATGCTTATGGATTTGAAATGATTTGTATGTATATGACATAAACTGCGGAGAAAAACTACCGTTTTTCTAAGTTTCCATTTTTTATTTACTCGTATTTGTAGTATATGTATACATAAATGTACTATATATACGTATATACATATTTTTTTAGTGGCGCTCTAGGTCATTAATATTAGCAATAATTTGAATTTGAAAATGTTAACGCAAAATCAATTATGAACTACCAGCAGTCGATTGCAGCGAAACACTACTTTGTATGCTTAATTTTTGCACCAAATACTGTATGTAAATATTTATATGTGCGAAAAGTTCAAACGTTGACGACTAGGACCCATTAGTTTCACATCTACACGTATATATTAGCCATGTTAAGTCACTTATTACCATAATTTTTAGTTTACTTCTCTACTCACTTAAAATGTAGTAACAACAACAAATATTGTTGCATCGTTTTAGTCGAATCTAAGTGCTAATTTTTGTAAAAAAAACGCACAAAAACAAAAACTATATGTTAATCAATTTATTGCTCTCGAGCATGTGGCAGACAATTAGACGAGAGCTTGGTCAGTTGGTGAGTGAGTCGACGAATTCGTGCCACTCTATTTAATCTACAATATTTACTACCGCGGTATGCAGTAAATATGCGTGCATGAGTGTTAGTGTAATAACTGTGATGTTTATATTTATTTTTAGCGCATCTGCTTTAGTTTCGAAACGATTCTTTAGTACGTAAAAACCGACGCCGTCGTTTGTGGACCTTCTCTGGTTTATAGCAGTTATATACTTAATTACATGAGAACATAAGTACATAAGTACACAGGTATGTATACCTTTATATTGAATTTTGGAGAGGTTGAAAGCGAAAGTGATTTACATATCCAATTAGTATGGAATTTATAATTATTTCGCCTAACAAGCCCTGCTTCTTGATTGCGCGTTTAGTGTTAACGTTCGAGAATGGGAATAAATGGTTTACGTCAGATATTTTGAAGTAAATTGCTAATTGACGACATTGAAAAATTATTTTGCATTATTTGCAGTGTTTGCAGTATGTACAAATGTAACTGTAAAGAATTTTTGTCATTTAAATATTAATATTTTGTATCTGCGTTGCATTTTAAAATTACAGAAGCAGACAACGTAGAGACGTAAATTAAGGGTGATACGTAGAAGAAGACCTTTCGACAACAGCTTTACTACATATTTGAGACTGAAACAGTAATAGAAACCGTCAAGTCACTGGTCTGAAGACCTCCTAATACATTCAACTACTTAAAAATTATAAATATGTATAATAGTGAGTATGCTGGTGAGATGAACCGGCATAACCGACTTCATATAGCAATTTGTCTCAATAAGTTTTCTTTTTTTTACCAGACAGAGTAGTAATTTTTAAATCAAAGTTTTAAATATTTTAAAATCGCCTTTACGCCAAACTTTCATTATTTTTAAAATATGATGAAACACTAGAGATACGTTGTTCTGCCGTGTAATGCTCCATTTTTACTAAGCCTAAACTGTCAGTTTTCGATTTGTTGTTTTTTAAGGGTTGGCAACACTTAACTACATCAATGACGAGAAATTTAGATATTCATGCATTTTGGAACACCCTGTATTTAAGTCCGATCTGTCGTTAATTTTGGGACGACCTTTATAAATGAGCAGCGCCACGAGCTGTGACGATTAGGCCTGGCTGTCTGTCTATGTATGTATACACGAATAAGTCCCTCAGTTTTAGACATATCAATCTGAAATTTTGCATACGTTCTTTTCTCCACAAGAAAATGTTCATTGGTTGGGACTGATATCGGACCACAGTAGCATATGCTGCCATTCAAACTGAACGATGAAAATCTAGTTCTGGGTTGGTATCATCGTTATTTGTGTTTTCATACTCTTGCAACATGTTGCTACAGAGTATAATAGTTATCACTTGTAACTGATCGAAACAGATATTAGGTTATATATATGAAAAGATTAGGATGACGGAACGAGTTTAAATCTGCATTCCAGGTTCCTTAGTACAAAAAAAAATTATGAGTTTGTAGATGGGCATAATCGAACCACTGCCACGCCCACAAATCGCCATTAACTGAAAATCTATAAAGTGCCATAACTAAGCACTAAATTAAGATATACATACAACTCTAATGTAGCAAGGTGATCGCAGTAGCAAAAGGCACTTGTACATATCTCCTAAGCCACTAAACCCACAACAACCAAATTTTCCTAGCACAAATTTTATAAGAACTTCTACGGACAGTTTGAAAATTGATGAATTTGGATGGTAACCTCGCTCATTCTCCACACAACGGTACTTTTCAAAACTACTAAAATACTCATAAAAATTACAGGTAACTAAATTCCCCGGAGGCATTAAATTGTAACACCGACACCGGTATGAGACCGACCGATTTCGACTAACTTTGAGCCGTGGCATTCCTATTCACGGAGCGAAAATGGGCGAAATCGGACTACAACTACCCGTACTTCTTATATAGTGCAATGTCAAATTCCATTTAATTCTTTCACTTTACAGTACACAAATCTAGAAGTAATTAAATTAACAAAACGTAACAAAATTTGCACTAATCATTTCTACAAAGTATTTCAGCTTATGACCAAAACTCGTTCAAATCCAAATTTAACTGTTCAATCCCCTAGGTGCCGATTATGTGAACCCCCACTATCTACAAGGTGCGTTTCAAAGTAAACAGGACTTAAAACAAAACAGAACAAATGGATTTTTCGGCAAAATCAATTTGTTTTATTTAAAATAGTCTCCTTCTGCTTCAATACAGCTTTTTGCACGGTCCAAAAGCATGCCGAACGAGTGTTTTAGCTCGTTGGCCGGCCGCACCGATAACACAAACATACTGACACTTAAAAGCGCAATAACTTTACTTCCAATTGATGAAATGTCATGAAATTCTCACTGAGCAATCGATGAAGATAGCAGATTCTATTCTAGGAGCGCTAGATTCAAAAAGTCCTGTTTACTTTGGAACTCACTTTGTATAGTAGTTATTGATCGAAAATATTGATCATTGTATGGGATATACTTGTACGATTGAAATTCAGAGAGAATCCTCTCTTGGCTATAGTAACTCAGATCCAAAATGGGGTTTAATGAACCCTCGGTTTTTTTCAAAACAACGCTACAAAAGAAGACTGATAGAGACAGCCAACACATCATGTTTTTTCCGCTCTTTTGATATTTCTCTTCAGTAAGGTTTGCCATTTCATCATGGAAAGATATACGATCCAACAACGAGGCAAAAATACTAAAATTTACTACCGAAATTTTGAGTCAGTGGCCACAACTTTAAAAGCGCTATGTCCAATTTATCACCGTCATAATCATCCTGTCAGGTCAACAATTTAACGTCTAGTGGAAAAATTTGAATTCGCAGGCACAATACAAAATGATGCCGGGCTGGTGAGACAAAGAAGTGCCCGTAGTGTCGAGAATATTGCTGCCGCTGGCGCATCAATTGAGGAAGACCCAAACTAGCCTCTCACACATCGTTCTCAAACGTTGGACATCTATGTGACGTCGTTTTGACGAATTTTGCGAAAAAATCTTGACCTACACCTTTACAAGAAAAAATTTTCACAGGAGCTGAAGCCGCTTGACCATCAGAATCGTCGAATGTTTCTGAATTGGGCTGAGGTACAACTTGAAAATTATCCTGATTTTCATCGAAAAATCATATTCATCAATTAAACTTATTTCTGGCTGAATGGCTTCGTCAATTAGAAAAATATGCGTTATTTTTCAGGCCTCAGTCCACATGAATCCCACGAGTCACCATTGCATCCCGAAAAAATTAGGGTTTGGTGCGGTTTATGGGCTGGCGGCGTCATTGGACCGTACTTCTTCCATGATGATCAAGACCGGCACGTCACTGTGAATGGGAATCGCTACCGCTCAATGATAACCAAATATTTTTGGCCCAAATTGGATGATATGGACTTAAACAACATATTGGGCTCACAGTCTGGACTTTTGCATGCAAGCCCGCTCTTTCCATGCAAAAGAAATCGAGTTCCATACATAATGGCATCGAATGTACTTTCACAGGAATAAAGAATTTTATTGATATTCCAAACCGTTTTTGATTTATTTAAAAAACAAAACCGTTATAAAGATATTCTAACTTCGGGGTGACTTTATACCGCATATATCGACCAATATTTGAGTTATATCAATGAAAATAACTGAGCATATTTTACTCAAAACAGAGTATAGTTCTGTCTAAAATAAATAAAATTGGGAGAAAGCTTGACCTAGCCCCCATATAACTAATATCAGGATTTTCGAATATCCGGCTGACTCTTCTCCATACGACTAGTGGTTGTGGGGTAAAACCCAGAAACTATTTTTGTGGCATATAACATGATAATAGTTAATGGATAAAATCTGGTCAGTATTACTCCAACTCCCAGATACTACAAATAATGATTACGTGTTTTTACCTCATGCCAAATATGTCGGTCAGTGTATGACTTACATATACTACTGTGCCCAAAAAATAAGGTGACATTTGAATTTAAACTGCGCACGAAATAAGGGATTTGGAGAATTATTTTCAGTCACATTTATGTCAAATTTCATGTCAAAATATTCACTAGTGTTTGAGATACGTGTCGTTTTGTGAGCTGCTAAAAGTGAGTTTTTCGTTTTTTGCGATGTCGAAATTTGTTGAGCACAGAATTTGCAGTAAATTTTGTTTGCAGAAAGCCTTTGGTGATGAGGCTATGCCTAAAAAAATGTTTACAAGTGGTATAGTGAGTTTTAAGCCGGCCGCGAACGTGTCGAAGGCAAAGAGAGTTCAGGGCGACCATCAACCTCAACCGACGAAGCTCACGTTCAACAAATCAAAGGTTTGGTGTTAAAAAACCGTCGATTATCAATTAGAGATCTTGCTGATGAAGTTGGCATATCGAAAGGCTCAGCCAATACCATTTGAAGGATGTTTTGGGCCTCAAACGCGTCAAGCGCGTTGATGTGGGTGAAACGATGCTATCCGACTACCAGGGTGTCATGAAATGCATTATAACTGGCGATGAGACTTGTATCTATGCTTATTACCCCGAAACAACCGATCAATCGAGCGAATATCGTGCCAAAAGAGAGCCAAGACCAAAAAAATCGCGCCAAAGTCGCTCAAATATCAAGGTCATGTTGACTGTTTTCTTCGATTATCGTGGAGTTGGGCATTATGAATTCCTTCCAACCAGTCAACAAGGAATATTATTTGAACGTTAAGCGTCGTTTGCGTAACGCTATCCGCCTAAAAAGGCCGGAATTGTGGAAAGACAATTCTTGGTTTTTACACCACGATAATGCACCATCCCATACTGCCTTCGTAATTCGTGATCATTTCGCCAAAAACTCAACCAATATCGTTCCGCAACCACCGTATTCACCTGATCTGGCGCCGTGCGACTTCTGGCTGTTCACCAAGCTCAAAAGACCGCTCCGGGGACACCGTTTTTATACGATAGAGGAGATTCAAGCCGCAGCGAAGACGGAACTAAGGCCATCCCGGAAAGTGACTACAACCAGTGTTTCGAAGATTGGAAAATCCGTTGACATAAGTGCATTGCATCGGGAGGGGATTACTTTGAAGGGGATAAAATTGATTTGGAAGAATAAATAAAGAATTTTCAAAATAAATACAATGTCACCTTATTTTTTGGGCACAGTAGTATAGTATATGTATGTGTATATAAAATTGTGTGGATTCCGATCCTCTGGTTAACGTTTTACACCTTAAGGTATTTCCCTGCCTATCATTTCTGCAAGTTGCAAGAGTATAAAATGTTCGGTTGCACCCGAATTCAGCCCTTCCTTACTTGTTTCTTGTTCTTTTTTATGGCTTTTGTTAGTAATAATTACATTTTCAATTGTTAAATCTTGCATTTGGACCTTTTTTTTAGTATTCTAGGTTTCCTCTTAAATAACTCGTTGGTTTAAATTCATATTAAAGGAAGTAAACTTACTAAAACAAAAGTAAAACTGATTTAAGATACGAAATTATATCTGAAATTAAGTAAACCTTTACGGTATAAGATCTTAGAAATAAAGAAAACTATATATATAATGACGGGTTGAATCCTTAAGTATTTGACTAATATTATATATCTTGAAAATCTCAAAGTTCAGAAGTGGTATGAAAATCTTGCAGCAACTTATTCGAATCAATAAAAACCTATATTTCATTTTTTTGTAGAATTCACAAAACAAATGCATCTTATTGTCATGTGAGTATGAATTAAAAACATACATACACCTTCAAATGAAACAAATTTGAAATTGGCCTTTTGCAAACGTAATGTGAATTTTACACTTATGACCTACATTCTGTAAGCGCCATACAATAGCGCCGATCATCTAATTTACGTAATTTAATCAAGCACTGTTATTTATCAATACATGGGAAACACCTTGACGGCTTATTTCAACCAAAAATAGCAAATCATACGCTTGCTTCCGAACTGAAGCTGTTGCCATTCAGGCTGGCCGGCCTATTATCAAAAATTATTTAATGAGTTGAACAACGGTTTTTTTGTAACCAACATTTATGCACGTAATGCCTTCCCGTAGGTCCAGCAAACGATGGACTTTATAATAACAATACGTGCACGCCATAAAAAATAAAAAAAAATCGAAACAAAAGAAACACAATTTCAGCATTTCATCGGGTGCATGACGAACACAATTTCGACTAATCACAATTTGTACGCGCTTGATTGTTATTGTAATTGAGCTTTTCCTTCCTTTATGCCTAGGGTTACTCATCATTTCTGGGTTTTCAACACATTCGCCGAAAAAGGAGCAGTTCACAGAAAAATGCGCGATCGAAATAAAGTTAATGAAAACAGAAATAAACTAAATTATGTAAATTGTGCTTAGCTTTCGCACATGTTCGCGAGTACAGTACTATTTTGCCACACAAACAAACATACACACATACGATTTATTTGCTGTTTGCGAATATTTACCTTTGCGGTTAGTGCCATTTACACACACACACACGCATACATACAAACGCACATTTTAGATCTGCCTTTCGTGGTAGTGGTAGTCATCATATCTCTTATCTATCGCGCCCATCTTTCCCTTGTCTCACCGGCACTCACGCACGCCGTCACCCATACTCACACACAACCACATATGCATATGTACTCATACGTACATATAGTACATACAGTACGCATTGCCGGTAATTGGAGTCCGCTTTGCTTTTTTCGCTATTTTTTTTCTCATTATTCGCCGCGATTCTTCGTTGTGTACTTCACATGCGTTATGGCGATTCTTCAAGAAACTTTTCGTATATAAAAAGGCGCTGCTGTTAAGTACCTGTCAGCCAGTTGTTAAATAGCATTTCCGACATTCAAGTGGATTACAAATCGCTCACCGTCACACGGCACAAAGGATATTAGCAACTCAGTTGTGAAAGTTAATTACCGAAAGTTAAATTCAAGCATTCAAGCAAACGAAACGAAGTGTGCTACGCGCAGCATTTTTTAATAAAGAAAAAACATATACTATATTTTAATAATGTACAAGTTTGCCATTGTTTTGTTGTCGGCGGTTCTATTCGCTATTGTCTTGGCGCGTCCTGCTGAGGAGGAAGCTGCTGCGCGTGCGGCTGTTACCACAACAACCACACCGGCCACAATACTCAAACAAGTCGATGTCACCAATCCAGATGGCAGCTACAATAACAGGTGTGTATTGTGTGAGTGTGTGTGTGATTTCTGAAATGGTTGAACAATATTTTATAGGCGTAGAATTTAATAGAGCTCTTGAATGCTCTTGAAGGTCTTTCTTTTAAGAACAATTTTATTTCCAAGGACATAATTACTCATAAATATTTTTCACTGAAAATTGAGAACAGCGATCTTATCACTCAAATTTTCAATTTTATAAATTTTTGTGTTTTAAAAAGGCTTAACATTCCGCTATAAAAATTGCATTCACTTTTTTTTGCCACCTCTCCTTGGAACTGAAATAATTACAATGCAAATTGATAAATACCTTAAAACAAGTTTGAAACACCAATTGCTTTTCAAATATTGATTAATATATTTAAAAATATAAATAATGAAAATAAATTCCGTAATTGATAAATTACAAGTAGATAAATATGTAAAAAAAATGCAAATATTTGCTGGCATTAAATTCTGATTAAAAAACTTCTAAACAAAGCATCTGCCTAATTATGGCTACTTTTAAAAATTCATGAAATTAATACATTTCTTTAATTACTGACTAATTTGTCAGTATTTGTGCAGCTCATATGAAAAATTGCAGTAATTAATTTTGAAAATTCTGCTATTAAAATCTGTATAAAATTCTGTTATCATATTCCAACTTAAGAGAGTTAAAACCAGCTTAACATTCTATTACGTTAGGGAATTTCATCATTATTTCATTAGCAAATATTTCAGTTTCAATACTATAAAACAAACGAAGTTGACTAAAGCAAAGTTAGTGTTTTGCAAAATTTGAAAATTTATTAATTTTCCATATCTTAAAAAAATTAAAATTGAGAGCTTACGATTCACTACATCATATGACATATATGATTGCTTCCGGTAACAGATACAACCATGTTATAATCAAATCTCAAAATTTTTTTCAATATGTGAGGTTTCTATTATATCGCTTTACCTTCACCTGCAAACTTATGAAAAGATTTGTATCACAAAAGTTTAAGCTATTGACTTTGCCGACTTAAGCTAGTGTTTCTAAATATTGTTCAATATATTTCCTCGAAAATAGGAGCATTTTGAAAACATTCCGAAATATGAAAAAAAAATTCTTAAATATATTGAGTTTTTTCAAAATATTTTAAATACATTTCTTACGAATTTTTCTAAAATTTATTCGAAAAATATAAAAAAAAACTTCGCTTTAATAACACGCAAACCAATTAGAATTTTTATAATTTTGAGAAAGTTTTTTTTTTAATTTTTTTCTCAAAAAAAGTAACATTTCAAGTATATTCAAAAATATTTAAAAAAAAAAATTACCGATGATTTTTTCAGAATTTTTGAAATTTTTTTACTAATTTTTACGAAATCTATATTTTATTCAATTCAATTCAAAAAAATTAATTCTGAAATTTCGTCGAAAATTTAAAAAAATGTTGTTTTTGATGATTTAGTAGCAAGCAATAACACTGTTAGAATTTCTATATTTTAGAGAGAGATTTCAATAAACATTAATATAATTTTTTGTAAACAATAATTATATAAGGACAATAAATCCCCCAATATCTATCATTTAGATATGAAAAATTTAACAATTATTTTGTTTAAGATGTATTAATTTTTACGGATTTATCTTTATACAATAAATCTTCTATATAGTCATTACTCATAACTGTCTATAAAGAAAAGTCATTTAAAGCCAGTCATGCTTGGTGCTTTGAGGTGTGTGCTATCACTTTGCAGGTGAGTGGTCCGATTCCAGTGCCCAGCTACATCAAAAAAGTATTTTTTTCAAATCCTCATAGAGCCCCAACAGACAATGACAAACCTACAAATTTACTGCTGCAAAAAAAAACTTTTTTCTCTCTCTCTCAAATCAGGACACATACGAGAGAAAACCACAAATAAGAGAGAAATTCAAACGATTGTCTAGTACTACTAAATACTAAGAAGTATCCGTTTTTCAAATGGCTTCAGAACACGAAAAGAGCTTCTTACTCATAAAAAAATATATAAAATTAATATTGTAACTGATAATTCCATCAGCTGAATAGTACAGCCAATAATCCTATTCTCATAATAGTATTTTATATTCAGCTACGGAATTTTCTAACCACTTTACTAATTTTAAAAGTAACCTCTCGCTCTACTGACCTTTTAAACCTAGCACTAATATACCCAATACCTTTCCTCCGTTTAGACAGAATTTTAGAAAACTTACTTTTTTCAAAAACTATAAATTACAAGTAAAGAATGTAAACTAAAAATAATGTACAATGAGATAAATAAAATAAAGAAAATCAAACATAAATTACTGTTGGTGATCTTCGTATAAAATTTATAGAAATATTACAAAACACCATTGTTATCTGTAGAATTTATATAAAAAAATTAAATTTTACCCTTTTTCCGACTTCCAGTTACGAGACCTCCAATGGCATCAAAGTCGAAAATGCTGGTTATTTGAAGAAAATTGTTGTACCAAAACAGGAGTCCGCCGATGGTCAGGTGATTGAGGAACACGAGGAGTTGGTGTTGGTGCAGACCGGCTTGTACTCATACTCCGATCCCGAGGGCAACATCATCACACTGCGCTATGTAGCCGATGAGAACGGCTTCCAGCCACAAGGCGATCACTTGCCAGTGCCGCCAGCTTAAACCCAGCCCAGCAAATACTTGAAACCATAATTATTTGCTAAAAGAAACTGAAAAATAATAACAACAAAACAGTAAGCAAATAAAGCACAAATAAAAGCGGAAGTAATGAAATAAGTTGTAAACAATAAGTATTACATTTAACTAAGTTAATTAGAAGCGAAAAGGTTAATAAACCATAAGTCAATAGTTGCATAACTTTAAGTAATTAAATAGAGAAACGACAATGCTGCCATTTAATGATAAATAAAATTATGTGAAAACTAAATAAAGTTTGACTTTAAAAATATGTATGTATGTGATGTGATTTTTACTGTAAACAAAAACATGTGCTAGGATGAAGAGAGGTGCTGCTACGCGCGGTTCGAAACGAATACAGGGTGAGGTATGTCGTATGGTAAAAAAAGATTTGGGATTAAAATTATATTGATTTGTGATTAAAATTATTTTTTTTTCATACTAAATTCCCCTTCCGTATATAGTATATGTATCTTGTCTAGATTCGGGTTTTCACGCTTGGTGCCTTTAGGAGGAGGTCTCAGCATTGACAAAAAGAGCTTGTGAAATATTGTGCTGAGCATGGCAGGTGATAATTACAGATATTATAAAAATTAATTAAATTTAATTTTGAAATTTGAATTTAATTTGAAAATACTATTAAATAACAGTAAACTAGATTTTACTTTAACATTTTTTTTTTCTTAAGAAGAGGAATTTTTCCGTATAAAATAGAGAACCAAGCCTGCGTATTCATTTACGACAGAAAATTCTGTATATTACATACATAAATGCATAGGGTTTTAAGGGTATAAGTACACCTTGAAATCGCTTAAAGCTATAAGCTATTAAGTACACACATATTTTCTGAAATTCCGATTACTGAAAGATAAAATAACTCGAATGAAAAACCAATTATATGTTAATTTTTTGAGCCTTGATCATAATAATAGCAATATGTAGGTGTGAGAGGCATAAGCAGCTTCGCCTAAAAATTTCCTCGAATTTGTATTTTTGGATAACTATTAAATTGCCATCAAAAACTGTCCTTGTAGTACAATACAAAAACTATAAATAATATAAAAAATATTAAAAATATTTACAAAAATACAAATATGTACATATTTATCTACACGCGTAAGCATATTTCTTGAACGATTACGCGGGCTTACGCCTCAATCGCTTCACCGGCATTCCATTGACAAGTGCGATGCTCACTCACCAAATGCCGTTTAAATAGCTCGCGTAAGTGTGTTATTTGTTTTTGTTGTCACATTATCACCACTAAAAGGCCAAAGCTATAGCGAATGTGACAGTGTGTAAATATAGCGCTGATGTTGACAATGATCGCGCCATTTAGTAAATTCAATAAGCATGCGCATGCGCTGTTAAATAATATTATGTAAATACATACGTTTATGTATGTATGTATATACATATATGTAAGCTTGTAAATATATTTTTATATATTTATAGGTGTCGTAGCTTTGGAAGACTTGTGGTTGCGCCGAAATGGGACTTTTCTGCACTTGCGGTTTATTTACTTTACTACTTCAGTTGACTCGCCCATATCGCGTCATTGATATGTCATCTGCCATTGGAAGCATCAGCGCATAATGGAAAATGCACACATATATACATATGTGCAGGTGAATAACAATATAAAATTTCGAGGTTTCGTGTTATAATTGTGAGGTGTCAGATATAGTTTATTGCACTTTAATGAGCGCTTATGATGATTTACTTAACTTACATCTATGACGGACTTATTAATAGCAACGCGTGCCAGTTTCGCTGTTACTCAGTGATAAACAAGCGCGTGCTCAATTTGTTGCGGTTGATGGTTAATCGTTTTATATTAAGTTTTAAGTTCAACGGGGTTAAACTAAAAACAAAAGATGCATCCGCCCCCCACCCCACTCCACTTACAGCATAAGTTCATAGCTTCGCAGTATCAAAAAAAAGTGTGTAAGTCCATTTGATCCATTATCCACGTGTTTGGTGATCAATACTTGTAATATAGCACAAGCTTGCCACGGGTAGCTTTAAAATCGGTATATATGGGGTCTTGAGGAATTCATGAACCAACGTTGATGAATAGTGGGTTATAGTTGGGTTAACACTCTTTGTGGTTATTGTTGTTTGTTACTTTTCTTGACAATAACCAATACAAAATGAGGATTCCTTTTCGTGGCGATTAACGCCATATCTCAAGTTCATGTAGCATCTAGACAGTTAAGGGCATTTACTTATTAGGTTCGGTATTCATTACGTTAAATTCCATGACAAGCGATGATAAAAGGTAATTGTTATTTAATTTTAATAGGAATTTGAACTTTGACCTTTTTTTACTAAGTCAAAACATCGAGTTCTGGAATTTCAACTGTTTTAACACTGACCGACCGACATATTCGACAAACGGTTTGTTAGAAAAACGGAAATCATTATACATATGTAGTGTATGGCAGTTCGCGGTAGTGCCGACCCGATCGTATCTATTTTTGCCAATACTACATACCAATAAAATGTTCCCTGAGGTTCATTTAGGTACCTCACATACCATTACCAATCATATGGAATAAAATCATCTAGTTATTAAAGGGAAGTAGGTCAAGTTTTCGCCCAATTTTATCCATTTAAGGCTCAAAGATACGCTGTTATCAATAAAACACGTTTCAGTTTCTTAGAGCTAACTCATATGTTGGCTGATGTATGTGGTATAAGATCACCTGGAAATAGTTTTGTTAGTTATATGGGAACTAATAGAAGTATTGCCATTTTTGACACACTGACATACCATTAACCGATATTTGCGGTAAAAATTCAACATTAGGTACTGGGATCCAAATATTCGGACACTTAAAGGCTTGAACAGTTTCTGGGATTTTAACAATTTTAGTAATATGGTGAAGTACTCTAAAGGGACTAAACGTGCAAAGTTGTAACCCGTTACATTAATTTCTTCGTGATTTGCATAACGGAAGGTGAAAGAATCAAATTAAATTTAAAATAGTGTTACATGGGAAGTAGGCATGTTTGCAGTTCGACTTCGCCCATCTTCGCACTGTAAAATAAAAATGCAAGAAGAATATTGTGTAGCGAAGGTCCTGCAATATGTGATTTTACCTAAACGTGGGCGGCATTGTCTAATTTTTACAACGACTCCTTTAAAGCCCTCTCATACCATCTCAGGGGTACAATTAATTGTCTCTGTTACTATTCGGTTATTGATTTATTGAGTAGTATTTAAGAGTACCGTTATATGGTGAGTGAGTCGAGTTATCATCCAATTTTATCCAATATGATGGTAAAAGTTCTCATAAGTATTGTCTTAAGCAAATAAAACAGAGCAAATGGTTTTTTTCTGCAAAATCAATTTATTTTATTCAAAATAGACTCCTTCTGCTTCAATACAGCTTTTTTTCATGGTCCAAAAGCATGTCGAGCGAGTGTTTTAGCTCGCTGGCCGGTATGACCGCCAGTATGCCGGTGTTAGCCTTTTGAATGGCCTCTACGTCTACATAACACTTTCCTGTCATGGGCAAATACATTTTTCCGAAAAGGATGAAGTCGCACGGTACCATATCAGGTGAATACGGGGAGTGGTTACTGGTTAAAATGTGATTTTTGGTCAAATAATCGGTCACAAGCGTCGATTGATGAAAGCAATTTTTGGTCGTGAGTCAATTTGTGCGGAACAAACCGTACACACACCTTTCGTAAGCCCAAATGTTCAGTCAAAATGCAATAAATTGATGTTTTGGAGATGTTCAATTCCATTTCCATGAATTTCAATAATGATTTCGCCTGATTTTCGATGAATTCACGCACAGTTTCGATGGAATTTCCGGTGCTTACGGATTTTGATCGGCCCACATGTTGATCGTCATTTATGTCCTCACGACCTCTTTGAAAACGGGGATAGGCAATCATCGCCATAACCTTGTTTCATCATTTGAAACGTAAAAGTTTTACCAATTTTAAGACAAAATTTAATGTTGGCTCTTTTTTCGAAGCTCATTTTCGCACCGATAACACAACGCAATCACTTCACTTCAAATCGATGAAAGGTCATGAAATTCTCACTAATTCAAAAAGTCCTGTTTACTTTGCAACGTACCTTGTAAACCAAATTATCCCATTTCTAGCGATGATAATCCACAAGTCTTCGTTGAGACACCCCAAAAAGTCACTGTTTGCTGTTCTCGTGCGATTTAACACTGTTGGATTATGTTTTGTGGTGTTATTTGAAGTCATTTGTCCGCGCAGATGAGTCCCAGACGGTTGACGCTTTAGATAGCAAGCCCATATCTTTATAATAAGGCTAAATTCTTCTCCTTTTATATATAATTTATAGGGTCTGCGATGTTTCCTTCATTGTGGCACAAATTTAATGTACCTAATTGAGAGTATAAACATTATGATCGAATCGAACAAGCAACTGATGTAAATCGAAAGGCTACAGTAATCTAATAGATATAGGATATGAAAGAGATTATAATAATTTACTAAACTTCTATTTACAGTTCAACTGGATAATTTTGTTGTAGTTGTTATAAAGTATATATATTTTTGACAAGATCTAACTACTATATGTATATTAAGCTCTAACTGAAGTGGCGAGTCGAAGACAAATTTGATTATTTTTTCTTCAAATTTTTCAAATTCTTTATTAAGTAGAAAAATAAACGTAAATAGTGTACAATTCACAGAATATGGTATATAAACCTTAATTCTACAACATTTTTCTTTTTGTTATCACAGATTTTATTTATTCTATAAAAGGTATTTCAGAGGAAAGTACTACTATATAAAAACCTCTGCTATAAATCTTACAAACTAGTTTTTATTGTTCAACTAAATGGTGAAAATACTAAATTATTCTGGATGTAGATTAGATACTAATATATTGTCAGAGAAAGCACAACGTATCACGAATCTGTCAGTCAATACTTGAATTTGTTCTGATATTAGTTTGATGTTAGAATGATTATGAAGTCTTTTGGTAGAGAAATCCCAAGGAAGACCAAGCATCATTTCAAGGATTTTATTTTGACTTATTTGCAGTTTTTTTAAATGCGACGCAGCGGCTGTGCCCCATGCAGGGCAAGCATATAAAATTATGGATTGGAAAACTGTTTTATAGATTACTAATTTGTTTTCTTTGCTCATACTAGACTTTCTATTAATCAAAGGGTATAGCATTTTTATAGCTATGTTGACTTTCTCTTGTATGTGTTTTATATGTTCACTATATGTAATTTTTTTATCAAAAGTAACACCAAGATATTTCACAAAGCTGGCCCAAGGTAATTCGTGATTTTCCAGTTTGAGCCTTGAGCTTGGTAAATAGCAAGGACTCCTTTTTCTAGTGAAAAAGATAGCTTGTGTTTTACTAGCGTTAATTCTAATTTTCCATCTTTTCATGTAGTTTGAAATGTTGAATAGTGCACCCTGTAACTTAGTTACTATGTCATTGCCAAACTCATGCGAATAGAAAATTGCAGTGTCGTCGGCATACATCGCATAATGATTATTTTTTCTTTTCTTATAATTTTTACTGTTTTATGTTATTATTAAAACTTTTACTCACATGGATATGTTTTGTTTTCATGTGTAAAGTGTAAAGCCCGACCGTAAAGTGCACCAAATTGACATCAACTCCAAACAAAGTCATCCTAAATGTATGCAATGCTTCGAGTTAATTAAAATAAAACATCCAACGCTGCAGAAGCGCCACCAAACAGCATAATTTTAGATTCACGATTCACAACTGGCAAAAGCCAAATTGAATAACTGTACAAAATAATAAAAGTAAATTTTATAAAAACTGGCATACATACATCAGTACATATGTGATATTGGCACAGCATTAAAAGACCAACGACCGCCACTGTACGCCAGGTGGATCTGCCGGCAACGCCTAGCACCAAACAGCAAACGGGCAATTCAACCGGTGCTTAAAATAATGCGATGCGAAACAAGAATTGTACACTATTTGATCAGCTATTTATTCTCAGCTATTCCATGAAATGTGTGTGTGTGTGACTGTGTGTACTGTCTGCACATGCTCATCGTCAACGTGATTGCGCCACTTCGTATGCAATTTGCATGTGACAGTTACGAGCATTTCTACTTCGATTCGTGCACGTGACCGGCATTCGCCAACAGCCCTTGACTAGTAATCTGCTTACCTTCTAGAAAACGGTAGATTTGATGAGCACTTTCAAGTCACTAGGCTAGCAATAGCAAAGCCAAGAAGTAACACACTAACACACACACATGCATGTACAAACATGTGTCAACTATTTGATATCTCACATTGATTTATTTGAAATGCAGCAAAAGCTTGAGGCGGCAACCACGGTGGCTCACAAGTTGTTGTTGTTTTTGTTAGTGGAAATGGCGTCTGCGGCAAGACACCAACAGAAGAAAAATACCAACTCTTGAGGCAGCAAGTTGTTTTGCATACATACATACACACCATCGTCTCTGACTTAATTAAATGGAAATGGAATTGCGTGATTTCGAGCATAGAGTTCTTAGGCGGATAGCTGAGATAAGTTGTTGGACTGAGTGGCGTGGTGCGTTTGGCTGCATGACAAAAATCTCAATTCGGTGAAGTGCTCGCCATTTGCATAGGAGTATGTGTACAGGCAGCTGTTGGTTAATTCAAAAGTAACGCTTTATTGTGTATGACTGTGGTTCTTAAGACGGCGTGGGCTTTGCGATAGCGCATCTGACTGCAAGTTGAAATATGGATTTACTCATCATGCGGGAGTGTTTTCGCTGTGTACGAATGAGTCAGAAGTTTAGATGCTATAATAAGTATATTTGAAAGTATGCAATAAAGATCTAGGACAGTATGAGGTTACCAGGAACTTTCGATAGGAAAACATTTTTCGGTAACTACTTCTAGAAAGCATATGAAATTAAATAATAATATAAAAATAAATAATAATAAATAATGGTATAATATTGTTCACACCATGGTTTTATTCCAGCTACAAAATACTTATGAGATAATCAACAACACTACTCAAAGTCTCTCAACAAGTGGTAGCGAAACCCATCCAACAGATTTAAAGGGTTCGGATCATTTCATTCGAAAATGATGGATTTGTTTTTAGCTTAATCTTTTTCTAAAATATTTCAGGCATTAAGTAAACGCGTCGACTACGTGTCAGTTATCATTGCTTATCAAAACAATTACGTATATTGATTTTTGTAATTTTCATAGGAGCGCAAATTTTAAATTTTAAATTCTTAGGATTCATATAGAATATAATAGTAGGTTAGATTAGATGGCTGATGGAGAGATATGTGAAGTCATAGAAAAGAAAAGCTCCTGTGTTTGAACTTATTAATTAGCAAAACGCTTATTAGCCAATACAGATTTACTCAGGCGTTTAATTTCGGTGGGATGCCTGAAGTGCTACCAAGTGTTTTAGTCTTGACCTCCCAAACGCGGGGCAGTCAAGAAGGAAGTGCTGTGTTGTTTCCACCTCATCTTCTTCCATACAGCTTTTACATATGGCGTTTGGTAAGATGCCCAACCTTACAGCATGAACGCCAATAGGACAATGACCTACAAAGCGCATGTACCGATGGTGGAGCAACGCTGTCCAAGCTTCCACGAAGCAGAAGCTATCTAGTAGTAGAATACAAGAGGATACGGTAGCACCGATCCGCTCCCATTCTACCGATAGCGGTTCTAGAGTGCCCTTTCTTGCTATCTCATCAGCTTTGCCAATTCTTGCGATTCCACTATGGCCTGGTTTCCATACCAGTCTTATCAGAAATATACTCGATGCTATTGTTAGCAAGGTTAGTCAGGAAGTCTGAAGCTGGAGTTGATAGAAAGCTCCTGACAGTAAAACCCTCCACCAACCTTACCCCCATGCTTTGACCCATCCGTAAAGAAGCTCATTGTGCCTTTTGTCCAATGGCTTTTTCCCACCAACAACTCCCTCGCCGTGTATAGGCATAGAAAGAGCTATCAGAGTTCGGTTATTATCTGTGAAGATATCCGAGTTTTCAGTTATGTGTTCTTTTCTAGAACCCGGGCACCCGAGATGTAACCCAGTCTTATGCAGTTTGCATAGATAGGTGCCAAGGGGCTGCATGATATTTTAACAGTGCACAAAAAAACCCTTTGGAACCGTATATATAAGGCTGTATTCAAAATTAATAAGGGTGCTAATCGGGTCAACGCAAAAAAATCTTATGGATGCAAATCGCCACTGAACCGCAACAAAATTTATCCATTTCTGAAACAAATGCTTAGTGGTATTAAAGAGGGTCATGTTCGAAACGTGGTCAGCCGGCGCAAATGTTGCTGAAGCCAGGATTCCAGGGGCGTATCATCTGCTCCGAAAATGATCCCTTACGGCCAAACAAAAACCAATAGGAATAGGAATAGTGTTCCATCTGGACAACGCCAAGCCACAAACATCGACGAAATTGGTTTGGAGATTCATATACATCCACCTTATATTGCGGACCTAGCACCTTTCATAAAAGTATACTTTTTAAAAATAAATAAATATTTACTCTTTAGGCGGGTTTTAATAAGCAAAATGATAAAATCTACGCAAAAACTTACAAGGATGCAAAAAATGTTATTCCAAGGGTTGAACGAAGTTACCAACCAGGTGCCGCATTCTTTGGTGGGAAGCATTCTTTAATGGCGTTACACCTCTTCTTTTCTGTGAATATGGTTAAAACTTGATCAGAAAGGTACCAGCAGCATGTTTTAGAAGGCGTGCTAAAGATGTTAAGCAAGATTCTGCTCCGGCACATAAAACAAAAACCACCCAGCCCTGTCTTAGAAACAATATACCCGATTTTAAAGCTGCAGATAATTTCTCATTTGAAAGTCCAGATTTGATTCCATTGTACTATGGTTTGTGGTCAGAGTTGCAGAACATAGCCCGTCGAATACCTCACAGAAATTTGGAGAGTCTAAAAAATTCTTTGGTGTGAGCAGCGGTATCAATACCAATAGAAAAAGTGCGTATTGCTTTTGATCAACAGCTGAACCTTTTGAGGGCTTTTGTGAAAGCGAATGTATAATACCACATGTGCGTTAATAAATAAAATTAAAATTAACTATCTCTCTGAGGGTCCATGCGTTGAGTCCAATTTTCAATGACTCCTTCGTGCATTTTGACTGACGAATGATACCCGTGATGTTTTGCTCCAAAGCCTGCCCACATTCTTTGGACTTAACTTATCACCACAAGAAAAAGTCTAACGGTGTGATATCACACGATCTTGGTGACCCGGCCTAAAACGTGAATTTTTCGGTTCACCGAAGAGTTCTCTCACACATTGTTAGAAGAGATGTGTGAGAAGTGCCGCTGTCTTGTTGAAACCAAATGTTGCTGAGATCATGACGCAATAACGGTCTCCACTGACAGTTCTCAACGGCAACTTTTTTGAAGAAATATGAACCGATGATTCTACCGGTTCTCAATCGAATGATTGCTGGGCCTCAAGATTGGTGATGGGCTTGCGAATAAATGTGTTCTGTCTAAAAAAGGCTATTGAAAAAAGAAGCTCTACATGGATCATTCTATATCTGCAACCTTAAAATACTACCGATATAGAACACAGATATTTCAGATTTAAATTGTAGGTGTCAATTGCGAAATTATCTTACTGAAATAAAAACCTACGCCGATTTCTATTTTCGCTTTAAACTGCCAATACCAAACGCGGCAAATCCAATAAATTACCAACGCAAGTTATTTATCTTACTGCAATTGCATTGAAAGTAAAATGCATTCGAAGCAAATGAATTTAATCAAAACAACAAAAAAAAACACAAACAGAACAAAGCTTTTCATGTTGTCATACATCTTGCGCGGCCTCTTCACCATTGTTGCACAAGAGCAAGCGAGGAGAATCCAACTAAGCACACAAGCATTTTGCAAAATCATAAAAAATAATAAGAAATAAATAAGTGAATTTGCGATCGAGACGCATATAATGGCATACCGTAAGCTGGCAACGCCTCAGCGCAGCGCTGCAACACAACAAATGTCAAACGTGAGACGTCTGCTATGCGCTAAGCCTCAACGGTCCCAACAACCTCGACGGCATTATATGGAATTTACCTCTTTTTTCACTCGCAAGACATTCATGCAACGTCAAAAAAGCCACACACTTAACAAATCGCTTAGATTAGGAAAAATAAAATAAATGCACTGGCAGGCAACATCCACACATACATATGTACATATGTTTGAAAAGCAGTCGGCAGAAGGCTTGTTAACCTAGATTCATAGACAACTTCCTATGCTAACTGCCGCGTCTACAGATTGTTGACTCGCATGGCTTGAAGTGGAAAATGCTATGCCCCCAAAGTGGTTGTAAGGTCTGAAAATGAAATTTGTTCGTAAACAGTCGTTGGTGAATGCTTACATACATACTTATTTAGGGCTTTTTAACTACCTTTGGAAAAATACATACTCGCATTCGAAATGTTAATAGAATTTTATAGTTCTGCAGCACCTTTTTCGTTTGCTATAATTACGAACAGTTACCGTTACAATGTATGCAATCGATTTTGAATTCTAATTTACTGCAATTAAATGAGAGCAATGTACATGCAACATGCCATTTCAATTTTCGGCCGTTCCATCTCGTTATTATTTTTTTTTTTTTGGTAGTGTGCTTGGCAAATGATACATTATTTCGTGACGTCATGACCTAACCATGCAAGTTTGACTATAAAGTAATTATATTCCTATATTTCAAATAATGAAAAAGTATGTAACAAAATTTTATGTGGCAGTTGATATTATGGTTTTAGTGTTTGTAGAGCCCGTATATTCTTATAGAATATAATAGAATTTAATTGAGATTTTCACCGAGACCTTAAGCTATTGTGTGCTCTCCTCAAAGAAATACATATTTTCCCAAAGACCCTGTGCTCTGATAAATCCCAGGAACGCGCTGGGCACTATTAGGGGTGATGTGATCCCCATCCACATATCGCTCATTTGCTGCAAGACCGGCATAAGTCAAAAAAATCGATTTGCCAGAAAACGCGTTTAAAGTTTTCAACTGACTATAACCTTACACGGAAAACAGGAAATATATTCTCTTCTCAAGCGGAGCATATAAGAGGTATTCATATGAATTTTTCACTCAACATGAAGTATGATATAACGAACAATTCTGCAGCATTAACTCAAAAATCACGTTTTTTGATTTATGCCGGTCTTGCAGCAAATGAGCGATATGTGGATATAAGGGCCTTTAGCCTTATTGATTTTTGTACATTCTAAAATCAAATGCCCTGTCAAAATGCTACTGTCAAAGCCGCAGCCAAATCGCAATGGTACTTTACTTCTGACAGTCTAGTTAGTCTAAAAACTAGTCTAACTATAACCAACATTCAATTCTTCTCTTTGGAAGCGAAATCGATCAGTGAAATTAAAGAAGGCTTAAAGGCAGTATGGGGTAATAAGCCAAACCTAAGTGTCCTGAAAACAAGTACATTAAAAGTTAGCAGTACACGAAGATACGTGAAACTTGAGACCGTTGGAGACATGTTCTGCAAGAGCATAGGCTAACATAAGCGAAGTCGTTGGACCACATAAGAACGATATTTGATGCTCTATAAATGAAATCGAAAAAAAATTTCGTGAACGTTGATGAAGCACCTTGACACTGCACCGACTCACACCTCTGCCATTGTTACCGTCCAATTTGTCATATTAGGCTTTGAAACCAATGCCTCTTTTCTTTTACTCTGCAGATCTGATCCTGTTCAACTTCTTTTTGTTTCTTTTTTTTGGTATATGTGCTTATCTGTTAGTCTTCGTACAGTTATAATGTGATTGTAATAACGTGTCTCTTATGATAGGATAACCTTTTAGCAAACCATATATTATATTACTTCTGATATGTGACATAACACATATCTGATATGTGCCCAAAAAATAAGGTGACATTGTATTTATTTTGAAAATTCTTTATTTATTCTTCCAAATCAATTTCATCCCCTTCAAAGTAGACCCCTCCCGATGCAATGCACTTATGCCAACGGATTTTCCAGTCTTCGAAACACTGGTTGTAGTCACTTTCCGGGATGGCCTTCAGTTCCGTCTTCGCTGCGGCTTGAATCTCCTCTATCGTATACAAACGGTGCCCCCGGAGCTTGGTGAACAGCCAGAAGTCGCACGGCGCCAGATCAGGTGAATACGGTGGTTGCGGAACGATATGGGTTGAGTTTTTGGCGAAATGATCACGAATTACGAGGGCAGTATGGGATGGTGCATTATCGTGGAGTAAAAACCAAGAATTGTCTTTCCACAATTCCGGCCTTTTTAGGCGGATAGCGTTACGCAAACGACGCATAACGTTCAAATAGTATTCCTTGTTGGCTGTTTGACCGGTTGGAAGGAATTCATAATGCACAACACCACAATAATCGAAGAAACCAGTCAACATGACCTTGATTTTTGAGCGACTTTGGCGCGATTTTTTTGGTCTCGGCTCTCTTTTGGCACGATATTCGCTAGATTGATCGGTTTTTTCGGGGTCGTAAGCGTAGATCCAAGTCTCATCACCAGTTATAATGCGTTTCATGACACCTTGGTAGTCGGAAAGAATCGTTTCACGCACTTCAACGCGTCGCCTTTTTTCCAAAAAACTCTATGTTTTCGGTACCAGTCGAGATTTGACGCGCTTGAGGCCCAAAACATCCTTCAAAATGATATTGGCTGAGCCTTTCGATATGCCAACTTCATCAGCAAGGTCTCTAATTGTTAATCGAGGGTTTTTCAACACCAAATCTTTAATTTGTTGAACGTGAGCTTCGTCGATTGAGGTTGATGGTCGCCCTGGACGCTCTTCGTCTTCGACACGTTCACGGCCGGCTTGGAACTCACTACACCACTTGTAAACATTTTTCTTAGACATAGCCTCCTCACCAAAGGCTTTCTGCACCATCCTCAACGTATCCGCAGCAGAAAACTGCTTCCGTAAACAAAATTTAATGCAAATTCTTTGCTCAACAAATTTCGACATCGCAAAAAACGAAAAACTCACTTTTAGCAGCTCACAAAACGACACATATCTCAAACACTAATAAATATTTTGCACATGAAATTTGACATAAATGTGACTGACAGTACTACCAATCTAAAAAAAAAAAAATTCTCCAAATCCTTCGTCGCGCATAGTTTAAATTCAAATGTCACCTTATTTTTTGGGCACCGGTGAACGCCTGAACAACATGAAGAAAATAAAGCAGCCGTAGCTGAAAGTGTACCCGAAGACCGTAGAAGTTGATTCGGCGCCGGTCGCAGCAACTCGGCCTGACCTATGGAACGACTTGTCGCCTTTTACATCGAAATTTTTAATTGAAAGCAATTTGTGCAAAAACTGAAGCCGCTCGACCTTCTCTAGCGACATCGCTTCGCCCTATGGGCTCTTGAATAGATCCAAGAAGATCCGACGTTTTCGAAACAAATTTAGCTCAGCGATAAGACTTATTTCTGGATCAATGGATATGTAAACAAGAAAATTACCGCATTTGGGACAAAGAACAACCTGAATGGATTCAAGCGTTGCCACTTCAACAAAAAAAACAACGGTTTGGTGTGCTTTGTGTGCCGGTGGAATCATCGGTCCATTTTCTTCGAATGATATTGGTGAGTACGTAACCGTTAATAGCGAACGTTATCGCGCCATGATAACCGACTATTTGACGCCGAAGTTGTAGTTCGTGATCTCGGCGTCATTTTGTTTCCACAAGACGCTACTCCAACACATTGCATCAATGAATGGATTTACTTCGGTGAGGAAAAAAAATTATTGTTTTGGGCCAGTCGATTGGGCACCATGACCGTGTGATACAATTTTTCCTGTGGAGATATGTAAAGTCTAAAGTCTATGCGGACAATGCCGCTTCTATTCCGGCATTGAAGCAGGCCATCATGTCATCCGCCATTTATCATTTGAAATGCTCGAAGAAGTCATCGAAAATTATACTCAACGGATAATCCATCGGAGACGTAGCCACGGCCAACATTTGAAAGAGATAATCTTCAAAGAATAAATGCCAAAGAATGTTCTTTCGACTTATAATACGAGTAAACATTCCCCAATAAATTTGAAGTGTCTGTGTTTTTTCTTTGAAAAGACCTTTTCACCTTCATCTTTTATATAATAAAAATTATACATCTTACAATAATGTGGAAGTTGATTAGGTGTTAAATGAAAAAAATGCAATTATACGCGAAATTAGTGATAATTGGAATAAAGTAATACTATTAAAAATTAAATGATTAGTACTTTTAAGTTTCCCGTAATTTGTTTAAGCTTCTTCGAAAACAGAAAGCTGCCGATTAATCATCTGTACGCTTTAATTTGATTATACACATGTTAAAAATTCGATTGTAATGAAATACCACTGATTTTTTTGGTACTTTTATTGGTAATCAAACTACTGCCACATGAATTATGAGCCACCGTCACTAAGCTGCAGCGAGCAAAGAAGAGTCAGGAAAGCTTTCAAGTTTGAATTGTTTACTAAAAAACGGCGATGAAAAGGCTAAACTGGCTGAAGACCCTCTGCAATTATACAGCTGACGTGAGGCAACCAAATATCCTCATCTTCTCTCTGGCTTATATAAAAATTACCTTGTGTTTTTTAAACAAATGTGGTCAATACTCCTCCAATTACTTGCAAATACACTTACAAATTATACAAGTTGTAGATACTATACGTACTTACTAGTGTATTGTGCATGTCTATCCACCAGCTGTCTGTGTGAGTTAACGAGCATCTTCCGCACCCTAACAAAAGACTTGAGCGAG
Organism: Bactrocera zonata; assembly: GCA_037783105.1. NCBI lineage: Eukaryota > Metazoa > Arthropoda > Insecta > Diptera > Tephritidae > Bactrocera > Bactrocera zonata. Next base: position 171,579 of record JBAWJQ010005211.1, on the reverse strand, counting down.
CAACTGGCCACACCAAACAAATTGCAGCAGCCAAGTACCCGTTACACGAATGAAAGCAAAAGTAATAACAGTATTAAAAATGCCTTGCAATCTTTGCTGACTCACTCAACTGAGTGGCAGTACGATAACTGGATTTGGAAATCTGTCCGCCGCTTTGGATGCTTACCCATGCCTCAAGCGCACCGCGTCCCCGTTGCGACCGCACGAGCTACTTTGACTGAGTTCAATGTGCGCGCGCGCGTCTTTATTCACATTTGCCCTAAATAAAATCTGGGATTCGCTCGTTTATGCCGAAAATCATGCACGAGCATTGCATAATATTTTTCGCTTTTACTGCGATTACGAAAATGAAACTTTTAAATGGATTTTGTCTTCTTTTGTCACACATTCAAGCTTTTTTGTTTTTCCTGTGTCGAAATAAAAGAATTTAGAAGGTAAATATTATCTTTCAAAGCTATAGACTTTTGGCACACAAAAATTATATAATACCAGTAAAATCAGAAAAGTGAGCTAATACACTTAATGAATGCCCACTAACCGCTTAACCGTAGAGAGTTTATAATCATTCGTACATTGTACTCTCTTGGAAGTAATAGTGCCATAGCCGGTCCAAAGTCCGGGTAGAAACCAACAGGAGCGAGTAGGGAAGAAGGAGATTGAAACAAACAATACCCTCCAAAGGCATTTGAACTTATCATTAGGTAAAAATGTAAGCTAAATATCATGAGCTAATGTAACAATAAATGTATTAATTCTCCTTGTGGTCCAAACTTAAGCAGAAATACAGCTGTAGCTTAAACTTTGACAAAAACAGGTATTTTAGAGGACCAAAAATCCCTCCGCAATAAACGCAGAAGTTAGTAAAACTGTAATGTACCCACAACGCCCAAAACAGCAGGCACTGGCATCCGAAACCAGAATTAAACAACTTTTTTTTCGAGAAAAATTCCCAGGTTAATAACATATTTTGAATCAAAGAACAATTGTACTTCAAAAATAGAATCGAAAGGTGTTTTACTAAGGTAGGTAATGGACTTTTCATTTGACCGAGATGACAGCGTGATAAGACAGATGCGTAATAAAGAGAGTTATCTTACAGAAATTGAAGGCTCCTAAAGCTCCAAATCTTTACTTGGAACAGAATGGCTGGAATATTCAAGCAGTATATTAACAAGAACTTTGGGCTGTATCCCATCGGGGCGATATGACATAAGAGAATGTCATAATATTAAAACTTGAACTCATTCCTTGGGTTTATAAGTGGTAGGCATGCTAGGTATCGCCGGTTACCATCAGGACGGGACTAATTTTTGGCATCTGTTATCCCTCATAGAATCACATTGTGCCAGTGAAAGATTGGATGCAGGCTTTTATCTACAACAATGCGATAAATTTGGTTTTAACTCTCATGAGGCAACTTCTTATCGTGGAGACAATGTTCGATTTCGGCGATCAAGTTGAAACAGTTACTCTAAATTCCAGATTGAAAGATGTTGAATTGACCTCAAATGTAACCGAGCGTTTTATACAACTGCAACTTGCAGGAATCAGATTTTCAAATTATTTTGCCCACAGGTCTATCTCTTAATTACGTGCTTAATTACGGCACTTTATAAGTAGACATCTAAATTTTCACTCAAGTTATGGCTTACACAGACCAATGGACAGACAAATATCTGGATTTCAACTCTTCTCGTCATCCTGATCACAAATATACTTATACTTATGTATATATCCCGATATAGATCTGGATTAGTTTTAGGTGATACAAACAACCCTAACGATTAGACAAAGCTATTACACTCTGTAGCAACATATTGCAAGAGTATTAAATGACATAACGTCTACAACTAAAACGTGTTTATCTATATTAGCATTTGAAGGGTTAATGACATAATCGCACAATACTTCATTTGAAAGCAATCGATAAGTTTCAATTGAAAGCTTGTAGATAGAAACCTTGAAAGAAAGTAAACAAAATCTCAATAAAACAATAAGATGAGGAAACAAATGACATGGTTTAATTGAACAAACACAGATATTCATGGGTACGTGCATATATACATTTGTATGTAAGCAGATATGGACATTCAACATACTCAGCCGATCATGAGTCAAATGACCGAAGAGACCTTGAAAGTATTCAAATATGTGCAGGTATTTTTACAAATTTGTTTACATCTCCATCTATTTCTCCATTGTTCCTTTTTGTTTTGATATCAAATAATTGTTTGGCTTCTCAAGTAACTGTGTCACTCATACACTTTTAAGTGGAAAATAATGCAAAATAATGTTGAGTAGCTTTAATTTCGTTCAAAAGCGTGCTACAAAAGGTGAGTAAGAAGTAATCATGCGGCATACCGTTATATTTAATCACCACAGTTAATTTGTTTCGAACACTTTATAATATAATATTAACTTAGGCTAGCACTCACAAAAACTAAATTAGATAACTTACTAAGAAGATAATGAAAATTCCATTTATATTAATTGATATTTTGATACAAAATGGCGCCTAATTGGCCAATCGTCGGTACCACGCCTAAACGTGCGTTAATGAATCCGAGAATTTGGGGCTAACTTAAACAAAAAAATGAGATTTAATCTATCTAGACGTGTTATAGCATGATATACAATTACGACTGACTTCGTAACTCAGGTGTAGCAAATATGCTATGCTATGTAAGTTAAGCAACACATACAGCTCAGGATTGCGAAAAACATTTCCGAGCCGTTCGATACCAAACGAGGATGGAGACTACTAGTGACCTATCAGTGACTTCTGCAATCTACTCCAGAATAAAATAATTCGAGATGCAGAACTAAATAGAGAAGCGTATGGATTTGATTATAAACGAGAACTCAACGAAATATCTCCTGTCATCAAACCATAGAATGGTTTTGGCAACGGCGAGCACCGCAGTCGATGGAACTATGAGCAGTACGAGATATACGGTGATATTGACATAATACAGCGTATCAAGAGAAAGCGGCTGCGCTGGCTAGGTCATGTTGTCATCTAGGAAGGATGGAAGTAATCACTCCAGTTTTGAAGGTTTTCGATTCAGTAATAGCTAATGGAAGGAGAGGACCCCCACATCGTTGGAGTGATCAGGTGGAAAAGGATTTGATTGTACTTGGTATCTTAAATTGGCGCCAAATGGCGAAAAAAGAACCGCTGTTGTTAATTCGACTATAACCGAAAAGAAGAAGAAGAAGTGTTAAAATGTTTTGGAAAATTAATTGTGAAGGAACTCTAATATAAAGCTATGAAGAGTATTCAGGCGGTATTTGTTAGCATTGATGCTATTTACTCGAGCTTGGCTATGCTCAGGTCATCAAACGTATATTGCTTTAATTAATTTGTAATTTTAAGGATAAATTACTCATTCCCAAATATGTGCCCAAAAAATAAGGTGACATTGTATTTATTTTGAAAATTCTTTATTTATTCTTCCAAATCAATTTCATCCCCTTCAAAGTAGTCCCCTCCCGATGCAATGCACTTATGCCCACGGATTTTCCAATCTTCGAAACACTGGTTGTAGTCACTTTCCGGGATGGCCTTCAGTTCCGTCTTCGCTGTGGTTTGAATCTCCTCTATCGTATAAAAACGGTGTCCCCGGAGCTTGGTGAATAGCCAGAAGTCGCACGGCACCAGATCAGGTGAATACGGTGGTTGCGGAACGATATGGGTTGAGTTTTTGACGAAATGATCACGAGTTACGAGGGAGGTATGGGTAATGCATTATCGTGGTGTAAAAACCAAGAATTGTCCTTCCACAATTCCGGTCTTTTTAGGCGGATAGCGTTACGCAAACGATGCATAACGTTCAAATAATATTCCTTGTTCACTGTTTGACCGGTTGGAAGGAATTCATAATGCACAATCGAAGAAAACAGTCAACATGACCTTGATTTTTGAGCGACTTTGGCTCGATTTTTTTGGTCTCGGCTCTCTTTTGGCACGATTTTCGCTCGATTAATCGGTTGTTTCGGGGTCGCAAGCATAGATCCAAGTCACATCGCCAGTTATAATGCGTTTCATGACACCCTCCACCGGAAAGCATCGTTTCACACACTTCGACGCGATGCCTTTTTTTCAAAAAATTCAATGTTTTCGGTACCAGTCGAGATTTGACGCGCTTGAGGCCCGAAACATCCTTCAAAATGGTTATGGCTGAGCCTTTCGATATGCCAACTTCATCAGCAAGGTCTCTAATTGTTAATCGACAGTTTTTCAACACCAAATCTTTGATTTGTTGAACGTGTGCTTCGTCGGTTGAGGTTGATGGTCACCCTGGATGCCCTGGACGCTCTTAGTATTCGACACGTTCACGGTCGGCTTGGAACTCACTATACCACTTGTAAACATTTTTCTTAGACATAGCTTCGTCACCAAAGGCTTTCTGCACCATCCTCAATGTATCCGCAGCAGAAAATTGATTCTGTAAACAAAATTTAATGCAAATTCTTTGCTCAAAAAATTTCGACATCGCAAAAAACGAAAAACTTACTTTTAGCAGCTCACAAAACGACACGGATCTCAAACACTAATCAATATTTTGACATGAAATTTGTCATAAATGTGACTGACAGTACTACCAACCTGAAAAAAAAATAATTCTCCAAATCCTTCGACGCGCGCAGTATAAATTCAAATATTTTTTGGGCACAGTAGTACATTTAAGTTAGAGACGATTTTGTATTTGGTTCAGAATGCGTGTAGCCCCACCTTACCTGTTTGCGCCACCAACATCAATCAAAAAGTGTCAATGCACCCTGTTTTGCGCCAAAAGCAATTATCGCAATGGTCAACAAAAGTAGTGCTCAAGTCAAGAGTTGTCGTTTGTCAATCAAAAGCGCAGCACCTCTGACATCAAAAGCCCAATAATTAGCAAGGCTTTGGTGGCATTAAAGATGCAAATCACTGAGTTAGCTAGCAAAATCACTAATTTATGAGTTTTTTGTTATTTATGCCAGTTTCTACATACATTCGCCGTTTCCTCTAATTTTTAGCTCCAAAAATATCTGTATAAACATAAATTAATCTTCAATGGTGAGCCACACCGAAATCCGCCTAAGTTATGCATTCGATGTCAACCGAGAAACGCCGGTGTGATTTTTTTGCAAAACTGCAACATATTTTATTCTTCATATTTTTTGTTTCAGTTGCTTACAAAATATAAAACTAAAAATAAGAATTATTGAAAAGAGACTATTGCAAAAGCCAGCAACAGCGTAGGCTACCCGCACCTTAAAGCGGCCTGCGAAATCAAATAAATAAAATGAAGCATTCAACATCTGCAATTTTGCATGCATGCATCTCTATAAGCATACATGTGTGTATGTATGTATGTATATAGTCACATGTACTTGCACAAGTATCTGCTCAGTAATGCAGCATCTTCTTCATTACGCTTACGCTCACACACCACCTCATTTCCAGTCGTCTACATACTGGGTATGACCATGTGTGTGTTGATAATTGTGTGAAAAGCTTAAAAAGCTGCCAAGCACATGCACACGTACTTGTAAAGCAGTTAATTTGGTTCAACATAGATGGCATCCACTTTGCCACAACTAGTTGCTGTTTCAAAAGCAAAAAGTCTGTACAAAAACAAAAATGAACAAAAGACCAGTTTCACTCTTGTTCGCGAAAAATAACGGCATTACACCGATGTACAGCCGGTCAATCAACAGAAGACTCTCACATGTTGGATGCATACCATAATACCACACAACGATAGAGGCACCAGACGGTCGACTGAACGAACGATCGACCGCCAGCATTTGGCGATATGTTAAAAGTCAGATTACGAAGTGAAGCGATAAATAACTATAAGGTGGTAGCTATAGAAGATTTTATTTGGTCGATGGATCTGAATTAAAAGAGGTTTAAAAATGTATAACTTTGTACTGGAGCTCTGAAACTTGAACACAATGTGTAAATATCTTACCTTGAAGGCTGATCAAAAACTTCTAACTATTTTTGAAGACCACTTTTTTTAATTACACAAGTCGGATTTTGTTGCCCTAGATATAGAATCAATAATGGTATATGCTCTCGTTTGTTTTTAAAACTTTATTTCCATTTTATATTGGAAAAATCTGAAAACATGAAACATAATAACAAATATATTTAAATATCAGTTTTGTTTTGAAAAAATCAGACTATGTCGGAGTAAACAGAAAAACAAATTTCGAAAACATATGTTCCATGTCACTTAAGTGCCTTTTAGAACCATTTCCTTTATAATTATCTAGTTGGCAAACTTTTTTTAAGAATCAGCAATAATCTGCCAGAATGGTACGATCCTATCAACATTTGGAAACTTTTTCATCTTTTGTAGATCTTAATGATTCCTCAATATAATTTTCTAAATCATCCGAAAATTTATCCAGATGGTTGTGGATTTAGTCTAACTTGATAATCATATTTGCTCTTAGAATCTCAAAGTTTGTCAGCAAAATTTGGAATATTACTCCATAATTTGGTTCTTTATGGTCAATTTGGGCTATCAACACTAAACTTTTTCAAGCTTCATTTTCCGGAACTGTCGTAACATTGATATATGTAATCTGTATTTTTCATGAACCGTCGTTATTGAGGACCAACAATTAATCCACCTTTCAACTTTTCCATACCAAGCTTCGGAAATTGTGTACAAATATAGTTAAAACTGTATCCTTCCAGATCAAATGCTTTTAAAAATTGCTGTTTTAATGATCACTCATTGACGTAGATGTTTTACCCTCACTTCAACTGGCACTAACAGATTGTACCGATTTTTGGGTATTCGGCAAAATCATTGTTTCTGAGGACAAAAGAACTACTTTTGAAACGCAAAGGGAGATTTTCATTGAGTAAAAGTGGACATTTAGTAGAATATATCCACGTTTGATTTTCAGTAAACCTTAAACCTCGAACATTTCCAGTAAAGAGCCTCAAAAGTGGGATCACGTAATGTTTGTATGCGGGCAAAAGTGGTAGAGAGGAGAGAAAGGGGTAATCATGGCTGGATTTTATTACTAAGATGCCGATAATTGATTATAATATAAGAAAAGCAAAAATCATAAATCAAGAGCACAATCAATATTTTTATGAATAAATTCATTATCTGGATACTTCAGACCAATAACATTGTGTTCAGCTCTGTAGATATAATTATTTTTTCCAAGATTAGAATAGGCTTATTCCACCTCAGTCGGCACAGATTGTGGGGTCTCCCTTTTTGTGGATTAAGAAATTTTAATTAAAATATTTTCTCTCTCTATCGCTCTTTATAGAGCTGGTGCATAAGAAACGGTTTAAATTTTTGAGTTTTTTTTACGATCGGATGATTTTCAGAGTAAAGAGTGAGTTGTAGAAAGCAAAAAACGAAAAATGTAAGAATTTATTCTGACACAGGGTGGTACCACTTCCCGACATAGATCCAAATTTCGAATAGAATTTATCTACGAATCGAGATAACTTTGCGAATCATTATTTTTTAAAAACAGAAAGGAAACGGATCAAATAAAATTTTCTGTTACCATAAAACCAATCTTAAATATTTTGCAGTCAGCCCCAAAATCCACCGACAACTATCGCTTTGCGCTTAAAAATGGATGCGACGGCCAAACAACAATTACCAATTGCAGACTTCATTTGGCCGTTGCAGCGCCGCGACAACGATGAATTGCAGTCGACCGACCAGCAACAAAGCCGAGCGCCAATGAATAGATCTGCAGCAAAAAATGTACAAGCCAAGCCAATGTGCATATGTATGTGTGTGTGAGTGTGGCTGCACTGCCGATGCGCGCCAAAATCGCATACTCAAAGAAACTCACAAAAACGGCGGGCAGACGAGGCATGAAAAGCTAAAAGCTCAGCCAACGCGCTGCACACCGAACTGCAGGTGTGTGCGTTGCCGGCCGATGTATGAGTGTCGCTACACGTGTGTTGGTGTATGCGCTCGACTTTAGGAGTCTCAATCACGCTGCTATAAATAGCTTAAATAGGGCCCGCTGGTGCGCAGTCTTTTTTCAAACCCGCTTTCACTCACTCGAAAATTTCGGAAATTCACGTTTTGAAAACATACGCGCAGCATAAGGTGTTAGGAACGCGGTTACTAACAAGAAATTTTATAAATACTCAAAAAATCGTTAAGTGAGGAATTAAATTTACATCCTCTTCCCGTTGTGTAGACTTCCTTTCTGATTCTAAAATTAATTACGGAAAATGAACAAATTTGTAAGTCGTTTAAAAACAAATACGAAAAAATAATTTCAAATATTTTACATCCAATCTTGTTTTCGAGGTTTTGTAAAAATATGTTTAATTTTTTATTTATTTTTTCTTTATTTAATCCTCGCTCGTACGCCTCTACCACAATCGCGACTCTAGTTGTTGGTATGCGCCATCGGCCTATTCCTTGCAGTCACATCCTGTCAGTCGCAACACCATCACGGTCACCCGAATCAAAATAACATACCGCGCGACGAAAAGGTTTCCGATCATCGGGATCATCATCGCGAAAGCACCACTTGGATACCGATACTCAAGTACAATAAAGAACAGAGTGAAGATGGCAGCTATAAGACCGAATACGAAACCGGCAATAATATTGTGCATGAAGAGACCGGTTTCCTGAAGGATTTCTCAGAGACCAATCCCAATGGCGTGCTGGTGCAGCATGGTCAATACTCTTACCAATCGCCCGAGGGCGATGTCGTCAACGTACAATATACTGCCGATGAGAATGGTTTCCGTGCGACAGGCGATCATATACCCACACCACCCGCCATACCGGATGAAATACAAAAGGGTTTGGATCAAATCTATGCAGGCATAAAATTGCAACAGGAGCGTCTGGAGCAGCGCGCCAAGAGCGATCCTGATTTTGCCAGAAAACTGGAAGAGCGTCGTTTGGCCAATAAGAATGGTCAATATATAGGGCCATTGGAAAATGCTTAAGTGTGCCAATCGGAAATTTATTGTTGTATTGTGCGAGCTAAAATCGGTTTTAAGATATTTAAATTTATAACGAAATTCGTAAGCGGTTGTGGCGCTTTTATAAAGAACAAAGACTGTGATTTGCTGCGAGTAGATCGGTGGCATTAACTTAAAAAAAAATTGGAATATGAAATTTTGAATACATATGTACATCAAGTAAAATCGTAAGAATTCGGAAATTAAAAATATTCGTTATTGCGCGGTTTGCAAAAAAAATATAAGTTTTTGAATATAAAATTTAATTATATTTTATGAAAAATCGTTCATATATAATAATATATGATCCATGTACTCATCTTACTTGTACCTAAATAACTAAAAAATAATGAAGAATAGTCTATATGAATAAAAGTGAAAATTGTTTACAAAAGATACATACAAATTTGGTTTCAATTGTCTAAAAATGCTAGCAAACTTCTTCTCCAAAATAAAGCACTCTAAATTGTTTTTGTTTATCAGAATCTCTTTATAGGACTTTATTTTTGATTTTATTCCTAAAAAAATAAAGGGTGGGCCATATAAAATTTTAAATTTAAAAAGTAAAAAAAAACGGCTTGATATTTTTCAAAGGTCTAACATTTATTTAAAAGGTTGTTTTATGAAATTTATTTGTGGAAAATAATTTCGGACAAATGACCACCACGGCTGAGTTTACAGTAGCTTATCCGATCCACCCAATTTTGGAGTACTTTCTCGATGGTTTCAGGCCTTATGGCAGCTACAGCAGCTTGAATCTCGTGCCTTAGATCTTGAATCGTTTCTGGATGGTTGGGGTAACATTTATTTTTAAAAGCTCCGCACAGAAAATAGTCCAATGGAGTTAAATCGCAGCTTTTGGGAGGCCAATTCACATCACCTCTTTTGCTGATTATGCGATTTTCGAAGATAGAGGATTCTGCTTGTTATCGTAACCATCGAGGTGGAAATGAGCCTCGTCCGAAAAGATGATTTTTCGGTAAAATTGACCATCCTCGGTTTTTTTTAATATTTCCTAGTTTTCTTCTAGTAAATAGCGACCCATTTCGTAAATTTTAGACTTTTTACTGAATATCTGTCACTTTCCGAATGATATTTGACGTTTCCGATGCCGAAATATAGATAATTCAAATTTAAAACGTTAGATGGCCCACCCGTTACTTTACCACGGATGTTGCAATTTTTGGAATTTATTGCTATTTGAAAGTAGTTGACGCCCATATTTTAATATGCTGTATGGTGCAGAGGCTAGGAGATATTAATCTTTTCTCAATCTTTACTTATTATTGACCACAAATGCTGTTGTCCATCAGTCAGCTTACACAGCCGTATTAGTTTTAGTCAATGACAAATCCAAAATTTCTTTCTGAGGCCAGTTCTACAGAAAAAATTCCAATATATTTTAAATATTATGGTAGTAACGCATGCACATAATTAAGTCAACATTTTCGTCATTCATTTATTATTTCCGAACTATCATTTTGCGATTTTGAGAGGAGTTTTGAGGGTTTCTGTATAGAAAATCTAAGTTTTTGAACAACCAACCTATTTCAGTAAACAAGGTACAAGTAGCTCAAACAATTTATCTACTTCTCTTTTGTTTCTTCTTCTTTACTGGCGTAGGAACGCTTACGCTTACGCGTTTATAGCCGAGTTAACAGCAGCGCGCTTTTTCTTTTCGCAAAGTGGCGCCAATTGGAGAGTCTAAGCAAAGCCAGGTCCTTCCAACGAAGTGGAGGTCTTCCTCTCCATCTGCTTCCCACGGCGGGTACTGCGTCGAATACTTTCAGAGCTGCAGTGTTTTCGTCCATTCGAACGACATGACGTAGCCAGCGTAGCCGCTGTCTTTTAATTCGCTGAACTATGTCTATGTCTTCGTATATCTCGTACAGCTCATCGTTCCCTCGAATGTGATATTCGCCGTGGCCAACGCGCAAAGGACCATAAATCTTTCGCAGAACTTTTCTCTCGAAAACTCGCAACGTCGCCTCATCAGCTGTTGTCATCGTCCAAGCCTCTGCACCATATAGCAAGACGGGAATTATGAGTGACTTATAGAGTTTGATTTTTGTTCGTCGAGAGAGGACTTTACCTCTCAATTGCCTACTCAGTTCGAAGTAGCACCTATTGACAAGAGTTATCCTGCATTGGATTTCCAAGCTGACATTGTTGGTGGTGTTTACGCTGGTTCCAAGATAGACGAAATTATCTACGACTTCAAAGTTATGACTGTCAACAGTAACGTGAGAGCCAAGTCGCGAGTGCGACGACTGTTTGTTTGATGACAGAAGATATTTCGTCTTGCCCTCGTTCACTGCCAGACCCATTTGATATCAATATCATCGGCATATGCCAGCAGCTGTACACTCTTACAAAAGATTGTACCTGCTCGATTAAGTTCTGCAGCTCGAACTATTTTCTCCAGCACAGATTGAAAAAGTCGCACGATAGGGAGTCGCCTTGTCTGAAATCTCGTTTGGTATCGAACGGCTCGGAGAGGTCCTTCCCGATCCTGGCGGAGCTTTTGGTGTTGGTCAGCTTACACAGCCGTATTAGTTTTGCGGGGATACCAAATTCAGACATCGCGGCATAAAGGCAGCTCCTTTTCGTGTTGTCGAAAGCAGCTTCGAAATCGACGAAGAGGTGGTGTGTGTCGATTCTCCTTTAACGGGTCTGTTCCAAGATTTGGCGCATGGTGAATATCTCATCGGTTGTTGATTTGCCAGGTCTAAAGCCACACTGATAAGGTCCAATCAGTTTGTTGACGGTGGGCTTTAATCTTTCACACAATACGCTCGATAGAACCTTATATGCGATGTTGAGAAGGCTTATCCCACGGTAGTTGACGCAGATTGTGGGGTTTCCTTTTCTATGTATTGGACAGAGCACACTTAAATTCCAAACACTGGGCATGCTTTCGTCTGACCATATTTTACAAAGAAGCTGGTGTATGCTCCTTATTAGCAGGCTGGGGAAGTGTTCCCTCCACAATTTCAGTATACTCTGGTCTTGAAACCTTGTGCTAGTTGCAACTTTTTGTACAATTTTCGAGCCCTGCCCCTGTCGGTCGGCTTGTCCAGCTCTCTACGCATTTCTACTTCTCTGTTTTTTGGTCTGCAAATGCGTCTTGCTTTTCTTTTCAACTATAGGTATCTATACCATCCCGCATGTGTTGTGGTCGATTGTTACGTTACGAGGTAGGCATTCTGGCAGATGTTCCATTTTTCGATGACTCGTTCGAGCATTTCGACTGGTAACCTGAGAATAACACCCATAATATTTTATTCTAAGGCTTGAATTGAAGCGGGATTGTCCGCTTAGACTTTAGGTTTTACATATTCCCTCAGGAAAAAGTCGAACGGAATGATATCACACGATCTTGGCAGCCAATAGACCGGCCCAAAAACTTGAAATTATCTGATCGCCGAAGGGTTCTCTCAATAAATCCATTAAGTGATGCGATGTGTGGGAAGTGTTACCAGCATCATTTTTGAAGTAATATGAACCCATGATTCCACCGGCCCATAAACCATACGAAACCGTGTTTTATTCTAGGCAAAATGACAGCTCTTGAATCTCTTTATATAGCTCTTCGTCAAAAATGCGGCAATTTTGCTTGTTTATATTCTCATCGCTGAGCAAAATTTCCATACATCACGGTTTTCGTGTACACTCAGCTGAAGCAACCGTATCTTTCTCACTGCGTGCTGGACGTGGTCTATTTCCTCGAATATTATCCAATAATAAATGCTGGGTCTCAAGATGGTGTTGCAAATAGTACACTCAGTAGGCCGCTTATGTTGACCATAAGTTGAACGAGGCGCGCTAAACACATTCTTTAGAGAACGAGAATTTTCGTAATAAAGTTGAACGATTTCTAAGCATTGTTCAGACATAAGAATTCCCAGGATGAAATGCTAAACAATGACAACTTGACACGTGATCTGTCAAAAAAAAAGACTATTGAAAAAAGTACCTCTTTTTGGATCACCCGTTAGCTTAAGTAGCAAAGACAGAGTGTTGTTAAATAGTGCCATCGAGAGGCCTCTACTGTTTAAAAATGGCCGAAATTGGACTATAACTTTTTAAAGAATGAAATCAGTATACGAATTATCCTAGATCTTGCACAACATATAGCACTTTTCTTTATTCTGGACTTACCTATCTTAATAAAATTGTCTAGAAACATATTCTCAAGTATACTTTAAAATAATAACAATGGTCGATGTAATCAGTCCATTCCTTCCACAGACCCCAATATAATCAATTGTAACTTTTGAAATGATGACTTTAGGCCATTTGTGTTGGTCAATAATGTAATATTTTCCATCTGTCCCTTAGAATACTTACCGTAACTAGAATCTCGCAAATTCGAGTTCTCCAATAATGCTGAAGTTATTGGTCTCAAAGCGATGCTATGTCTACTCCTTTTGTTTACAAAAATAGGAACGAAATTCGTGTTTTAATGAAACATTATTACCTACAGCAAAAACACCTTTAATGCTAAGTAAGTCTTGCGGTAAATGTGCCTTAATAAATTCGACGATCAAGTACGGGTTTGCTAAATTTCGTTATAAACATATCACCGAAAGCGGTACTCTGCCTTAAGGAATGATACAAGAAGCAATTTTGTTGAGTGACCGCTAGGTAAAATTGATTGGGTTAATTATTATTGCCATCTGAAGTAATGCGTATATCTAATCATTCATGAGTTTTTATGAAAAAGAATACACACGTTTTTTAAAAACTGATCAGAAATTCAAACGAGCGCAACTTTAAGGGCAATCAGGTAAGATTCAAGCGCAGTAAAGCAAAATTTCTGCGGCAATTTGTCACAAAAGATAGAAATTGATATATCGTCATCCCTGAGTTCGGCACCGGAAAACACTCCAGTCGGCTGGCAAGGTTTTAGCTAATCCTTTTTGGAATTCACATTATTTCCAGGTTCTAGCAAAATGCAATACTACATGTGTTAATGTTATGACTTTTCAATCCATTTGGAATACAAGTGTGAGGTTCAAAATCATAGTGCAATTTTTAGTTAAGGTCATCACATATCTTATTTTACAGCTATCCGGAATCAATTGATATATGTACATACTATAATACACACTTATCATAATATAAACGTACAATAGATTCTCTAGAAATATTTGCTAACAGAAACTAGTTCAGTTTTTAAAATGAATATTCGAAGACAATAGCTGCCAAGCATCAAGCCGAAGCATTGAGCTTTATAACAATACTCATCATTGCTTGCAATACCAAACTACTTTCAATGCATAGAAACACAAAAGATACTTACATATGTATGTAATAAAAAGAAAACAAGAAGCTAACTCGATGCTAAGGCCGACATTATATACCATATGTTTGTTCGCGCACTCCACTAATGTAACTGTACGTTGCATAATATTCAGATAAATCGCACAAATCGCATTGGCATACTCTATCCAACATAAGACATACGAGTGCAGTCCGATAAGTATTAAGTCTCCAAACGAAAAACAATAAAAAGCAGCGATTTGCCTTTTAGCTTGATATAGTTTCACAGCGAATACTTCTTTAATCCGTCGGAAAATATATTTTCTGAAGATCTACCCAGTAGTAAAGACACTTAAGGCCTTGCTACTCTCAACCTTCACGCACTTCAACCACCAGCATGGCTTCCGAAAAATGCAGAACTTAACGTCATAAACGCCCAGATAGTTTATGGCCTCAACCAAAAACCAACCTGCGAGAGGACGATGTCGACTTGTAGCGTTGGACTTGTCAAAAGTGATGGCGTTAAAATGGCGACTGTCACTCGGCAGCCTGTGCTTCTTCACTCCTGACACGTTGCGATAGTTGCCAAAGTACAGAGTCGCAACAAAATCCTCAATTCGCTGTCCACCAGCGTATGGGGAAAAGGCAAATAAATGATATTGGCAACATACAAGTCAATCGGTCGACCCGTCCTTAACTACGCTACACCAATATGGTCGCCTAGATGGAGTGAAACGCAGACGAAAAGGCAACAGGCATGTCAAAACACTGAAGTATTACGGGAGGCCTCTTGATGGCTCCTATCGAACATATGCACAGTGAGGCCTGCATGCTCTCAGTTAAGGATAAACTTCAACTAACTTCAGACATGGACTGACGACCATTCACTCCTTCATCGACTTCTTCTCAGTGAATGCCATACTTGGAGTCCATCCTTTGCAGACGAAGTTCTCGAGTTGCTGTGAGAATCAAGAGTGACCCTTCCGCAGCTTCGTTCTGGATACTGTAGCAGGTTAAACTCCTACTTATCCAGAATCGATTCCGACATTTTAAACATATTTCCAGCATACAAGGAGTCTCCAATGACTCTAACACCTTTATATGCCCAGGTAAACCCTACACGTCGTACAAGAATTCAGTATAGTTAAGTCCTACAACTACTTACCCAAGTAGTTAACCATCTGAATTCCAAAAAACGGTAGCTGTCGTATTTACGTTGTAGACAGTCATGGCCGTCATCGGAGCAGATTTGCCGGAGTTCACTTTTTCACTGTTCTCAGGTCTCCGGTGTATACTAGTTTATCCTTGTTTCGCCGATCGTCATGAAACGATGCAAAAACCCCTTAGGATGGATTTTTGTTATGTTAAAATCCGTACTTGCCGTTTTCGGGGCACCTGGTTGAGTCACAACAAACTTTGATCTGCGTCAATGTTGAAACCAATTCTTTGCAATCGTCATCAAAGGTGAAAAGTCATTGTATATAGCATCCTTGCACACTTCGATTTTCCTGCCCGATTTCTTTTGTAAAAATAAGAATCGAATCACCGAACGGTTCTAATCTTTTTCCATTTAAATCTCAGCTAAAAATCTGATCTGAATTGTTTGAAGTAGCGTTATACCAAAAAGTACCACACGATATTAAAATCCTCTTGCGATAGTTGCATCATCGGACGGTGAGGCTAAGTATTTATCGTACCGCCCTAGTAGGTATGTAATAGATTGGTATATAAATTTATTAAAAGTATTCGTAAATAAATTTAAACAAATTTTATATGAAATGGAAAACTCCTTTAAATAATGCTTTTTTTTGGTGCGTATAAAAATATATATTACAATTGACATGAGCTATTATTCTGCCTTTATGTCTGAACACTCAGCTTTGTTGCATTACTCATCCATACATACATGTACAAATAATATACTTGCTAATATTTACTACTCTTCGAAAATTTATAAAGGAAAACGTGCACACATATACATTTTGTCAAGAGAGATCTTTAGAGAAATGCAGCTTGCATGGAATTTGATAATCTTTAAAATGTGAACAAAGTATTTATTTAAGCATTTGTAAAATCATTAGGTGGAGAGGTGAAAAATTCATTGGGCAATGAGAAATAGATTTTCGACCTTCTATCAGGTATGGCATACTTCAGTGTTCGTTCCTCATTGTAGCACATTTCGCGTAGATCGATCTTTATCAGTTCATCACAAAAACTCGATAGACTACTGGACTTCGATGTCGGAAAGTCCGTGGGTGTACTTTCATCGCAATCCGACGTTTTCTCGGCACGAATTTTATGTTCGTACCTTGAATCACAAGCACAACTATGTAGTATATGCAGTTCTTTGATATTGGCATTGATTATTTGTTTGCCAATTTCTGGTATGGGTTCCACCGGTGGATAATTCACATCTCTGTCCCAGGGGCCTTTGCGACAATTCCTTTGTATCCATTCTCTTTCTTTATTACATGATAAAAATTTCACCGAGAAGAATGGTGGCGGAATGCGTACTACCCAACCAGTGTTCTCTTTGTATATACCACCACCGACATCATATGTGCCCGGTTCGAGATTAGTCATGATGGTGTGCTGTCCGCTCGGTCCCAAACCGTTGATAATCTCCCAAGAGGTGCGTCGATCTTCCTCTGTGCAATATTTCCATTCGTCAAAATTTAATTTTTTCCCATTAAATTTGGCATTTAAGTGCAGTCCATCGTGATATGTCATTTCGTGCAACTCTATCAATTTTCCAGCCTCAAATTCGCCAACAAATTTAAAATTGAATGGCTTCGTTAAAGTTATCTCGCCAATGCCGTGAAATTTCCCTTTCTTAAAGTTTCCTCTATATTGGCTGCCATCTGGATACATATACTTTCCATATCCCTCCATACAATGTATCGCATTGTTGTAACTACCATGAAATTGACTGCCCGTAATGAATGTAAGACCCTTTTGCATTTCCGAAGCAAAATATAGAAAACCCAAAAATATAAAAAAGTATAAGTCAGAATTGTTTTCTTCTTAATTTATAAGATTTTGATTTCTTTTGACAATTCTACAAAAATGCCGATTGAATAAATTATAGCAAATTGTATGCTTTCATGTGGAGACATTCATGTGACATTGTTAGAAATAAAAGCTTAAATTTAGTTGCTAAGCCATCGGTCTTGAAGATTACTATATGTTAGTATTCATATGGACTCAAGTACGAAATTACCACCTCCGACTTTCGTCACCTCATAATTTATTTGGCATAAATATTGGAAGACATCTCGAACAAGTTGAAGGTCCTTAAATTGTCGAAATGTGCGAGCTTGCTTAACGTTCGATCCACATAAACCTTTCAATGCCTTCCCAAAAAATCTGCTATGTAGTATTTACGATGAACGATTTAAGGTAGTAGTCTGGTAACTTGGGTTCAAAAAGTCAACATTTATTGTTTTACTTAATTTGAAAGTACAATCTCTTGAGAATATACTGTGAAAATTTCAGACAGAAATTCGAAATATTTCGTGAGTTTATAACGAGTTTTCTAAAGCGCCTCGGAGTTCAACTTTTAAGGTCGACCGAACTTTAAACGCGTTTTTCTCAAAACATTGTGTTTCTCTTCGGCTCGGGTCCTAACTTTATTTATACTAAACCTTTTTTGCTAAAATTAAAGGAATTTTTTCAAAGTCTGCCAGTTTGTTATTTACCCTTTAAATTTAACTTCAGTAGTTCCGACCAGAATGACATGTCTATAGATTAAGACTAATCAAGAATATATGATTTCAGATAACATAAAGAGTCAAAATCACCCGGGCCACCCATGTGCATTTTTTTTTTTTTTTTTTTTTTTTTTGAGGTTCCAACTTCGAGTGCCAATAATAATTGTAATAAAGTATTAAATTTTTTCAAATAATTTTTTTTTTATATTTTCAATATGTAAATAAAAACACTCTAAATATTCAAGATAATTCATTTTCCTATAAAAAAAAAAAAAAACACCCTCCAATGAAGTCATGAAAATAGGCATAAGTTACCTTAATTTTACTATATATTTCCAGATTCAAAATAGAGAATCTACTCATCAGAATAAATAGCTTTTAAAAGAAGATTTCTGAACGGTACCTCTTCCTGTTAGTGTGATCAAGTAAAAATGGTAACTATCGATCCTTGTGTGCTATATGAAGGGAAATCTTCTCCAAAGTGCAGATCCAAGACATTAAATTGCTATTTCAACAAGATGTTGAAATTCGAAAAGTCTGCTGATGGGTAGCCGATTAAGTTATTTAAAGATATAGAGAAAGAACTTGTTCCAAAAGTTTTTTCTACGAGCTGAACTACCATACTCGTAAAAGAGTTCGGTTGCTAAATATCGCATAAAAAGCATTAATTATTTAAGACCATTATATGTTCAACATATCTTTCTTAAATCCCAAAGCCTCACCAACCCCAACATATTTTGATAAAGTCCAATATACTGCTAGGTGCTAGTGAGGCGATGTGATCCCTATTTGGAAACATAGATCCCAGGGCCTTTATAGTGCGTCTGCAGACTGCTATGCAGTCAATTAGCAGATGTTCTGGAGTTTCAGGCTCCCTTTCGTATATTATTTTAAGTGCCGCTTGGCTGTCGCTATGTATAGATAAGAGATAGTTGCGTTAGAGGTTTATCTCTACGCACCGACTTATGGCAAAAATTTCTGCTTGAAAAAATGCTCGAAAAACTTCCCATAGGTATGGCGAGTTTGGTGCGTGGCCCTGCGACTCCTGCCTCAATTCCATCCAACTTTTTCGAGCCGTCGGTGTACCACTTGATTGTAATATCTCTAAGCAGAAGCTCGATAATGGAATCATTCTGTCTAGCCTTGCTTCTAAGGGTAACCTTGTACTTTTTGGTGAAGTTGACTCTTTTGGTAATGATGTCCCTTTGGAGAAAAAATACACCACTTAATTCTTACACCATGACTTTGATCGACCACAAATTGCAAGACCTTAGCCAAGCATTTGTAACTTCTGACCACCATTTGTTCCATTCGATAGAGAACGTTCTTACTTGAACACGATTTACAATAGAATAGGATATCAACAATTGACTTGATTCAGTTGAGCAGTAGTTTGAATAATACTGTTGTCAATATTTTTCCTAAAGAATACAGTTGTTGACTAGAAAGGAATGGAGATCTGAAAGGGGAAAGAAAGAAATCAAATCGAGAGTGTAGAGAAATAATAATACGAATTTCGCGTTTCTGTAATTATATTATATATGGCTGGAATAGTGTGCTTCAATCATGAAAATGATATAAAGAGAACTGGTGAGGTGACAAGCATTTGAAGTATACTTATTATTTGCCTGATGACATTATAAATAAACACCAAATCGAACAACTTGACCGCTTTTCGCTAACAAATAAAACAAAAACTTCACACTTAAGTTCTTAATCATATTTTTACCTTTAATGTATGTCACAAAGGCCACTTGAGCTATAGCTATGACGAATTCAACCACGTCCAGCTCATGTGCTTCAATGATATGCTCAAAGAAATACATTGTGACAAAAAAGCACACGGAAGTTGTATTTAATTATTTCAAAAAAATGTATTTCGCTAAGTTGGAAGGACTGTTCTTAATTAATACGCCAAATATGGGCGCGATCTGTCAACCAATTTGTTTACAGCAGCAGCTAAGTCAGTAGTGCGTTGTGATTTTTGCAATGAATAAAAATATGGAACAAAGAATTTGTCTCAAATTTTGTATTTCTAACGAAATTTCGTGTGCAAAGTCGTTGCGAATGTAGGAAAGGGCTTATGCTGTTTCAGTTTTATCAAAAACACAAGCCTTCAAAGACGATCTAGAAACCGGTGAAGACATATGTACCTCGATCTGGACGAACTTCAATCTCTTCAACCCATGAAAATACTAAAAAAAGTTAAGAATATGGTGCTTGAAAATTGTCAGGCAGGTGTTAGAGAGGTGCAAGATAGTTCCACATCTCTCGCGAGTCCTTTCGAATGATTTTGGTGGATATTTTGGGTATGAAACGCGTTCCTGGATATACTTGATCGTGCGAATTCCGATCCCACATTAATGGATAAAATTATAAGTGCCGATAAGACAAAGGTTTATGAGTTTGACAGGCAAACAGGTCAACAATCAACAGAATGGAACTCGTTCTCATCGATTGAAGAGATAAGATTCACTGAAGAAGCTGAAGGCCATCCCAAAAGTTGCTTATGAAAAGAGTTTCGAGGACTGGAAAACCGTTGGCGTAAGTGTATTACAGCTGGTGGGGTTTACTTTGAAGGCGACAAAATAAATATTAATGAATAATTAAATATTTTGCGTTTTATTTACAACTTCCAGGTACTTTTTTCTCACAACATATTCACACAAACCATTCGTCTTTGTCCAACGTATACACCCAATATAAAAGAAATTATGAATTAGAAATTGTGAAAAGTGAAAAAAACAACGCGAAACCTCTTCGTGCTACCAAACAATTCAATGTGTAGTAAAAACATTGTTATAACAAAAACATTTATGCGCTCAAGAATTCAATAACGCGACTTAGAAGCACAACAAACAGACGAGGCGGCCATCATAGAGCACCGCCGGCATCGATGCTGGGCCAAATTATGGACGCGCCTCAGTTGTTCGGCTTAAGCGAAACGGTACGGTCCACACAACATACGCGGAGAACTCCGAAGAATCGGGCGAAGAATATACAACATTAAAATTCACACCTGTATACATGTTATAATTACACATACACATCGGTTTTGTTGTTGCAGATAGATTGTGCGAAACATAGCGATTTGTTATTTATGATCACTGATGGTCAATTATGACGCTTCTACGTCCAAAGTGTTACAACAAAGCATGAAGTGCACATGCCCGTACGTTGACAGCCGTTAGAAGAGAACAACAACACGAAACAAGATAAAAAGTGTACACAAAGGCGGCGCGCCAAACAAAAGCATTGCGCGATCTAATAGAAAAGCTAACGGTCAGAAGGTTATTTGAATAGAAAAAGTGGCACAGTGAACAATAAACAGAAAACAGAAGCAGACCCACATACATGTTTGTTTTTGTGGAATAGACGTCTTAAACTGATATCATTCAACATTTATGTCCTACTCACATACGCTTACAAAATAAATAATATGTGTGAAGTTTTAAAAAACAAAAGCTGCTATTTATTGCACATCCTCTTGTTTGTCACATACTGTGGCGAGGCACAGACAGCGGATTCCCTACCTCGGAGCGCGCACAGCAGTTCCACGGACGCCGACACGGAGCACATGGCTATAGCTTTGCCGAAAGGCTTCCGGCCACAGGCGCCGCCCTTCAAACCAATGCTTCTCCCCTTTGCGACGCCAGCGCCTAGTAGTCCCTTCGGCGGCTGGAAACCAATAGTTGGTGCGAACGCGCCAACTCGCCGCATTACAATGCCACCGCCAACACCGCTGGCGCAACCGCCACTTGCCGTGCTGCAAGATCGCATGGATGCGGCGTCACTAGAGCATAACATCGCCGGACCACTGATGGAGTCGATTGTTTATGGTACTTGGAAGCCAGAACGGCCATTGGGACCTAACGAAACGCCAGCGCCCACCAGACGCGTCACTACTCCTGCGACAGTGATTCACAATCGTAAAGGGCAACGTAAGTGACATACGACACTAATTGATTCCAAACTATTATTATATAATTTTACAGCACCTAACGCAATCGTGGAACTCGGTGTTCAACATCCGATCGTGAACGCGCAACCTGGCGCTGATGATGTAATATTGTTTCTGAAAAATGGAAGTAGACGAGTTGCGGGAACCCGTGCACCTCATACCACCACAGTGCCGACTGAATTCATCAATGTCAATATGACCGATCCGCGTCTACTGGAAATGGCGAAACAGATAAATGATTCGTTTGGTGGAATTGCAGCATACACACACAAACCCAAAAAAACCACATTGCACCACAAACAACAACAAAGCGAAGATAGCACGCAGGATGTCGGCATTGAAAATGAGAGCGCCGCGGATGGGGAAACGGAAGCGGAAACAGAAAATTTGGCATTAGACGTTAGTAAAGTGTGGCCAACAGATTTCATTGTTTCCGTGGAAAAGAACAGCAACCAGAACTCTACACCTACTATAAGTAATAGGCTTTCTGCTGCCAAATCAGATGAAATGACAGAGTCGTTGAATGGTTTAAACCTACCGAATGCGCTGTTACCGCAGATTTCGCTCAACATAACGAAAGTGGGTGTACCGTACGAGAAACAGAGCTCTGCCGAGAACCCCACCATTTGTGTACCGCTTACCGTACTTGAGCAGTTAAACCAAGTAGAGGTATTGGAAGTGGAACGGGTATATTGCTTCCCGCTACCGCCTACACACACCCGACATACAGGGACCCCTAAGCCGAAAGTTTCAATAGCGAAAGTAGAGAATTTTACAGAATACGAAGCCATAAATGCGTCAAATATGTTGAATTGGAATTCTGTAATGATAACGAGTTTGTTAATATTTAATTTTATAAAGCTGAAGTATTCTTGAAAAAGAAATATCTATATACTTATGCGTGTTTGTTTTTATAAATGGACCAAGTTATCTTATTATCTGTTAGGTTCCTACTTCAAGCATAGGGGTTAAGCCATTCTGTAGATGTATTTGAAATTAGGGAAAGGTTACAGTGCTTACTTTCGGTAAAAATTACTTGAGCTGCCCCTATTTAGCTCATATTATAATTAGTTACACTCTGCTGGATCTGTCATGGTCGGATAAAACCCATTGAAAAAGAAAGTTTAAATAACACAAATGATGGGAAGATAACTTACGTGCGATCTAAGGACGGGAAGTGGAGGGAGAACGACATGGCTGAATATTTAAAGCTTAAAAACTATTTTTCTCGATTTCTCGCAAAACTACCTAACTACCTAATAACTACTCCCTAGATAAAAGTTATGTTGCAAAGTTATCTATACTAATATTATAAAGAGGAAAGATTTGTACCTATTTTTGTATGTTTGTAATGAATAGGCTCAAAAAGTCCTGGGCCGATTAAAAAGTTCTTTCACCAATAGAATGCTATATTCTTCCAATTTGACATAGGCTACATTTCATTTTGCAAAAAATTAGGAATCCTTGGTAAAATTTGAACAATGTAACCGAAGGAGTAGAAAAATGAGTCTTAAAATGTCTTTCGTCGAATGCGCTGCCGAAACTATTAGCGATAGAACAAAATAATGAACAACAATATTGAAGAACATCATAATGTCTAGAAAAAACTGCGCGGTAGCACATGTCCAACTATTGTAGTTATGTCACTACAACAACTTTTTTCATTTTAAACATTAATGAAAATGCTAACCTTGTTCAAACCATGCTATTTATGTGTTTATATTAATCCTTATCCAAATAAATTATTTTATGGTCAAGACCATTTAACTACCTATAAAATAGTTTTTAAATTGGAGTTTCCATTCAAAAGATATTACGAATTAAAAAATTCAAAAAGTAAACAAAACCGCCATATCGCCGTGGCCGTTGTTTGCGATACATTCTGAAAAGCGCGCCGGGCCAGAGAATGTAAAGTATAGAGAAGGTGCAAATTGAATTCTGTATGTTCGATTTGACGGCTAACAGAGCCGATAGAATCAAAGTAAGGAATTCGACGTTGTCGCTGCTATTTAGCAGAATTGAGCACGTGCAGTGGCAAAAATATATGTAAAACGACTGAATTCATTATTTATTACTGTTATTTTAATTTTTTGATTATTATTATTTTTATTTTTTAATTTTTCATAATTAGTATTTTTATTTTATTTTTTTTTTATTTCTTTCGTAATTATTATTTTTACTTATAATATTTTTATACGCTAATTTTTAAAGAATATTATTATTATTATTATTTAATATATTTATTTAATAATTTATTATTTACTTATATGTAAAACGACTGAATTCATTATTTATTACTGTTATTTTAATTTTTTGATTATTATTATTTTTATTTTTTCAATTTTTCAAAAGTGCCCTCTACTTAAACCATCGAAGAAATTGAACATGAATAGACTTACATACAAATATAACTGTGGGATTTTTTTTAATACAAATAAAGATATTTGTGAAAAAAGTGTTTTATATCCAAATTTCCAAAAATAAATAATTGTCTACCCCGTGCGATGCCGGGACGGGTGCTAGTAAGTAATAAAAAGATCTAAAACTTTCTTATCAACACTTTTTCACGTAACCTGAAAGTTTTTAAGAAAATTCAAATATACAAGTTTTTAGTTTCTTATTTTTATCTTTTGCAAAAATTTTTTCTTCCAGGAAATTTAAAAATTCCTTTTTTTTTGGACTTAACATGTAATATTTTTTATTTGAAATAATACTTGTCCACTTTATTTTCACTAAATGCTGCACAGCAACCCTACCCGACGCAGGTGCAAAACAGCTGATTAACAGCTGAACTGGCACAACTTTTGGCACAAAAATTAGCGCTAGTCGCTACGGATTGGAATTTTTTCTGGCCTCGCACTTGAACTTGTCACACGCACGCAAACGTTGGCTAAACTTTTACATAACAATGAAAAGATGACAAAGTAGTTTCAATTAAAATTTTAAGCAAATTAACTTTCGGTGCTATCTAAATTTACTATACTTTTACCATTGCGTGTGGCGCGTAACTATTACAAAACTTTGGTGCAACATGTTGAAAACGGTATGCGTGAATACGCGTTTAAAGCTTTGGACGGAGTGTGAACAATTGCTCCTATCACTACAGCCACAGTGCCACTCACAAGTACGATATATAAGCCCCTTGTCTGTTTATGATAGACGCGTTGCCAACAAGGAATTGTTACCGGATAAAGAGCAAAAGACAACAACGGAGCGTTTGGAAGCACTTTATAACAGTATCCAGAATTATGAACCAATAAGTAAAAGTGGGGGTGGTAGTGGTGGTTTTTTTAGCTCTCTATTTAAAGGTGGCAAAAATAAAAATGGCGTTGAGCTAAATGTCGGTCCCGAAGTTCCACAAGGACTATATATTTTCGGCAGTGTTGGCGGCGGAAAAACTACACTCATGGATATGTTTTTTGATGCTTGTACAGATGTATGTTCAAATTTTCACAATTTCATTTGTATATTGAGACGCGCTAATATAATTTTCGTCATTTGCCACTATAGATTCAACAAAAGCAGAGAGTCCATTTCAATTCATTCATGACGGACGTACACAAACGCATACACGCAACTAAACAGCAACGGGGTCCAAGTGATAGGGCATTTAACACTGAAAATCCAACACCATACGACCCAACACGTCCAGTAGCAGACCAAATATTATCTGAATCATGGCTTATTTGTTTCGATGAATTCCAAGTAACTGATATAGCAGACGCTATGATATTAAAACGCTTATTCACGCACCTTTTCAACGACGGTCTTGTAATGGTGGCGACAAGTAATCGTCATCCCCAAGAATTGTACAAAAATGGATTGCAACGTAGTAATTTTCTCCCCTTTATCGATATATTACAACTTCGTTGTAAAGTTAGCGAACTGAATAGTGGCATTGACTACCGCCGCATTGCACAATCGGGTGATACAAATTATTTCGTGTATGTACATATAACAGTTTGGAAAATATTATTGAAAAGCTTCAGTTTCGTTGAAACTATTGACATAAGTTTTTAATATAATTTTGCATTACAGTAAGTCAAATACAGATGCTAACGCCGAAATGGAACGTATGTTTAAAATTCTATGTACTCAGGAGAACGATATTGTGCGCCCGCGTACCATAACACATTTTGGACGAGATCTGACTTTCCAGAAAACTTGCGGCCGTGTTTTGGACAGCACTTTTGAAGAGCTTTGTGATCGTGTAAGTTCAAAAAAAGCATAAAATATTTGAACTCTATTTCATATCATCATTTGTTTACTTTAGCCACTGGCGGGTAGTGATTATCTACAAATTGCACAACTTTTCCATACAGTGCTGATACGAGACGTGCCTAAAATGAATTTATTCATTAAATCTCAAATGCGACGTTTTATTACACTCATCGACACGCTTTACGATAATCGCGTAAGGGTGGTTATCTCTGCCGAAACACCACTTGATAGACTTTTTGACATCACAGACAAGCCCACCGGACTGGCGGACTCTGAGCGAACGTTGATGGATGATTTAAACATTAAACATGGTTCTGTGCGTAATTATTACTTTTATTTTTTGTCAACTAAATGCTTTCAATTAAATTTTTTTCTTCGCACACATTTTAGAATGAAGCAGCGGCTAACTATTTCACTGGGGACGAAGAAGCATTCGCTTTCGACCGAACAATTTCCCGCTTATTTGAAATGCAAAAGAAAGAATATTGGGAACAATGGGCTAAGCACCGTTAAAAGTTTTGTTTGTAGTTCGCGGAACATGCAATTTGGTTAGTGTTCATTTGTACTTAATATACATTTAATATAAAAAATCCCAAAGCATGTAAAAATATATAAAACAAAATTTGTTGACCAGAAATTGTACGCAATGCTTAAAAATATTCTTATAAAAAAAAATAATTTATTAACTTAAATTACTTTAAGTACATTATGCTGCTTATACATATATTATTATGAAAATTGTTTTACAAATATACATAAAATACTTTGAGTATTATCAAAGATATTTTAGGGCTTAAATTATTATGATGTTAAGCAAATTTTATTATTAGTATTATGCAGTAAAATGTTTAATAACTAGTTATAAACTAGACAGGGTATACTAATCATGGAAACCGTAATGTTGAATGTAATAAAAGCAATACGATAGTATTTTACAAACATCGAGCACAAAATATATTTTTTATTTTAAAATGCAATCTAACATTGCAGTTAATTTTTTAGGCTAATTTTAATTATTTTTAAAATTATTTATTAAAATTATTTATTATTATTTATGTGAACTGAAAGTTAAAAAATCGTTTATTATGTCCACTTACACGTTTCATCAATAAAAAGTTTCTATGACAATAATATCAACAGACATGGTGCAACTTTACCATTCATCTTTCGGAACAAATTGTAACAAAATTTTTCAAACATTAAAAAAACTGTTTACAGAATATCATCAGAGAATGTAAAATTTTAAATGTAAACAATTTTACATTCTCTGGTTGAGCACTTTGCACCAAACCGGAATTATCACTCTTTTTAAAAATTCAAAATTAATGCATAAGTCAAC
Source organism: Bactrocera zonata (assembly GCA_037783105.1). Lineage (NCBI taxonomy): Eukaryota > Metazoa > Arthropoda > Insecta > Diptera > Tephritidae > Bactrocera > Bactrocera zonata. The sequence goes on along the minus strand of JBAWJQ010005211.1, from coordinate 144,109 downwards.
AACTAGATGGCGCCGCTGGTTACCTATAAATGGCTTATTGGAATTGAAAACTTTGTAAAATTGTTTTTGTTTTAGCAAAACATAATCAAGTGACAGTTCGTTTAATATTAAGACTAACAAATAACTTAAAAAGTTTTAAGTATCAATTACATTCAAATTAACGAAGTTTTCGTGATTAGTACAAAGTTGCAATCATTTTATTGTAACCAACAAAAATTTTTTATATTGACACTCAAATTGATGCAATAATTTGTATATTTAATAACCATTACAAATTCTATGCTCTGAAGCTCTTTATTACCCAATGTAGCATGCACACATGACAGCTGACTTTTCACATATTCCAATAGGAATTGTTTATCACTTGTCATACACGAGCTACTGTTATCAATTCGTGTTTATATCCGCAAAAAAATTTAATATGAAAGTTAATAAAATTTTACCCTTCGGTATGTACAAAGTCTAAGTGAAAATTTCTAAAAATAAATAATTAACTAACAACTTTAGATGACTCTCTTCTGGATTGTACAATTTCAAATCGCCAGTTGGAGCAAATCGCTATAGAAATTTCCAAACGTGGCAGTGTAACTGGTCTTAATCAGGTAGTTTGGGCATTAAAAGCATTAACTTTAACGGACTCGACAACATTGGGAGGCGATGATACGGCAGCGAACGTGCGAAGTCTTTGCCAGCGTGCAGCATTTCCCATACCAGAGCATGTTTTGTTAGAACTTGGAGTTGAACCGGCACTTTTGCCGCATATACATACCGCCGCAGTATGTGTATATCCAGCTCGTGTCGCGGATGCAGCAGCTAAATTGAAGCAATTAAATAAATACAATGAAATACCAATAGCTTCCGTGGCAACAGGTTTTCCAGCTGGGCAGTATGGCTTGGACTCACGCTTAAACGAAATTCATTTTGCTATTGAGTCAGGAGCCACCGAAATTGACATCGTAATCAATCGTCAATTAGCACTTGTGGGTGATTGGAGAAGTGTTTACAGTGAAGTGTGCGAAATGAGAAAGGCTTGCGGCGAAAAAGCGCATCTGAAAACCATACTTGCTATCGGTGAACTTGGCAACATGGAGAATGTAAACACTACTGTTACCATATTACTCTACGTAATAAATAATTTACATTTATTCACACAGGTTTATAAGGCGTCCATGGCCTGTATGCTAGCTGGTGCTGATTTTATAAAAACATCTACCGGGAAGGAAACTGTTAATGCCACTCTACCAGCTGGTTTGGCTATGATATATGCTATACAGGAATTCGAACGGCGCAAAGGCATTCTAGTTGGTCTAAAACCAGCTGGTGGTGTACGCACTGTACCTGATGCAATTGCATGGTTAACTCTCGTGAAAGAAACCTTGGGTACACGTTGGTTGCAACCCAATCTTTTCCGTTTTGGTGCATCCGGTTTATTAGATAAAATAGTAGAAACTGTTAACGGGTATATCAACAATCCGCAAATTGGAAGTATTAAAAACGCCAACGCTGCCTCTTATTGAAAATAATGCACAATATGTATCTGGTTGATTCCAACATTCCTATTAATAAACATTTTGATATTGAGCAATTTTATATTGAAATAAAATTATTAAAAATATGCGCGACTATTTTTTATATAAATGTATAAAAATTAATGACACTTTCCGCTGTAATTTTATAACTTAAAAAAGAGCTCATCTATCGAAACCAAATCCTTGTTTGGACTATTTAGTAGAAGGTTTATGTGAAGTTTGCACAAAATCGGTTATTCCTTTGTAATAGATGCAATTAGTTTTTAATTTGATTTATTAATTTTTATGTGAAGGAAAAACGCCCAGAACTAGACGAGCAAATATAGGAGAAGTTTTTGATACCGCGTGTTCCTATGATTCCAACTTATATGCAATTTCAATTCAAGCGATTACAATTAAGTTTTAAAATAGCTAGCAGTTAATAAATATTTTTTTGTTTGAATAAATGAATTTGATGTTAAAATATTTTTTTATGTATAGAGGTATGAAATATCTTTTAGCGCAGAAAATTCTTACCATGGTAATGTATATAAATGTATGTTTTCAGGTACTCTCAAAATCGAGTGCCTCCTTCAAAGGTATAACTCACACGTTTGCCGATTTTACAGATTTTATTTGCTATAAGATTGCACAAACACTATTAGGTAATATTTACAGCATATATATGTATGTATGGCTGTATATGTACATACATACATAGAAAAATGTAAACAATAAATTATGACTCAATATTTACACTAGACATGTGTAACGGTGTGTTCTAGCTGCCCCGCTGCGGCTGCCATCAAATCATCCTCACCGCCATCTTCGCCCTGGTTAAGAAACTCTTCTTGTGGCCGTGCACCCGCACTGTGGGTGTGGTCTTCCTTATGAGGCTGGTTATTCGGAATTTTAACTTGCATGTCAACACCAAAGAAAGAGTCATCAAAATTAATACGGTTACGTTCATCATTGACCAAGTACACTGCTTTTGGCAACTGGCCGTTAGCATCGGTTAGGACTTCTTTTTCGAAAGTGTTTAACCATTTTAGGTTCACTTGTTTAGTGCCCGCGTTAAATTTTTTCGGTAACTTTTTCGGTTTTGCGGCGTAGTAATTTATTGGATCGGCCGCCTTACTGGGTGCAGGTGGTGGAACAATGTACTCCATTTGTTTACTTTTCATATCCAATTTGCCGTGTTCATACTCGAAGAGTGGCATGTAGAAGTTAAATGGCTGCACTGCAGGCGATTGGATTTGTTGATAGGGTGCCGACACGCTCGCAGGCGTAACGGCAGGCTTTGTTTCATGCTGGTGATGTGACGACTTTGTTGTGGTATCATCTACGAAATACGCATTCGGTCGAAAGAGTTCACCGGCACGACGTAGCAATGACTCGAAATCTTCAAGTGTGATATAATGTGGTTGCATTAATTGCAAATCCTCCGCTGGATATTTGGGTGTAATTGTAGCCACACTTTTCCCTGTTTGCAATGACCTTGCTCGGTCAATATGTTTCGAAGGTGCTGCTGCGGCGATACTAACCACCGCTAACCATGAGAACTAAATGGAAATTCAAAAATACACTTGATGCACATACAATTCTAAGAAGATCACACTCACATAAAACGCACTTCTAGCCATTACCAACGCGTTTCTTTCAAAGGAAATTAAGTATTATATTCGTCGGTAACTAGTATTGCACGTTGACGTCAAAGCGTTAAATAAACCTCCAGTTGGTGTACAACGCCATTTATATCATAGGAAAAGCTTCACAACAGAAAAGAAAGCAATTGGGGTAGTTAGCCACATGTGTGAATTTATGAATATGTGTGCCTAATGTTAGCCACAAGACCATAAACGGAAGCTCGGAAGTCGGCTGCAGCGCGAGTAACTCAATTTCGTTTCAAACCCGTCCGCAAACAAACCGGGAAATCTAGTAAATAGCGCGTTCCTGTTGCCTCATGCCGAACTACCCACGTTAAACTGGAGCTGCACACCGTCGTTGCAGAGCTTGCTTTAAACAGTTTTCAAAGTGTAATTCGAATCACATAACTATTGTGAGACCGAAAGTGTACAAAAGACTTGCAAACATAGAAAAATACACCAAAAGCTATTCATTTTAAAAAGGTGGTACACCAAATACTCCCAGGCAAGATCAATTAATTTTGCAAGTAATCGTAATGATGTTAATGTAACACCAGCATAATTTGCCATCAAATACGACAAAACAAAAACAACGGAAAAGCTTGCGAAAACTGGACCTTATTGTTTGGAATCAAAGCTGCAATTGTTTAACTGGCGCTAGTCGTTGCAGAAAAACAAGTCATACAACATTGTATACATGCATATATACACACTTAATTGGATATACATGGACATGCAATGCTATGACTAGCTAAAGTTGCGACTAAAGCGTGAACATACATATGTATGTATGATTATTCACACACTCAAAAGCAAGAAATAAGCACTGCAACCGATTTAACAGTTATCATTTACAACAAAATGTGTTCAGTAATTTCAGTATAAAAATTGCTATTCAAAAAATTTCCTCACACCAGTTCGCATGAGTACGTTGACATGCTCACGAAGTTGTGTTTTTCTTTCGCCATAATAAACATCAGCTGTGTGACTCCATCTCACACCTGTAATCGACAACGCTGTAGCAATATTTTTGAACTTGTTCGCATCTCTATGCAAGTTCAAAGTTATTTCAACCATCATTACAATCAAGACGAGTTAGCTACGCTGAAGCAGGAAATATTTAAATTAAAAAATAAAATAACTGATATTTTTGAATACATGTATACATAAGTACATAGACATATATTGATATGCATAAGTGTAGTTTACTCGTTGCCGTCAACAAACAATTCTGATTACGAAAAAAGCGAAAAAAATTGCTAATAACATCAGAAATAATTTATAAAAAGCTTTAGAAATTTTACCACCATGACTGCATTTCATCAAGCTGCGCATTTTTTACTTACTATTACATTTTCTAGTTTTCGATTTCATTAACGGAAAAATTCAACAAACTTTTTCAGATTTAGTTTTACTTACATCAAATATATTTAGTAAAAATCCTTTATTTTACATTATGCACTATTAAACACGTACCAACTCTGGCATACCTTCTATGATGATTTTTAATGATTTCAAGTCCTTTGTCACGGTATCGGTCAGCACCTCCATCGCTTTCTGCTGCATGGCTAAAAATGATTTCATTTCCTCCTCACTATCTTTATCTATAGCATATTCACTTCCACCGGTGAACGCATACTGATTACGTTGCATACGCATCTGTGATAACAATTCGCTGAGACGTCCCTTTAGAATTGAAATTATAAAGAATTTATATTTAAATATTTTAAGGAGACAATGTAAAAGCAAAGTACATGCCTTGAATTGTGTTGGCGCTGAAACTAAGGCTTGCATATTCTCCAGCTTAGTTCGTAGCGCTTCCTCCTCTGGCGTCAACGCCAATCCGATTTTGCGCGTACACTCTTGTTTCACAATAATCTGGAAAAGAGATAAAAAAAAAAGAACATAAAATAAATAAAAAAAAATACAAAATGAATATATTACTTTTAATATGTTGTGACTTAATTCTGCCAACTTTCGTTTGTGTTCCATTATCTTTGCTGTTGCCGCAACGTGACGTTGTCTCAACTCAGCTAAGTCCTTCTCCACTTTCTTTAAATACAGTGCATGTGTTTCAGTTTCACTCTCTTGACACTTTGTGCGCCACTTCAGATCATTGAAACCAATCATTGGTACAGGTATAAATTTCGTTGTATCGGGATTATCTAATTTCGCTTGTCGCCACATACGTGGATCAACTCCCTTTGGTGGATTCTCTAGGTACTCCTTAAGTTGATCCTCATCGGGTAATACCAATGCCAGTACCTCGCTAATACCTAGATTTCCTAATTGTGCTTTGACGTTCGCCTGATTCAGATAATTCGAAACATCGGTGGCAAGTATACGCTTAGTTTCGTTAGGCGACATTTGTGAACGTTCTTCAACATATATCACTATTTGACATTTTTTCTCTTCGTGCTCTTTACTAGATTCAATATTTATAGCAAGATTTGGTTTATTGCCAAATACACCATTTAGAGATGAGATTATTTGCTGTTGTTGAGCCCTATAAAAATACGAGTACAAAAACATACGTTAATAATTCAGGATGCAATTGCAGCTTATAGATTTTCTTACTTAACATCAGCCAGCGGTTTGTTAAAATTCAATGCGACTAAGCCCATTTTATTATCTTTTCCAGGCAGTCGACTATAACCCATTGCTTTGAAACGACAGAGATAGTTTTGTGGAGTAATTTCCACAGGTACGGCGTTTTGAGAATAGAAAGATTTCCCAGTTCCCCACATTGCTTGTAAATAATTCCATTTTGCTATAATGGTGTCACGCTCATCACCGTAAATGGATACATTAAAAATGGACTGAGCGAAAGCTTCATCTGGCGATAGTTGAGGTACTTGCTGCTGCGGCTGTCCTAACATGAAATTAGTGGCACCACTAAAACCTCCAAATCCGGGTGTAACAGTTGTAGCAGCGGGTTTTCCAAATGCTAGAAAAAAACTGTTACAAAGTCAATTTCAAATTAACTTTAATATTGTAATATATTTTATATAATTTTACTTGAACCAAACGCACTGGCACCGGTACCGAAACCTCCAAAAGCATTAGTTTGTGTACCAAAACCTCCAAAAGCTGGCGCTGTTGAAGTTGTCGATGTTGCACCGAATCCGCTGAAACCGGGAGCACTAGTGGCAGCAGTAGTTCCGAAGCCACCAAAAGAAGGTGCTGTAGATGTGGCAGCGCCAAAACCGCCAAACCCGGTCGCATTGGTAGAAGTTGCTGTACCGCCGAAAAGCGATGGCGTAGATGAAGTAGCCGCAGTTCCAAACCCTACGCTTAATATTTTTAATTTTTAATCTGTTTATAAAATCAGTGAAAATTACCGGTGGCACCAAAAGCTGATGATCCAAAAGTTGGGGCGGCTGTTGATGTCGCAGTGCTGCCGAAAGCTGGCGCTGCGGTCGCAGCACCAGTACCAAATGTAGAAAATAGACCAGCTGTTAAGAAATAGTTGAAATTAATAAAACGCAAGGCATGTATAGATCAAGCAACGATTACGAAATAGAATAGAAATAGACTTCAGCTGTTATCGTCAAGCTTCTTATCAGTTGAAATTACAGAGCTAGCATTTACAGCACATTTAGTACATTATTAAGCTTTGAACGAATTATATACATACGACGAAGTTCATGAAATATGTTCGCTGTTGTTTTACTAGTACTGCTTTTGCTGACTATTTATGTGGGTTTTATACTACACACTAAGAGGTATTATTAGTTGATTTTGCTCATAAAACAAAAACTAAAAAGGTTATTTATTTTAAGGATCGCATTAAAAGATGTGCGCATTAACAGCTTGGACGACGCGAAACGTTTGCTGCTACCCACATTAAAGGATCAGACACTAAAGCATCTGCGGAAAGCTGCTTGACCTCAATAACAGGATTTTTGTATATAATTTCACAATATTATGTTTAATACTTAAAAAAACTTACGTTTAGCCGGAGTGCTTGTAGCGCCCAACGAAGTGTTTCCGCTGAAGAATGACATCTCGTCACAATATTTAAATTTTTATGTTTATATTTGAAATAAAAATTACAGTGCTGTATATATAAATTTTTTATCGGGAATTAAATTAATTACGAAAATTTAGTTAAAGCAGATATTCCATGCTTAATTGTTTATTTTTGTGCAAAAAAATGTTGGCGGTAGAGAAACGACCGACAAAATTTGACAACTGTCATTAATTTCGCCACAAAAAAAATTCCGTTGGAATGTCTTTTTATGGCATTGCCAACGTTGCCCTTTAATTTCTGTGGTCGTGCGAAATTAGGGTAAAAAAATGTCCTTAGTGTTTTAAGTGATAACCATGAAAACAATTAATTAATTTAAAGATTTGCTGTTAATTGAGAATTTCAGGCAATGAGCTAGGCTAGTTAGCTAAGCTTAGTTGGCAATATTTCGGCGAAATAACAAAAATGCAAAGAATCTAAGAACGAATAATTACGAATTAGTGATATAATTTGTTATGTATGCGACAGTTCATTTATTCGTGAATAATTCATTCATATTTATAAGTTGTCAAGCCAAATTAGACCTACTAAGCTATTAAATCTATATAAATACAATTTAGTTTTATTTGAATAAATTACGTATTCTTATGTAATTAGCATATATTTTTATTTGTATATATTTCTATAAAATAAAAATGTGGCAACTCTGTTTATAATTGACACTTGAAAGCCGTCAAAATAATTTTTATAATCAAAGCGAATTCATTCTTATTTTTGATTCGGAATCTTAAATACATTTTTTATTTATTCCACATACGGTGTCCATAAAGTTAATTTAATAGTGTTTTACCTAAGTTTAATATTTTCAAAACTTGAATAGAGGAAAATAACAATGTCTTTCGATACAATACCAAAGGATTTACGTGGGCTGCGCGCTTGCTTAGTGTGTTCACTTGTTAAAGTAAGTTTTTGCCAGATAATTTAATCAAGGCTTTTACTTTAAATTCTATTAATTATATAAATTTATAGAGTTTCGACCAATTCGAATGTGATGGATGTGATAATTGTGACGAATTTCTTCGCATGAAGAACAACAAAGACAATGTATATGATCACACAAGTAACAACTTCGATGGCATTATTGCATTGATGAGTCCAGAAGATTCTTGGGTAGCGAAATGGCAACGAATCGGTATGTACATATTTCATCATCATTGCCTAAGAAGTTTGGTTTTTTGGTTGTTAAATTAATTAATTGTGTTATTTACTAAATACAAATATGTTAATACATTAATTTGCAGGTCGTTTCACCCGCGGTGTTTATGCCATATCTGTATCGGGTAATCTTCCTCAAGCAACTCTGCGCGAAATGAAAAGCCGTGGCATACCCTACAGATCAAGAGATACAAGCCAACGTTAACTCCTAATTTGTTCTAAAATAAATTGTCGACTTTTTTATATTTATTATATTAGCATTTTAATAAACAAAGCTTTGTGCAGAATGTAGCATAAAAAAAAACATATTTTTGTGCAATTTATAATTTAGCTTAATAATATTAAAACCAGAAAAATAAGTTTATTTGATCCTATTCTATATTATTACATCGTTAACATCATTTTAAGTAGTCGGTTTTAACAGGAAAATTATTCACAAGAACATGTGCAACTGACCAAATTAATTTATTCGTGGTCAAAGTTATGAAAAAATTAATCATCCAAGCCATTAATACGTAATCCTTCGCCTCCAGCTGTAGTAGATTGCACTCCAAAACCCGCGGACTCTAATTCTTCTTTCAACTTCCAATAAACCTCGTTACTCTCATAATTTTCAGGCAATAGCACAACAGCGAAACCACCCGCTCCTGCACCAGTTATCTTACTAAAGAAACCACGTTTAAAAGCGATGGCGAATATTTGCTCCAATTTTGGATGTGTCACACCGATAGCTTTAAGCAGATCATTGTTTATTTGGAATAAACGTTCAAGTTTTTCAAACTTTACACTATCATCCTTGGCATTACCAAAGCTTTCATACAATGGTATGGCATCTGCTACTATCTCTTCACAAGCGTCCCATATGGAATCGATTACCTTCGGAAATGTTTCCCAGAGATGTCGTACCTTAGCCACTATATCTGCGGTGCTGCGATTAACGCGACTATCTACCAACATGATATTGAGTGGTCGCTGAATGTTAAGTGACTGGAAGCCTTGGCCTTTAACAAATCTTAGCATTCCGCCGTAGGTAACTACTGTGTTATCAACACCAGATGGCGTGCCATGCATAATGCGCTCGGATTCAAAAGCCCACTGAGAGATTAGTGCTCGATTTTCCAATTTAAGGTATGATTTTTCATCGAAGTGTCCGGTAATAAGTAGAAATGCCGCTGCTAATGTAGCGCCGAATGATGCAGAACTGCCCAAACCAGATCCTATATTTAATTCGGTATCAATATGAATTTTGAACCCGGATTTTAACGTAAGTTCACTCGGGGCGGACAGAACTGCTCCAGCCAGTAGATAGTATATAGCTAAAAATGTTTTCTGTGATTGCTGGTATTTTGGGGAATTATTGGTGCTGCCATCGAATTGCTTTGCAATAACAGCGCGTACATCCTCAAGTAGTTTTGCGGTACAATCAAGTTTATTCTCTGGGTATTTTTCGCGAATATCTTTAATGAAGTCATTAAATTGCTTTAATTGAATTTCAAAGGTGCAATTGAGCGTTTCCAAATTAAAAATAGCGACATCACTTTCCGGTTGAGGATAGAACAGTAATTTCGTTGAAAGTCCGACAGCGGCAGCTAGAGCTGGTTTTTTATAGACGACTGCATGCTCACCGTGGAGAATTACTTTACCCGGCGCAATAATTTGAAACTTGTTCATGATTTGCCGGCTATTGTTTGGATCGATATTTAATTTATGTACGCTGTTTACTTGCTCCGTCAGTGTAGAAAAGTCTAAATAGAAATTGAAAACGATCGGCTATCTTGTTTACGCACACGAATGCATAAGGAGTTGAACTCGCCACGTCTCGAACAAATTGAAATTGTGTTGAGTAATATTTTGTAGTCGTATTTATGCAAATGAGGTCGCTTGACTTTTGGTTTGTAGATCGGTTATCAATGCATTTCGGCTTTAAACGAACTACAGTTGCTGTCTGTCGCAGATTTTACTTTTATTTTTAAGAGTTTTAGTTGAAATTACACAACTCTCGAATTATGTGCGCATGCGCCGTCTATTACTTTTAATTGGTATATATAGATATTTGGATGTAGTTGTTTAATATACTTTCACTTTCTGCGTAGCACAAATGTGTGTGGAGGATTTCCGGTTTTTAGCTTTTTTCAATATTCGCTTTTCTTTTCCCAAAAATCTGATTTCAATAAAATTGTTTGCTTTTCACTGATATTTCTGGCTGAGTAGTTATTATAATATAATTTATTCAAAAGACAAATACAGCGCTAATAAAAATACTACATTCTTATTAACACTTCAAAGTCTGTTGCACTTTTTCCCACTCTTCGGGTGTGTATGACTTTTGAGAGAATGCGTGTATTTCCTTAAGTTCCTCTGCTAGAGCACTATTCACTAAGCGATGTTTCTGTAGCAATGTCTTACCACGGAATGCCTCCGAAACAATAGTCACACTGAATTTACCACCACAGCCGTCCGATTCGTCGATCGCATTTACGTATAACGCTCCCAATTTATCCGCTAGTTTGTCTTCCAAATACTTTGACGTATATTTGCTCATTTTAATTTCTGTTCAAGCTACAAATTGGCTTCAACTTCTCGCAACTGTTGAGTTTGATTCGGTAGTTACCTGAAAGACTAACCAAACGAGTGTATTTTATTATTTCTCATATTATTATGTTATTAAATAACAAGTTGGAGCGAACAATTACAATTGTACGGTATATAAACATGCCTTATGTAGGTATATAAAAAACACATATGTATGTACATGTGTGTATATAAGCAATAATTAATGCAGCGGTTCCATGTGTAGAATATAAATTAGTTACACTCTTTTCTGTGGTACGCAAAACTTTGTTCTGGTATATACGTACCAAAGTTTACCATGTCTACCATGAACAAACGAAACTAATATTTCAGGTTATTTGAGTTTTTATCACATTTACCTTCTGTTTATCGCGCGCCGTGGGTAGGAACTTTTTTTGCCGACAAATTTCAGACAGCTGTGAATCGAGACTCGAAATTGTTTGGTTTTTATTGAACATTTGAATATTAAATCATCAATCAAACAATGGACAAAGGTTTCTTGGACGAATATGTTTTAACCAGAGAACTTTTATGTATATATTATAATACACGTTTTCTGTTTAAACTTTAAAAAAGTCATTTTGATTAAGACTACATGTATAATATAGGTATATTTGCTTTTGAAGGAAACTTAAAATCGCCCAACATTGAAATGTTTCAATAGTAGACGTTTAAAAATAGCAACACCCTGTGTTATCAGCTGATACGCAGGTATATTTCTTTATCTCAACAGTGCGCTGTTGAATTAAGTTTATATAAATATAAATCTTTAGTTGAATTAATAATATGTCGCAACTTCGACGAGAAGTAAGTGAATATATTTTAGAAAACAATGCTAAAAGTAACAAAATTTTCCGCTGTCAATAGGCTTTAAGAGCGTTTAAGAAATTACATCGCACAAGGCAATTCGTGTTCCAAGGCGACGAGCTTGCATTGAAAGCCGGGCGTAAAGAAATAAATGAGCAGTTTCGGAAAAATCAAAGTGAAAAAAATGAGGACGAAATAAAGAAGGTATGAAAAACGCAATTTTATTTTATCACTAAGTGTACATTTTTATAACTTAGATGATACAACTGGCCCATGACGTTGACAATGAACTGCGCACAAGTGTTATACAAGCGGTTCAGGAGGAAGAAGGAGTATATAGTAAGATTGAACATTAAGTATAAAACAAAAAGTTCTAATATTCGTACATTTTTAGAATTACGTATTACGGAAGAAACTACGCGATTGGACAACGTTGTTTTCAATCCAGATGCTATAATTGAAAATCCAGCATCCCGAAATCGTAAAGGAAAAGAAGGCTGTTGTGGAGGACAAAACGCTACAAAAAACTAAATCGATAAATCTGAAGTACTGAAATCTTGTTATTTTTAGAATCGTTGTGAAAACAATAACACAAAATATAATAGTAATTAATAGCTTTATTATTTCCTATGTCTGCTTTTACTTTTGTGTGTCTTGCTCTTAGTTTTCTTCTTTTTAACTATTCTATTTTTTCGTCTTTTCCGTTTTTTGTCATCAGATGTATCACTAGAAATATCGCTGCTACTTCCAGTAGCCGTAGATGAGTCACCGCTTGAGCTTTCGCTGTCGGAACTTGAGGATGAGCTATCTCTTTTTCTCCGTTCTGATTTAGCTTTTGATTTCCTAGATCCATTTTCATTCCTTTCATTTTGTGGTTTTCTGTCTAACTGCTTTCCGCTACTTCTGTGATCTGAATAGTCTCGCAGCTTGGATTTTTCGTTATGATGTCTATAGTTCTTTGATTCATTATATCTATCGCGTCGTTCTCTAACTGGAGAATAACTTTTATATCGCCCTTTACTATGGCTACGTGATCGCCTGTAACGATTTCGCGACGATCCTTGCTCACGTTCTACATTTTCATTATACCGACTTCTTCTTCGGTGTGGACTATTGTCTCGATCATATCTGTAGCTATTTTCTCGTCTTTCATCCTTTTCCCGTTGCTCACGATGGCGCTCTTCTCGAGCCAATCTGCGCTCCATTGAATTATTTCTTTTTGAACGGTCCCGATCAACGTCTTTTCGATCACGATCATCTATTCTATATTTTTTGTTGGGTTCCCGTAAATTGTCGAATTCACCTCGTTTTAAGGTACCCTCCACTCCGCGGCCCTTTCCACGCCATTTCACTTTTGCAACAGACTGTGAAAAGTCAACATGGATTCGGCGGTCATCAATTAGAACATTGTCCATTTTAAAATAAGCTGCTTCACACGACTTCTGATCTTCAAACTCAACAAATGCGTATTGAAGTGAGTCGCCTGTTTTTTTATCTCGAATTACTTCACAATTTTTTACTTTACCAAAACGGCTGAAAATAATTTCTAAATCGTCGTCAGTCGTAACTGGATTTAATTTGCAAACGAAAAGCACATTCTCAGGTGGTGCCATTTCTGCATCGGGTAAATCTCCAACTATCTCAAGGATAGTTGCTCGTGCTTTTGCTTCTCGCTCCGCAAGCATCTCTTGCAACTCTTCGACAGTTTTTCCATCTGTATCGTCAATGTCTTCATCCGCAGCGATACGACCATTCTGCAAACGTTGAGGTGTGGGAGATGGAGAACGACTTGGTAGTAAAAAGTTACTTGGATCTGGGAAAGGATCTTCTAATATAACTGTATGAGTTATGCGAATGTCTTGGTAAGGTCGAAAGTTATCATCCACAATGGCTTCATTTATTTTTCGAAGTGTTTCGTGTCCTGAAGTAAGAAATATATTATATGTAAGTATTGTAATTGTTCATTCATTCATTTTATTTGCTACTATCTTTATGTTAACAAGAAGTTAGTTTATCTGCTACTTTAAACATTTATAATATTTCTTACCTTCTACCACTTCGCCAATAACACAATGAATACCATCTAATGAAGATAAATTTGGCGCCAAAGTGAAAAAGAATTGCGATCCGATTAAATTTTTCCCTGCAGAAACAAGTGACAAGAGCCCAGCTGAAGAGTGATAAATCTTTGGTATAGTTTCAGCTTCGAAAAACCTTTTATCTGGCCCCTCCACTTCACCCCAAATAGAATTGCCGCCATTGCCTACACCAGTAGGATCGCCGGTCTGTGCAATGAACCCACGTTCAATTGTGTGGAAAAGATTATAATTGTAGTATTTTAATTTACACAGCTTAATGAAGTTAAGACACGAAATGGGGCGCTCATCCACAAATAGGTCGACAGTTATATCGCCTATTGTGGTTTCAATTACAACAGACATTTTTCATTAATTTTACTTTTTTGAGCAATCAACAATAACTCGAATCACAATAAAAGTAAATCTAATATCTACGTTGATTATTTGCAAGATAGCGCGAGGAACGAAACACAAGGTGTACAAAACTTAAATTATTTATAATATTTTTTAATTTATATTTTATTTTTTAATTTAATTTATGTTAATAATTAAGCCTTGAAATATGTAGTCTAAAAATACTGCAAATAAGAATACACAACGTCCAATTTTAATTTTTTTGCGTATGGCTTGTGGTGAACAATGCAACTATAATAAAAGTGTACTTTAAAAACAGGGCAATCAATAAACCAAATTTTTCATAATCAAAACAACAAGCTGTCATAATAACAAAACATTTAAATTTCATTTGTTTATTAGAAAAAATAAAAATAAGACATATAAAAGCTTCTAAATGGAAAAGGATAATACATCTGAAAATTCGCCTACACATTCGGAAAAAATAAAAGTTCAAGATGATTTAGTGAATCAACTTGAAAACGATGATAATTCAATTAATGGTGAGAACTGCAATCTGGCCGTACATCCTGATGGTACTGACCATGTTGAAGAGGACTTAGCGCTTATACGTGGCGATGCCATTGGTACCACATTGTATAGTGAACGTTTTGTGCTTTCCACGTTGCTGAAGCTGACTAAATTGGAGAAGGAGCTTTCTGAAAATGAGAATTTTGAAAATGACCTATGTACAATTTGGGATATGACAATTGAAGAGGATGTTGTGCAACTGCTTCTGGAGCATAACGTACTGGAACTCTTTGCCGATTGTATAATTGCGACAAATGATAAGCGCTTAGTTGAAATATTGGTTGGAATATTAGGAAACATGTGCAATTTCAAAGAGTCTCGTGATGCACTCGTTAAGGATACTTCGCTGGTTCAAACACTTTTAGATTTAACTAATTGTTCCGATTCACCGACACTACTTCAACTCACCCGACTATTTTCAGTTGTGCTAATACATGCTGATCGTGGAACGGCATTGCAGTGGTATCGACATATTTCCTTTTGCCCCGATTTCATTAAAAATATTATATTTATATTAAGTAATTCAATAAACGAACAACTTCTTCGCCAAACAATCGAAACACTAAATGCGATATTAGCAAAATTTGCACTTATTGAACCTAATCAAAAAGTATCTGAAAATAGTGAAGAGTTATTGCCAACATTTGAGCAGTTATTTGTCAATGAGTCTTTAATAAAAGCCACAACGGAAGCATTCCTAGCTTTATTACCGAGAAAAGATAACCCGGAGTTACAAGAAAATCATGATGATGATAGCGATGATGTTGAAAGCACGATTGTGCTTACACAGACTACGCACAATTTAATGCAGATTTTCCTCAACATACATTGTATATTAACGCAGTATGATAACCTGTCACAAAATAGTTATTTTCCACATATTGAGTCACTGATGGATTGCTTAGGTTGTATTCTTGAACCTCTATGCAATCCTAAGTATATTGAGCACTTGTCGAATCAGGAGCAAGATCTTTTGGAAAGCATCAATGACATCTTAGAGGTTTGTTTAACACACTTATATTTAATATCCGTAAAATACCTAATATACAAAAATATTTAGTCCCTAGGAGACCCTTTCGATGAAAGATGCCTGATATATGCAATCAGTATTTGGAATTTGTTAAGATTGGAAAATGAGCGACTTGCCCGAAAGGCACCACCGGGAAATGATTTTGAAGATAATGCATTTAAAGAGGATGAATTTAATTTTGAAACCAGTTACCTAACAATACTCGATATGATAGTACGTGTGATTAATGCTGCTACTGATCTACAGTTGGAAAATGCTTTGAAAGAAAATCTTGATGACAATATGCGGAATTTAAAAAGTACCCTTAGCATTAGTGAAGACGATCAACCATCAAAGCGATGCTATTTAAAAATACAAAATGTACTAGACAATTTACAGCATTAATAATTAATAATACAAATTTATAATAATATTCTATCCAGAATTTATTAAGCCGGTGCTATGTGCTACGTATTTAATGAACAACATAAGTTACCTAATCACAAAGATTTTAGAGTATCATCGTAAATTTACTGTTTTTTTACATGATTAGTTTCTGACTATTTCTGTCCTGATTTGTCTAGTTGCCCGCGTACGGACTCCATCCAAGAAAGTTTGCCAAGTTTAACTTCGCCGCTACTATTTATAGTCAAATTACTTAAAGCATTTGTAGATTTTGAGTTTCGGAAAAGTGTATCATTGTTAATCACACAATCCTTTAAATGCGAAAGTGAACCATCCAGTACTACGGCACGAGATGTGACCTCAATGTTGGACTGTTCTTCAATGCACTCGGAAATGTTAATTATAGCTTGTTCAATTCCGTTTGCCTTAACAATGTTTTCTCCAGCCAGTTCGGAGAGCTGCAGATTTAATTTTCCACCATTGGTTCTCACCTTAAGATTACCGTGAACTCCAGCTTGCAAAGCAATAATTAAATATTAGAATGCGCCTCTATAAGTAAATAGGCTAACTTACTCATATTAAGTTCACCACTTTTTTGTACTTCCACTTCAGTTCTTTTGTGAACATTTTTTAGTTGTAAAGAACCGGTGTTGGTTACAAATTTTGACTCTTCTACATAGCAGGAGTTTGTAGAGATGCTGCCAGCATCTGTCTTACAGCTTAGCTGATCACCTTGCAATTTCTCTAGTGAAATATTCTGAAGCAATGTAATATATATTCAAATTAGTATTAACTTTTTTTTGTTATTCAGTTCACCTACACCTAATTCCTTTGTCTGCACCGCAGTAACTTTTCCCAACAGCATACCTTTGCAAGATATATTTCCACC
Organism: Bactrocera zonata; assembly: GCA_037783105.1. Lineage (NCBI taxonomy): Eukaryota > Metazoa > Arthropoda > Insecta > Diptera > Tephritidae > Bactrocera > Bactrocera zonata. Next base: position 127,087 of record JBAWJQ010005211.1, on the reverse strand, counting down.
AGCACTGTCTAGAGTTATATTATCTGCGCGTAACTCTTTGGTTTCTATATTTTTTTGCGCTCGAACAGTTATTTCTGAACTGAAGATGTTCCGTACTGTAACGCTATCAAGAGCCTCAATATGCAAATCCGCACGAATTGGTATTTCGAGATTGCAATGGAAATCGAGGGCGTTTGCAGTTTTATTTATTGCAATATTTACGAGTCTTTCATCTTCACTCACATCAACGTGCATGTTAACAGGACAATTACGAGCGTGTCCTCCATGCAGTTCAGCGATTAGCACATTTGCATCCGGGTACTCATGCACGTCGGCAGCCTTAACTTGTAAATAAATGTCAGAGCGTATATTAATTCGCGCAAATGGATAAATGTAGCGCATAGTTTCCTGATGCACTTGTTTACTAGGTGGATTTCCTGACAACATATTATTCATCTTATTTGGTTTTATATATTTTTTACCATACAATCGAACTTTAGGGAATCGCAATAGCGGCGACAGCCGATGAATCAACAGCATTTCCTATTCAATGGGGTAAAAAAATCTATTTAAATAGTTAAAATTACTAAGTTCTCATCAGCTGCTATTCAATAAAAGAAAACGTTTGTTTATCGAATATATAGAATAAAGAGAAAAAGAAAGTGGAAACAAGAATTTGGTTATCAAAACAAAACGATAAAATTGACAAGTGGATGCTAATCCCAGACGACGTACGTTCTCTACTAATCCAATAAAATTCTCATGAACCACTGCTTTCTTATATTTGCGTTAAATTAACTATTTGCTACATTTTTATATGAGAAAATAATATTAATGTATAATAATAACAATATATATATAATAATAATACATTCGAAAAATATAGAACTTGTGTTATTTTTTCGAAAAAAAAGCGAATGCCGTGGGAACCATTCAAGTTTACCAATTTTTGAACAAATTTAAAAATTAAATGTTTATTTTCTTCAATAATCCCGCCTACAAAAGATAAAAACTATACACAGTTTTGCATACACCACACTTTTACTGTAGACATTATTTGTTTTACTATTGAAAGTATACTTAAAAATTATATACTTAGAGGAATTAATAAAAAAAGTATTCATTATATAGAAAATCTTTTTTTTATTTTTTTTTATTGTATATCAATCTCCATAAATCCATCAGCATTTGTTAAATGTTGATTTTCTCTCTTCGTACCCTCTTCTACTGCGAAACTTGGTCCAATTAAGCAATTTTTCAGTACGCAACCGCGTTTAATTACAGCTCTGCTTCCAACGATGCTATTCTCAATATTACAACTAAATAATAAAAAATATGTATAAATATACATTTATCAGTGTATGTCATTAGCTTCTTGCATTGGCATCTCACCCTTCCTCAATAATAGCGCTTGTCATTATAATAGATTTGTTTATAATATTTTTTGGATTGATTGTGCAATTAGCACCGAAAACGCTGAAATTAAGTGATGTTTTCTCCGACAATTTTGCACTATCTCCTACCGCGACTTCCTTCATTTGAGTTGAGTTTATGACGGCATTTGGTGAAATAAGTAAGTGTTCCCCTTCGTTGAACAATTGTGGCCAAATATTGGAAATCTATAAATAAATCAGAGTTCATGGTTAACAGATAAAAGTGATTTTCATATTGTTGTTTTGTTTTGTTAGTGGTAATATTAGAATTATCCACAATTATTTACCTTTTGATTAATTGCGAAAAAGCTTAGAGAAGTATTCACACGCACACCAATACTCTCTTTAGGTGCCACAACAGCATAACAGCGAATCAAATCTCCATTGTATGGTTCCTTGGTTCGAGAATCATTAAAGAGGGTAGCTTTCTGTATGCGTTGTTCTAGATGTGTGTTCGAAGCGTACTAAACGAAATAATAATGCTTTTGCAATTAAAATATGCAGGTTGTAGTTAAAATAGCATACTTACATGAAATATATCATTTTCTGGTTTTATTGTCACTCCCACTTCCGATTGCATATCTGGGGCGGCAGTTGAACTCCCCGTTTTTTTAGACATTTGCTTTTTAATAATATACGGTAAGAATTCCCCTTTAAGTGTTGAAAAGTTTTCTTTCTACATATATTTGAATTTAAATTTAATTCGCTCATAATAATTATATATTACCATTATAGATCTTACCTTAAGTAGAAAATCAATTGTCCACTTTTTCATTACATATATATGAGAATCTACCAACCTAGAGAATACCGTCATTTTTCCATTCTTACGCAACAAATGAGCATTAACACTCATTACTTCTTCAAAATCGCTTGCGGAAGCAAGAAATAGCAATCGATTAGAATCGGGATGAATTCCGATCAGATCACGTTCAGGTTTATGTTTTGTTTTCGGTCCGGGCAAAGTAACATCCGACTCAAATCCGCTTTTGAACAACAAGGCTGTTAAGGCAGCATCGTGTTGACGAAATTTGTTTATTAGTGGATACAAACTTACGTTCGATACAATATCACAAGATAACACCAAAAAGTCAGATTTAATTCTGCAATGAAGTTAATATTTTATATGAGCAAGATGTCTGACGCTGTAATCAATTATTACCCATATTTTACTTACTTATCATGTATTATTCGCAAGCTATCGGCCGTGCCAAAATCGCTATCACTATCAATAGCCACAAAGTCAATTTTAATCTTTAGTGGAGTTCGTTCTAGTGCTTGTTGTATCTCCGAACGCTCATTTTCCAAAACCACAACAATTACATCTTTTTTAAAGAAAAAATCAGAATTAGAATGGTTAAAATAAAAGCAACATTCGCATATATTTCACCTTGAAAGTTATGATGTTGGAGCATATTTAACGGATACCATAATAATGGATATGGACCGATCGGCAACAGACATTTCGGCGAATCAGTCAATACTTCCGGCAGACGTGTACCGCGGCCAGCCGCTAGAACCACAGCTTGAAATTCTTGAGTGACCATTGCAGTTTAATTATGTTTCTTTCACTGAATTAATAACTCGATTTAATGACCGCTTTTAGAAATGCACGCAGTATGCCAAATAACCAAAATATCAAACTGTCAAAAGCATCTGTTATCACTTGACATTTCTAATTTTGTTAGGGTGGTTTGATAATTTGGAAATATTATAAGCACTATAGTTTTAGTAGGGAAAAAATATTTTTCATTTAACAAGTTAATTTTATTATCCGACCCACTCTTAATATGACATTAAGTTGTAATTAGGAAAAATTTTGAAATTCAATTTAGCAAAAGATTTTATACTGAACACATTTCATTATGCATACATAATTCCAGTGAAAGATATTATGTACTTAAACTCAAAAAAATATTAGTTTTTCTTTAACTATAGTACAAAACGTTTCTCGCCTTCTTATGGCGCCACCCACGAAAATATGCCAGCAGAAACTACTTGGAGAGAAGTTCGTTATGTTCCTTAACCAGAAGCATATGGGCCTCGCTACATCAAGAAGCATCCCGTTATACTCCGGAGTGCAGTGTTCTGACATGTCAAAAGCTTCTTCGACTGTGTTTTAATGTATCCAGGCGACCATATCGGTGCGGCGTAGCTTAGGATCAGCCGGCTGATTGCCTTGTAGGTTGCCAACAATGTTTGCTGTACTTTGGCAGTTATCGTGGTCGTATGAGGAGTTAAGGAGGACAGTCACGCAGAGGCTGTGTAGTGTTACACCTTAAATCTTAAGTTTATTGACAGTCAGAATTTCAACGTCACGACTGCAATGTTAATGTCTAGTTTGTACTCCTTCGTCCAGTTCGTGAATATGTTTAAGTGTGGCAAAGGGGTTTGACAAGTCCAACGCTTCGAGGATCATCCTATATGGGCCACAGCTAATTGCTTTGGGGGTGATGTGTACCCTGCAGAAGCCATGCTGGTTCTTAGGTTAGACTCAGGTCGTAAGTGAATGTCGAGAGTAACAAGGCCTCAAGTGTCTTCACAATCGGACAATAAGACTCCTCTACGTTGGCGGGTTTTCCAGGTTTCAGAAGTTGGACTACTCTTCCGACTTTCTACACATCGGATATTTGAAGAGTGGTTGAAGACCTTGGTTAGGAAGCCTACTCCTAGCGGGCCTAGATGTTTTAGCAACAGCGTGTTACTCCATCTGCACCAATGGATTTGGAAGATTTTGTTTTCTTGATGACACTTCGAACATTCTCATCGGTAAAAGTAAGTGTTTGCGTTTTGCGCAACCGTCGGGTAACACATTGTTTGGATTTGTCTTTCGAAGGGTGTAATGTGAACTGTCGGTTAAACAATCGCGCACTTCTTTGTGCCAAGGACGCATGGCCATTGAATTGAATTTTGGCTTGGTTATCATGTCTCTTCGGATTAGACAAGGCTTTGACTCGATAGTAGTCCAAAGTTTACTTACGGAGGTGGAGAGGTTACAAGACTTCAGATGCTTTATTCATTTTCGGCTTATGCTGGTTTACCATTTGCCGAATCTCCAAGTTGAGGTCGCTTATTCCAGAATCACAGGGATCGATATGGCGTAAGGTGTCGCACTGTTCAAAATTGGAAATTGGGGCGGAGTTTCTCGATTCTTCTAGCCGAGATGAAGAAAGCGGTAGCAGCTGCAAAATTGACGTTCGTCAACGATGTTCGTAGGAATGGGTAGTGCGGTTAAGGAGCTCTCGGTAAATTCTGTGGAGCCGACCCAGTTACCTTGTTGAAGGTAATGAAAGTGGGGTTGTCCACAGAAATAAATTCAGGAAGTTTCTCGATCGAAATAATACTGGGCTGATGGTCTGATGTGAGGATGAGCATTTGTAGGTCGTAAGACTCCTGTAGCATGGGTGCTTCACAGACTGAAAAATGTCGGGAAGTGATACCAACCAGTAACCGTTCTAAAACACGGAATAGACCGTGCGAGGAACCAGGAGTTGTTAAGTGGAGTGCGCGAACTTGGTACAGCATAGACTAACTTGTAAGCGTCGGAGTGCATTTCAAACGTAAGCGCTCAAAAGGCGAAGATGGATATTATCTTGAAATGAGTTTGACTTATTGAAATCCCTTAAGGGAGTCTTTTTGAACATCTTTGAGGATAAGATAAGTGATGTCTTCGTTAACTTGAAGCTCACTTGCTTATTGAGCCAACTTAGGCTAGAAACTGGTTCTCACGCGGAGTATATTTATGCTTACTTATTTAAATACGGAGGTGGTCCGATAGTACTTAGCTTAAGAAAACGAAAAATGATGATTTATTTCTCAACAGAGTCTTTAAAAAGTCGATATGTTTGCTTCAAGTCCAACTTTTTAACTCGTCTGAAAAAAAAACATTTCACATAGAAAGCCTCCGTGGTGGCGATGAGCATAGTCAAGTAGTAGATGTATACAGATCAAAACTTGTGAACCCCAGAAAGGAGAGTTTTCTTTTTCCTATTTTCTGAAATCCGCGGATGTGTTCGCTTGCATTCGCGGTCAGAAATTTTTTACAGTGGCCATCTTCGCGAATATACAACGCAATATTAAATCACTCTGACGGCATTGTTGCCATCGTGAAGTGAGGCCTAACACTTATTAGTACCAACCCACGAAAACCCCAGATTAAATACAGTAATTTAGTATTTTCACATATTTAATTTAATTTATGTTTACAAAAGTACAAATAGCCGTTCATATTAAGGTACACATATAATTCGATTTTTGGGACGACTTTCGAATTCGTTATATGCATGCATATACATAGATGTTATAACAGTAAATAACTAAGAAAGAGTAAAAATAAAAATTGTTTACAATTCGTTAGACTTAATGTTTAAAGCTAGATTAGGATCGAAGGGTTCGATTTGCGCTTTGAATACAATTCAGATTGCAATTGCTGTACAAGATAAATACAAGATTGGGTTACCATAAACAAGAGTGTGGAGAAACTACAGTTGAAGAGAAAGATAGCGAGTTCGATTTTAATTGAGCAACTTTACTTTCTACGTTCGTATAGGTAATCGTCCTCATAGTACCGCGGCGTCGAGGTGGCGACGAACAGCTGTGGACGGCGCTGTAACAGCGAAATGTTAATCTCCTCTGGTGTACGGTAAACTTGTGGCTGTGGCACGGCATGTTGCAGGGGAGATGCAGCCGTGAAGAATCTGTAAGGGCTCGGTGTAACCAGTGGAGCGATCGTTTGAGCGATGGGCCGTTGTTGAATTGAGTGCTGTTGTATGGGTTGAACCAGTTGTTGCTGCTGCTGTGGCTGAGTCGTTGTTGCGGTGGCCACTGGTTTGCGGTAAGCGGTTGTTTGCTGTTGTTGAGGCTGTGACTGTTGATGGCGCACTTGCTGCACTTGTTGGCGGGGCTGTTGGTAGATGGGCTGTTGCTGTTGTTGCTGCTGCTGCTGCTGGAAGCCCACTTGAACCTGGAAATGTAAAAAATATATTTTATTATAATAATTCAATTATAATAACTTCCTTGGTTACTCACAGGTTGACGCTGATGATTCACGCGTTGACGTGGCGCCTCCTCTTCATCTTCGTAACGCTCGTTTTCATAGTAGTTCTCAGGATAGTAGCGTTCTGAGTAGCGCAAGGTCACATTTGGTTTACTTTGGTGTTCCTGAAGATTGATTGGCTTGTAGAGGTAATCGTTGACAATGTGATATTTCGACGATTGCTGGCAAATATTGTCATGCGATGGTGGCATACAGATGAGGTGGATTTGATGGAAAGTGAAGCCCTCCGGACAGATCCAAGAATGGCGTTGGTTGTCTTGGCAGTAATGGAATACTTCGCAATTGAGCGACTCATCGGCGTAATAGCTGCAGAAGCGTCAAATAGAATATTTATGCATATAAATTAAATATTTATTTCAAAAATCTAAAAACCAATAACCAACCCTGAGTTTTTCGTGTTGCAATTGAACGATGACTTAGCCAACAATTGCGACAATCGGTCCGGCTCTTCCTCTACCTCCTCTTCGCTTTCCTCCTCGCTGGTTAGTGGTTTCTTATTTTGCTTCAGGTAATTACTCTGCTGCTTCACATTTCGACTTTGATAGATTTGTCGTGGCGCTTCCTCCTGATCCTCCTCTGACTGACTGTAGTCATACAATTGACGTTGTTGTATTTGTTGTGGCTGCTGTTGTTGTCGGTAAGCTAAATGCGTCTGCGCTTGCGATTCAAATTCATCCTCCTCATCGGTCGCTTCAATGGAGCGTGCAGCGAAGCCTTGCGGTTTAGCGGTAGTGGCCGAGGCGAGCACATCACTGCTGGCAGCCGAGTACGCGCTGCCCAATAGGCATGTCGCGGAGACTAGCAGAATAAGTCGTAAACTGAAATTGGTAAATAAAAATATAGAATAATGCACATTATGTTTGTGTAAATATAAAATATAGCCAACAACAAAGTAGGTCATTATTGTGTTGAATAACAATGAAAAATAAAAAATTCTAAATAACTATAAAATAATAAACGCAAGGAGTTAAGCAATTTATGGTTTTATAATAGAACAATTATATGTTTTTTTCAAATTTGTGGTGACCATGTAAACCTTTAATGCATTCGAAAAACAAAACGGTAAATATTTGTGATCCCTTTTCATATTCAAGTTTCGTTGAAAATTGCCGCTGAATTTATGTACAAGCCATTTGAAATAAAACCGTGGAGATTCGATTCGGCGCCGTTCGAAGTAACTCGGACCGACGTATGGAATGATTTGGCACATTTTTCGTCGAGATCTTTAATGAAAGTTCCGACGTTTTCGAGCTAAATTTTGTTTAGCGATTTCTGGCTCAAGAGCTGCCATTTCACCCATAAAAAGAACGACTTGGTGTGATTTGTAGGCCGGTGGAATCATCGGTCCACATTTCTTCAAGAATGATGCTCGTGAGAACGTAATCGTCAATGGTTACCCGTCGAAATGCTTGAACGAGTCAAGGAAAATTGGACTCAACGGATGAACCATCCGTTGCCGTGACTAATCTCCAAAGAATAAATGTCAAAGAATGTTCATTCCAAAGAACAAAAGAATAATAAACATTCCTGATTAAATTTAAAATTTCTGTGTTTTTTCTTAAAAAAAGTAGGGAGCCTCGAAATGGATCACCCTGCCAACAAGGGATGGCAGTAGTTAATTGTACAACAAAAATTGCGTTTGATCAATAGCCATTGATAATGCATAATGCAAAAGTGACCACAAAACTGTCGCTGGAGTGTAAATATCGTTAGTAAGTTCTTTATAATCTCAAAGTTAAAATTTTATTTTAACTCTAAGTAGATACTCGTACCTGGCGAATGAGCTTTTTCGAATTATTGGTTGGCTTTTTTATATTAATATATTTGAAATTGTCTAAGAATAACAGAGATTAATATTTATCAGAAGGTTTTCTAGCTAAAAAACACTTTTGATGAATCGAAAATATATAGTAAACATTTTTCCGAAGTCACAACTAAACCAAACGCAGTCACGTAACATCTTACCAAAGCAATTTAAAATACTCAATTATTTCTGCGCACTTGGCATACCAGGATAAATGCCATGCATACAAATTTCATGCAGTGAAAGAAAGTAATGACGACTTATGACCGTGAATATATCAGAAAAGAGAAAAGTATAATTCAAATGCTAATTTGTTTTCAGGGTGTGGACATTTATTTTTATGTTGAACTTGCGTGAAGTTTTTTTTCAATGTCTCATGGAAATTCAAATATTAATGAATGGGAGCAAGACTTTCCAAAATTATTATATTGAGCGGTTAAATATGGTATTAATAGATTTCGTAAAATTATGTTTTTCGTAAAATAAACATATGTAAAACGAGATAACTTGATTTATTCAAAACATGTTGATGCAAACAAGTTTTATATAATTTTCTTCGAGTAATTCGCTTGATGTACGACAAATTTTTTGGAATGACTCAACTCTAATCAACAGTAACTTGAGAACAATGGGTACAACTTACGCAAAATAATTAAAGACATATTAATTAAACTTATGCTATGTTTCATCCGGAGAAAACAGAAATCTGTCTTTTCACAAGTAGGACAAAAATTACGTAATTCAATCGCCCTTCTTTAAAGGGTAGAATTATTGTACTCTCGAGCTTTGTCAAATATTTCGGAGTTATTAGATAAAAATCTCAGCTTAAGAGCAGGGCTTCCAAACTCTTCAAATGGTGTTGCGGTGGTGTGGTGAATGGAATCATATAAAAAGTGATCGCATCATACGCCTGGAACAGGGGTAAAGGGCGTGCTTGCTGGGGTTGGCATAAATAAAAACGTGGCTCTGGAGGTTATCTGCGATAACCGGCCAATGCATATTCAAGTAAAGACATGGTATCATATTTGACATTGTTAATGAGCTCGGGCTATATTGGTTATGTGACTGAGAAATGAAGATTCATGAGAAATTAAACACAATGTTTTTATTCCTCAGAAGAGAATAATCGACTTATGGTTCTATAATCGACAGTTCCAAAACCAAAATCTACATATTTACTGACAGATCAAAGTGTGAAATAGGAAAAAAAGCGGACATTTTCTGTAGTAATTCATATGCAGAAGTTAGCTTCAAAGTAATAAATAAAAGTCAGTCTTTCTAGCAGAAATCGTGGACATAGAAGGAGCCAAGTAGGTTTATACTCTAACTAGCGAGTCCTTAAACCTTTTAGTGAACAGTCAAGCAGTAATAAGGCTATCCGTAGTGCCAATACTAACTCGGTTAATATCATCTTGGTATCCAGTCATATAGGAATAGAAGGCAAATAAAAAGGCAGACGAGTGGCTCGCTCGGGGATGGCTGGCACATACGGTTCAGCTACTTTAAAGGTTATTTGAAGCGATAGACTTTTAAGGAACATTTCAGGTCTTGTAACACTAGCAAAAAGTTGCTTTGGTTAAGTGTGATGGTGGTCATATCAAAAAGCTTCTACTTCTATGCAAAGGTGACTTAATAATATTGTAGGGATCATCTCAGTTCCCTTCTTCAACTGCAAAAGGGTATTCGACGGAATGATGAGCTTTTGCGGTGGATGAAGAAATGATGGAATATTACACTAGTTTATAGCCATTTTGCAACTGTGTTGTTGGAGGCTGTTTTTTGCGAATTTGGTTTGCTACAACCGAAAATGATAGTAAAAATTTCCTAACACGTACGATGTTTGCGTTGTAATCAAGGGGTGAAGAGGTCAAACGACCACCTTTACTAAAATGACAAAAATAGCTATACGTAACGGAATATTTTTTAACTCAAATTCATAATTAGGATACCTCAAATACCCCACAGACCACTTAGCACATTTGTCGCAAATTTTTGCTTAAAATTTATTGAATAGTGTTATCTAATCGAATGCTGAGGCTTCAGCCGGATGATACACGATATATTTCACTGTTCCCAAACCAACTTAAAAGACATTGGGCAGCTGTGGTGGAAAAAATTTAAGTTTTTTACCAAACCCACTGAGTTAAGCTGGTGGATAAGGCTTAATTTGGTTGCTATCCGTTAGCCCAATGGACATAGTGTTGGCCTAAGTGCGTCCGTCAGCGGTCTGGTGCTTCTGATGCATTTTTAGTGGCACTCATTACTTTATTTTTGGAAAAAAACAAAGAACATAGAAGCAACCATTCGTAAGTGGTTTTCGTATAGGTCAATGCTCATCGACAACGATCAACCAAGTGATCGTAAAAAGTTCAGTTATGAGGGAAAATATCGACAAGTCCACGAAATGTTTTTAGATGGCCGCAAAGGGAGGTTGATCTAAACAGCGGATACTATAACAGTATCAGAAGAACTTGTTGGATGCATTATATAGGTATGCGACAGCTCTGTTCAATTGCAGTTCTCACCTTGTCAAAAATGTATGAAAACGATAATAAACTAGATGATACTGTCTTTGAATTGTTTAGGCTTCGAAGTCTTCTGAAGATTTGAACCTCTTCAACTTCAGACCTCAGAAGAATGGTCGCTGAAAGAAATTTACCTATGCTGGACACAATTGCTGCTAAAATATACATTTTTCAAATCATGTGAAGAGCATCAGAACAAGTTGTAAAACAATAGCTCACCCATAGAGATTGTTTAACCTCAAATAAAAGATCAGAGTTGGCATATCTTTAAACCACTTTATATACTAACTTTCATTTGTATTTTATATTTCTTGCACCACTCGTAAACTTCATCCTGGCTTGAAGAGCATCTTCAGCTATATTTATACTTGTAACCCGTACAATACTATGCAATCAATGAAACTACTTTATGATATGGGAAAATTTCGAAAATCCCCCACAAAATAAGCCCAGTAACAATTGAATTACACACACAGGTATTAAATAAAGTTTAAGAGCATACGTGAATAAAAATAACAATATACATGATTGTGTTGCATATTTATAAGCATCACTGTACACATCGTTGAGCACATACACATACGAAAAATACCAAAACAATAAGGGTAAAAAAAGTACGCGGGAAAATTTGCGCTGCGAACTTTGGAGCTGCAGCAGCCTGTTAGATCGGCAGGCGAACAAGTCGAAAAGGAATGACGAATGCACAGAAGATGCGCCAAAACAAGCAAAACATATATGTACTTATACATCTTCAAAAAGCTAAACGCAGAAAGCCCAAATAGAAAAGGAAAGAAGTGAAAAAAATGCAAACAAACATTATAACTTCACGTTGAGTAGGATTCAAACGGTCGTCGATATGATTATGCAATCGAAAACGCTGTCGTCGGTGTTGGCGTTGCGGCGCTGCAGTGTGCATTGTGCAGTGTGCGGTGTCTAGCGAAAAGTGGGAAGTGACACTGGCAGAGCTAGACGCTCTCGCACATGTTGTGCCACATTTGAGCTTCACTGTCAATTGGGTTCATACAGACGCACTCACACACAGCGCACAATTGAAGAAGCTACCATCATAAGAATGAGCGTACATTGAGAGTGCAAAACGGCGAAAACAGGAGTTGCAGCGCGAGCTTAATGTGGCTTGCAATATCTATCAATGTGCATCACATGTGTGCATGTATAAACAATAAATTCTGTACATGTACCGTTACTAATTTTAGTCGCTTATATTGACGTATATACATGGTATTGGATGTAAAGGGTGTTTTTTTAGACATGTGGTTTTCAGGAAGAAAATGATATGGATTTTCATCGAAAAAACATCTTCAGCGATCATGCTCATTCCTGACTGAATGGCTTCGTCAATAAAAAGCATTACTAATTGCTCTGTTGTATTCCCCATTGACTGTAACATTATGGCCGGCTTCATTTTGAAGCATACAGCTTGTAAAACCGTTATTTTGTTCATGATGTCATGTGATTTGACATTGTTTGACCTAATGATAAATCAGTTATCTTATTCCATCTGAAAACCAATATTAGCGACGTATGCCGAGATAAAATAGAAAAATTTTTTCTGGGAAAACATTTTGCAAAATTGGACCAAAGGTTTTCAAGAGACACAGTCGGGATGACAATATACCCGAAATTCTCTTAAAATATTGAAATGCCTGACCCTAAAAAATACTCTATAAATATGCATATGGATTTTACAACACACAATAACTGCCAGAAATATATACTTTTTTTTTTTACTTTTTGTCACCTTTTTAGCTTTATTTCAGAGCGGAAGGTGCAACATGTGACTGACTACCCAACAAATATATGTAAATGCAAGTTTGAGAAGCTACTAAGCCAGCCACATATGTTTATATTATATTTATCTACAAACATACGCGCCTTGGCAAAGCTCTAAAGTGTGGGCTGAAGATTTTCAGCCAGTCTTTGTCGATGCTGGTGCAGCGGCGCAGACACTGCTTGTATGCATGTGTGTATGTGTATGAAGTGAGCAAATTGCAATGATGATGGCAACGCTGTTTGGTGTGAAAAATTTACGGTTCATATCGGCACATACGTTTGGCTTGGGAATGCACGGCAATGCCGCTTATTTATACGCCAAATGTAAGCTCATCAACTGGGTTGTAAAGATGTAAAGATTTACGACAACAAGTGCGCTGTGTGAGTTCAGCGTTTCGAGATTTATGGCGGCATAAAGTTTGCTCTTTACTTTAAAATGTGTGTACACACATACATACATATGTGCCACACATGCGTGGGAAATGTGTTGCAATATGCGTTATAATTCTAAAGTTTTGAATTTTACTAAAGACTTAAGCAGCGAACTTGTGGGCGTTTATAAATGTAGCCGTAAGCGTATTAGTGGTTGTAAATAAGAAACTATAGAAGATAATGATTAAACGTGTAAAAAGTGTCGCAGCTTATAATTTATCTATCGGCCGCAAAAAAGTTGACAGGCTATTACGCATATTCGCACGTCTGCCAACAATCATAAAAATGAAAAAAAAAAATAAACGTGATATATAGGGTGAGCCATTTTTTACGAAAACCTATATTAACTTTGGAAAATTAAAAATCAATATTTTTAATATTCGATAAAATTTATATAATTTAATCCGATATAGTTTTTTTAGACTATTTTTTAATGAATAAAATAGATAGCATGGTGAGCTTTTATTAATGCGTATTTTCGACCAAGTCTTCCTTGTGGTCGGCAATGAGCCAATAATTGCTGTCATACAAGTATATTCGGCTTAAAAAAAAAAAAAACCTCAATGTCACCATTCATTGAAGTCCAGCGACCCATTAGGATGGTTTCGACACAAAAGGCAGGTCGTTTCATAAATCTCGAATGTATTTTATGTTCCTATTGATGGGATAAATACAAGGCGTTTCAAAGTAAACAGGACTTTTTGAATCTAGTGCCCATATACATGTCGACCAGTGCGTTAGAATCTGCTAACTTTATCGATTGCCCAGTGAATTTCATGACATTTCATTGATTGTAAGTGAAGTTATTGCGTTTTAAGTGCCAGTATGTTTGTATTATCTGTGCAAAAATGAGCTTCGAACAAAGAGCCAACATTAACTTTTTTTTTAAATTGGTGAAACTTTTACCTAAATGTTTCAATGATGATTGCCTATCCCATAGCAGAGCGCACGAGTCGTTTTAACGTTTTCAAAGTGGTCGTGAGGACATAAATGACGATCAACATGTGGGCCAATCAAAATCCGTGATCTCCGGAAATTCCACCGAAATTGTGCGTGAATTCATCAAAAAGCAGCCAAAATCATCATTGAAATTCATGGAAATGAAATTGAACATCTCCAAAATATCGATTTATCGCGTTTTGACCGCACATTTGGGCTTACGAAAGATATGAGCACGATTTGTTCCGAACAAATTGACTGACGATCAAAAATTGCTCAGAATCTAACATTCGAGGGACGATTATTTGACCAAAAATCACATTTTAACCACTAACCACTCCCCGTATTCACCTGATATGGCACCGTGCGACTTCTTCCTTTTTGTAAAAATGAATTTTCCCATGAAAGGAAAGCGTTATACAGAGGCCATTCAAAAGGCTTGCATCGGCATACCGGCCAACGAGCTAAAACACTCGTTCGACATGATTTTAGAACGTGCAAAAGGCTGTACTGAAGCAGGAGGAGACTATTTTGAATAAAATAAATTGATTTTGCCGAAAAAAATATTTTTTCTGTTTACTTTGGAACACACCCTGTATATATGGAATTTTGTTTAATAACGCCGACAGATTTTATGAAATGAGACTCGTCCCAATTTGCTCCCTTTTTCAATAACTATTTTCAATGTAAGCAAATTATTACTTATTCGATGTTTCAGTGTAAAGCAAATCATGGTTAGAAAAGTAGTGAATTGAGATTTCTAAAACAAACCGACCGGTTAAATCACTGATCTTTTGGGCTGGCCTTCAGCTCCTTACGTTTTATTCCTTCGATCGACTAAAAACAGGTGCCACGAAGTTTCAGTTTGGCGAACAAAAAAATCACAAGGAGGCAAATATGGTGAATGCGGAGGTTTATCGATGGTATTCATTGCGCTTTTGGCTTTCAATTCGGTCACAATCGGAGCTCGATGCGATGATGTATTACCATCGTTTAAAATCCATTTGAATTGTTCTTCCACAATTCCGGTCGTTTTCGACGGATAGTCTCTCGCAAACGCCTAAATACGGCCAAATAGAAATCTTTATTGACCGCCTGTCTCTCCGGAAAAAAATCCTGACGCACCAAACCACGAATATCGAATAAAACGATAAGTACCACCTTGATTTTAGAGCGGTTTTTCGTGTTTTTTCCCCTCCATTTAATTTAATTAAAGTTTCGGGTGCTTTTTTGTTCTGCTCTACAAATGGGCAGGCATTTTATTATTTGAAAGCAATCTATTTGAATTTGTCATCCTTTTAGGTAGTTGAGTAAATAGTTGTAATAATGGTGAAATTCCTCGAGCTTTGTTTAGTTTTTATAAGTGCTGGTTTGCTGCAACTCCGATTTTGAAGCAGTTGATTGCTGCCAGGGATATGAAATACAATAAAAACATACTAAACTATACAAAAAAAATATTGCAAGCTTTTCTTTCAACTAAAGTCAATTCTATTATCTCGATATTCAATAAGAGATAACCTAAAACAATATTCAGCTTACGTTCCAACTCTGGTCTCGCTAGCCCAGGTGACGTAAACATTTTTCATATTGGGAATCTGCAAAACATTCTCGCCTTCCAACAGCTGGCTTTGTAAAGCAAGCTAAGCTAAAACTCCGTCATTCCTGGCATTTGAATAGCCAGTATTCGCAAATTAACTTTCTAAGTGCACCAGAAACACCACCTGCTAGCATTAGCGGTGTTATTGTTGTGCACCTCCCTTCGCACCCGCAAACTCAAGCGGCATGAAAGTAAAAGTTGCATTAACAAGTCATAAGTATCGCAGCGTTACCGCCTCTGCAAACTTTCTTTTCGTCTCGTGTTAACGGTGGTTTTGTTACAAATTTGACTATTTTCATCCGCACGTTTGCATGTAATGGACTCAATTACGTATTACGCCGTTAAAGCATTAAAGCAGCAATAGTAAATCGTAACAATGCAGTGTTTTACGTCAACTTGCAGCTTTTCACCCGATTGGCTACCAGTTTTCGATTACAACATTCCTCAGCTCAGACATACTATTTATTGATTAACATGCTGTCTCGGTCAATGAACGTCCGCTTAATGTCGACTATTACTCGTATTTAAATATATAAATATTTTTATATGTATATATATACATATTGCCATTGTATATTTACCCAGACTTTATCTTGTTGGTAATGATTATGTGTATTTAACTAGCGGTCAAAGACATGGATTTCCGCTGACAACTTTTGTTGTTGCTGCGGTTCTTAATAATTGTAACGTTTATTGCGGCGCAGGTATGCGTAGCTTAATAAGTTCAACGTTTAACTAAATAATCGATGAAAATAAGCGTGAATTAAATTTAATAATTTTTTTTTTTATTTAACTTTTTTTTTAATTTTTCCCAATATTTTTTTTACATAATTTTAGTCATAACATTGCCAATAAGTTATAAAAAATATAAGGATGATAGCCTGGCATTCATAAAGAACATTTAAAGAAAAAAATAAGAAAATCGGTTGAGTAGTTCGACCGGAATTATGTCCGCCAGTTTAAAAAAGTGTGTTTTGAGAAAAACGCGTTTAAAGTTTGAGGTACTGAAAACGCATACAAAGATGGACATAAATGTTGAAAAATTGACGTACCCCAAATTATTATTTTTGGGCTTTTTTCGAAACCTTTCAATGGTAAAGTGGGTTTCTACATTAAATCTAAGGGTATAAAGGAACAGAAAATGCAAAAAAAAATTTTGGAAAAAGATTACCCTACTACCCTTAACTATAATTGCTTGTGATGTTGGGTGTCTCCAGTTGTGAACTTGGTTGCGATTGGTTTTATAAAGCACTAACTTAATGAGCAGGTTCTGATGAAAATATATAACTTTTATTTTTTCAACGGCAAAAACTTGCAATCAATTTATTGACATTAAAAATTGAATTTAAGGAGAGACAAAAAAATATATGGTATCTACACTGGCTCTCTTCTCATCTATGGCTTACAAAAGAATCTCTAAAAATTCTGATGACAAATACCGAAAATAAAAAACACATTTTGAGCCCACGTTCGGTTTGTCATTGCATCTTGGCAAGTTATATAATTGATTTTTTAAACCAAAAACTATCCTCATAGTCTGCTAGTCTCTGAGTATTTTACGTATTATTCACCATAGGTATTTTTCGTTTTTAAAAAATTATACTCTGTAAGACTTTTTAATTTCAAATTCGCGTGAAGACCCATTCGTCGAAATCTCGTTCTTCTAGGTTGGTATGACTACACATCAAAATAATCATTAGTATTTAGTATACGCTTGTCTTTCCGAAGTACATAAAATGCATTTGGCGATTTTTGCGTTGAGAGAAATTATTCGACAAGGAAGATCCATTAAAGTTTGTGTGCGGAATTAAATTTTTGGTACCTAAACGTTCAGAATGTTGTAAAAGATCTTCGGAGATTATTGTTTGTTTCGAGCAAGTGTTTTTGTTTGGTACAAATTATTCAAAGAGGGTCGAGAACGCGTTGGCGATGAAGCATGTCTAGGGTGGCCGTCAATATGAACTGAGGATCAATACGTCAATAAAATAAAAGTATTGGTGCTTGAAAATCAACGATTAGTGAAAACCATTTTGAAAGTTAATTTGGGCCTAAGAAAAATGAAAACACGAATGATTCCAAAAGCACTCAATGCTTTTTAAAAAACAGATTCGCCATAACGTCTATAAAACAATGCTTTCCGACTACTAGGATATCATGAAACATATTATTACAGGCAATGAGCCTTAGATCTAAGCTTATGACTCGGAAAAAGACTTGCAATCGGTCGAATGTCGAGCCTTTAGGTGAGCCGAAGTCCAAAAAAGCACGTCAAAAAAGTTATGTTGACACTTTCTTCGATTATGGAGGTGTGGTGCACTACGAATTCTTTTCGACCGACAAAACTGTCAACAAGGAATACTATTTGAGTGTAATGCGTCGTTTGCGCGAAACTATTATTAAAAAGAGGTCGGTTGTATGGGCCGACAACTTCTGGTTTTACACCACGATAATGTACTGTCGCATACTGCACAGATTATTCGTGAGGTTTTCTACAAATTTTCAGCCAATAATCTGCCGCAACTACCATATTTGTCGGGGAAATCGTTTTGAGCCGATTGAAAACATTAAACGTGAGTTGCTACGCGCACAGAAGGCTTTTCCAGAAATTTACTTTAACAATTGTTTCGAGAATTGAAAAAGATGTTGAAACAAGTTTATTAGGAACAAGGGGGATTGTTTTGAGGGGGTCGACATGGATTTTGAAGACTAAACAAAGAATTTTAAAATTATGAACAAAGTCTTACTACTTTTTACTCACAGTAGTACAATCATAACATTTCCTAGTTAGTCCAGTCATTGTAGTAAGTTCACCTCGGTATTCGATATCGAAATTAAAACCAAGTTTATAGTTGAATATTTTTATTCTTCAGCTTTAAAAATTAAGAATTGCATATATGTATATCTGAGTTCTTTCAGTTAAAGGGTTAATTATGTAACTAAAAAGTAATCCAGATGTTAGAAGTTGAACCCGATAAAAGTACATGATGTGTGAGAATTCCGAAGTAGTAAAAACTTGGACAGTATACTCGAATACGAGTTATTCACAATGATTTGCAAAAACCATTAAATATGATCTTTTAAGGCAGTAGAGAATGTGCCACTAAATTTGGTGTCATATTAAAAAAAAAAAAAATTATGTCTCGTTAGTAATAAGAAAATATGTATTTAATATATTATAACTGAGAAAAAATCATTCCAAAAATCTCAAATACAAAATCTTTTGTGCAACATTGTCATTGCAAACTTTTTCGGAAAAGAGCTGTTCTCAATATGCCTGATTACTATTTAAGGAGGCAAATCCCAGCTGGGTGTACTTAAAAAATATTAAAATAAAATAAATCTTCCATGTTTAGCTGCGCATTTTACACATTTGTGTTATGTATGTATGTATACATATATTTGTTTGAAGCTTCAAACGTCTCGCATCACTCGTGAAGATGCGCCATGCTTCACCTTTGCAACGCCGCCGCTCGAGGCATTTGGCAGTCAAAGTAAAAGGTCAAATGTACGCGGCGCAATTGAAAAATCAAGCGCGCAAGCGCACAGCAGCAACAAGGCAAATCATTAAGGAAATTGCATACATTCGAGTATAACTGCGCCGCAAGCAACAGCAATAATAACTAGCGCTTTGTGTTTATACAGGCGACTACTCACATATTTATACATATTTATTTGTTATAAATCAATAAATGAAGCTTGATGTGCATAATTTATGGCAGACAATTTATTGTGAGTTTTGCTTGTTTCTTCTTCTTTTTTCTTTTTTTCGTTTTTGCTGGACAAAATGTTGTAATACTTACATCGCCAGCGCACGATTGGTTGACTCTATGTTGAGCTCGCTGCGCTGACGTCAATGAGTTTGTCATTACTGGGTTAATTAAAAGCAGGCATTGCGATTTCGCCAGTCTGGACGGCAAACGAGTCACTAAGTTTAGCCGAAAACGCTGGGCAATGCAGAATGGGCGCAAAAACTCGCTTGACCACAATGGCAGCGCCGCAGCAGCGTTAAATGGGCTGAACACCAAAGAAAGTGCATGTGTAATGCTTGAGAGTGTGGCATGTGAGTGTTGAGTGTGAGCCGCAACAACACAGTGAAGTGTTGCCGTAATCGGAATGCTGACGTGATTTTCGCTTGCAACATTTTGGATTTGTTTTTTTGTTTTTCATTTAATAAATTTTGCTGTTTGCTTTGATTTTCTTTGCCAGCCGACCGTGCCACAAGCATTTCCTAGTGAACCACATAATGTGCGTCGTCGCGACAGCGTTCGAAGCGCAGACCGGCCAACAATAATGCAGTGGCTTACATTGCTAAATAAAGCGATTTGCGCACACATACGCTCCTTTGCGTTTCTATGGGGCTGGTATGTGCTCTTATGCGTTATTATGCGCTGCTATGCGTAACTAATGTATGCATACTAGGCCAAACACTATCAAAAATGTATGTAAATTTGCATTAGCGGTTTTTACTAGGCGGTGCTAGCGGCGGTGGCGACAATAATTGCTGCATTTTGCATTTGACTTTTCGTCGCTCTAAAATAGAAGCGTAATAGAAATGTGGGTTAAGTGAAAATTGCGACGGCAAAGCGCAGTTACATCACTCACCATTGACGCCGTTGAATGGCAAAAGCGGCAAATGCATATCCAATTCATAACATATATGTGTATGTGTGCTTGTTTGTATGTATGTGTGCAATGATTTGCGAAACAAGTCATCGTAGCTGCATTAATAGTGGTGTCTTAGATTCGTTTTCTATAAAAGTTGGACATTGTGTTGCCGCTGGCGTTTGCTTTAGATTTTCGGTGTGGGTTTACCACTGCGGTCTGGCAGTTTATCATATCAACTTGATACTTCCTTGTTATTTCGCAAGTTACGTGTTCGCTATCATTTCTAGCATTGCGTCTATGTATGTGTGTACATGCGTGCGTTACTATAACTGTAATAAATACTTAGTTTGTTGTCGTCGTTGCGGTAAACTCGAGAGTTTAAGTTTGTTGTTACCCAATTGGTAAATTGAGATGAGAAAAATGACATTATTGTGGGGGATAAATTATTGCCAACAACTTTGTGTCAACTTATATACGCATAATATTACATAATGCCATACATTTTTAAATAAATACTTCAATTGAGTTTACTTCAGTATTTTTGTGCTTAAGTGAAAAAACATTAAACAAATTTTTATAGATTCAGTTGATTGGAAGTGCTAAATAGCAAATATAAAATGATTTTAATGTCTTTGAAGTATTTTATAAATCCAATGAATTTAATAATTTTCAATAAAAAGCACTATGGTTGCCACACGTCTTGCTAGCCTATAAATTAGGCGAAAATAAACAATAAATTGCAATTTTTTTAAAGAGTATATATACTTTCACAAATTTATAGCGCTGTAGTTTGAATATAAGTTAAAACGGCGACTTTTAATAAATTTTTAAATTCAAGCATATTGTTAAAAACTCTATTAAAATCTGATGTCAGATCAGAACTCACTGTTGCTAATAATAAACTTTGCCATGTAACCATTTTTAAGTAATACATAACATTTTTTTTAGCATTATAACATCTTTTTCACCGATTTCTACCTATTGACGTCATTGCGTATGTTGCCTTTTATATTTCGGGATTTGGCGACCCTAGTGTTGTAATCTGACGACTCACAACTTTATAGTAAAGTTTGACATTTTTGTTGTTATACGTACTCAGAACGTTTTGACCTACGAGCGCTATTTGTGTTGTTTACAGTAACTTGAAATATTCTTCTTGATAAGAAAATTGAAATGAATCGCGAACTCTTTCGCGCGATTATTTTTCACAACTTTCGACGTGGATTAACTCAGCAACTGACAAACTTAATTCAATTCTTGACGATGAAGCTTCATCAAGGACTAGTTTTAATCGATTCAATCGCGGTCGTAGATCACTCTAAGACGAATTTCATGAAGGTCGTCTTAAATCAGTTGTTGGACGGAAACTATAGCTGCTATGTTCAAACGAACATTGCCAGATTGACATGTGACCTATCGTGAGATAGTGGCAACTATAGGCATTAGTGGGACTAGCATACAATCAATATTGTAATGGACAATTGACTGTAAAAATCTATTTCCAGTTGGATCCCACACAATTTATCGATCACTCAAAAAAGGCTTGTGTCAATTAGATGGGAGAAACGTAAAAAAAAAAAAACGACAGCGGTGCTGCGAAACACGTCTATGAAATTTTAAGAGATGATGAAATGTGTATTTATGTGTATGCGCCCGAAGGCTAAGCTCCTTCGACTGTATGGGTGTTTCAAGATGAGCCGAATCCAACCAAAGCTGTTCACGAACGAAGTACTTCTTAACAGATGGTTGCCTTTTTTGAAAACAACTGCATATATCGCAATCATATCACTAGAACGAAGCAGATCAGGGAGTTCTGGGTGATACACAACCATTTGTTTTCCAGTTATGCGGTTTCTACATCTCTTAAATTAAGAATTTTAATGCAAACATTGTAATTCCTTTCTCATAAATTGCAAGCTAAAGTCTAATACGCATAATCTGACATTCCAGTGTCAGAGAAAGGAAAGATATTTGACAACATTTTTCATTAATTAGCTTATTTTAATAATTTATTTTGTAATACTAAGAAAAGTTTTAAAATATTTTCAATTTTATTTTTTAATTATAAAATAGCGTTAACAATTAAATAATGTAATTATTGCTTTATGGGAACCTCACCTATTTACGTGAAGTCTAATAGCGGCATTGATGTAATTACAAAAATTGTTTGCTATATTTCTTAATATTTTCTAAACTAATAGTTCATAATCTATTTTTTATGTTTATGCATGTATATGCAACCTCTCCCTCTTCTCAAGTTCATTTGATTTGTCACGCCAGCATGTACGCTATCTTAAATAAAGCGTGCGTAATGGGCTTGAGCTTTTGTAATATTTTCGATTTACTACTTTAATTAAATAAATTAGCTATTAAGACGTGTTAAACTGAGCTAATTGTTTACTAGTTTATGAAAATAAGTACGTATGTAGATAATCATAAAGCGTGAACAAAAGACTTAAGCAACGAACTTGAAATAATTGACTTGCTGATTACCCATTAAACTGTGTTGACGTCTGCTGATACGAAACCATATATAATTTTATGGTGTGAACATGAAAAAAAGATACTTTTTAGATTGCGATCAAAAAAAAATTATCAGATTATTTATTTCTTAATACACACTTCAGTTGCTTAAAGAGTTTAAATCGTTTATTGTGGCGTTATAGCTTATTTCAATGAAACCTAGCAATGTTATCTTAATACATAAAAATAACTAAAACTTTTTTAATAATGCTTGAACTTTCTTCATCGAAACAATATATATTTTTATTTGTTCAGTCTGAAAATATATTTTTCTGACAATTTTTTTATGTTTATATATAATTCCATATGAAATTTTGCAACTATTATAATTTATATTTTGAGATTGCTCTCATGACCTTGTGGGTAAGCTATTACTTTCACTGCGTTTAACACGCAGCTTTGTTTAACATATAAGTATAAAAGTTTTCTAAAAATATATACAAGTATACATATTTATATATATTTATATAGATAGAGGTTTTCTCTACAGTAAGCCATTTAGTTAAGCACATCACATTCTCTTGGCCACCGACCCACTTTCAAATTTGGTCAATTAGTTATCCTACTTGCGCCGGCATAAAAAAATAAAATTTTCGCAAATATAACTGTTTGCAAACATTTCGAAGTACTTTGCAATCTCTAAATATTAGTATACTCTTCATAATTACATTTTGCACATTTGTCTTTGCTACTAATTACTTATGTATATCAGCAGCTGCAGCGGCAATCCTCAGATCGTAAACTGGCAAAATAATAATCATTGCTTTATATGAATTTTCTCATCAACTTTTAGAATACAAAAACATGTTGTTACCTACTTATTATAAGTGCACATACACATTCACACTGTACTGCAAGTTTAGCTATCAGCCGTGGGAATATTTGCGGATTAGCTGTAAGTGCTAATTTAAAAATCAAAAGCTTTCAAGTTGTTTCGCTTAAACTTCACGTACATCATGCACTCACGTAAGTATTGTATGTGAGTGTTTGCGAGTACAAGTATATGCATACATACATACACATACGTATATGAACAATTAGTTAACAGCGTAGCAATGTATTTGAAATGTTTATTTTCAAATGTTTGAGGTGCTTAACATCATTTCAGTGGCATGGTTGTGCCTAACATTTATGATTGGCAGTTGCGTTGATTATTTTATTACCACAGCAGAAATAGAATAATAACAAAATCAACAATCAAAATCATACACGACGTGGTGACTGGTTTTTCTTTTCATTCTAAATGACCTTAACAAGAATTTATGCAGTTTTATTATATGATTACTCTAGAGAAGGAGATTTTAAACTGAAATTAAATAATAAAAAAAAACTATAACGGATTTCAAAACACTTAATGTTTGAGTTAGCCGTAAACTTTAAAAAGTGGAAAGTAATATCTATTTGTAGGTATAACATTAAGCTAAAAGTAGAATCCGATACAAATATATATATATTCTTGCCATAAGTTCTGTAACAAGGGCAGGTCGTTATGAAAATTAAAAATAATATTTTTTAAATAAAGTAAATTTTAGTTAATAATAATCATTCGAAATGGTCGCCTTTCGCTTTCACACAATTTTTACTGCTTTTGACGGCGTTGCTCGAACCAAAGATTTTTGCGACTTTCTAGTTTTTCGAAGTATTCGGTAGGCCATAGATAAAAGTCCAATGAACTACAATATGGACTTCCAGGCGGCCTATCAGCTGCAGCTATAAAACCAGAAATATTTATTTTAAGCGACTGTTGAGTGGTTTTTGTCTTGTGTGGTGGACCAGAATCTCGCTGGTGCATCTAATCTCCAACGTAAAATCGAACCACGCTATTTAAAGTATATTTCTGTTACACGTTAACTGGCGTTTTAACATCTTATTCACAGTTGTGAATAGGAGTAACAACTCTAAAGAAGACCCCCCACTACTCCATTACAGCAGCTGGTTGGTGACTACGTTGAGCCCTTAGAATAATATATTTTGCGTTTTTGGTAGTTTTTGCGTAGATTTGGTCATTTTGCTTATTCTTAAACTGCTTCCACAGTGAAATTTTTGGAAATGTAAAATACTTGCATGGCTGTTAGCCGCGTAGCTTTGTAGAAGCTGCTAGTACCTGATAAGCGTAATTTCCTTCGAGTGCGTTATCAGAAAACAATCAGCTGACCGACTAGAGGCTTTGATACGTATATAGAGACCATTTCGAATAAGCCTTGACTATTGATATAATTTTCTGCCTCTAAGGAGATAGGTAGATAAAAAGACGAGAATTGCACCGCGACCTTAGGTCCATCTTGCCCTTTTCTAAATCATAAAGACTCACCTAGCCCCAATTAGTAGGTGTTCTGGAGTTTCAGGCTCCTTGTCGCAGAACCGGCAATTTGCGCAAGAAGCTACGCCCATGTTATATAAGTGCAAGTAGCCTGAGTTACTTTCACCTTTAGTTATTTTTCTGAATTGCAGAATATCGTAACCTACCTGGAATATAATCCTCGTCCATATAAGTGCTGTATTGTTTAAAAGTGTTTTTTAGCAAGCGATAGTCAAATTACCTCCTCTAGTCTCGAATATTACTTTTACCAGCTTCTTGTTTGTATGGATGTAATTTGAATTAACTTTGTATTTTATGTTTTTCATTCAAATAAATTCATTGCAAGTATCACCATGTCGACGAAATAATTGACAGTTGGGATAATTTTAAATAATTAAGGTCCATAAATATGAAAAAAAGCTTTTATCCAGCAAATTACTATTATTTGAAAGCTGTTTCGAATTGCACAACTGCTAATAGTTAATGCTCATTGAATATGATTTCACGCTTTGTACCTACACATATGTAAGCCACTGTTAAAATTAATAATCATACTTAAAAAATTACCTTATTTTTATGGCGCTTCCAATTATTGCTTATTATGGCACTCGCGATGGTAAAAAAGGCCTTACGAGTTCCTTCATTGCAAAAGATAGTACATTTTTCGGGTCAAAAAAGTTGTGGAGGACAAAATTGGCAAAAGTGTTTACGGGTACATTAGCACAAATACAACAATGTATGTTTAAATACCTTTAAGTGGCACCGCTATACATAATTTACACGGGAAAATACTGATTAAAATAGATTACAGAGAAAAAGCGCCGAAGTGAGCGATCAGTTTGCTAAATACAAATTAAAAGTAACACAATTGAGGCCATCTTAGTGCTGCCAAATGGGGCAAGGAATTCACACCAGGCATAATAGCAGTGCAACAATTAACTATATAAATAAACTTTGTAAACTTCTCAGAAAACAACAAAAATAACAAAAGGTAAAAATAAACTTGAAAACGCCTTTCAAAAAGCTTGCAACATAGTATACATGGCCGAAGAAAACAGCCGAGTGATAAAACAGTGAGACTGCAAAATTACAGTTAGCGCGCATAGCTACATATGTTTGTATGAAAACAAAAAAAATCAAAGCCGTAATTGTTAAAAATGTTTGTATAAAGAGGGCAAATTGCATTTGAATTGGTTGACTTGCCAGTTGCATGGCAACTTTTTCTCTTTTTTCGCCATATTTCTTCCAATTGCTCGGTTTTTGTTTACTTTGCGTATTGTCTTTCACATGTTCATAGCTTGTTATTTTATGCCACGCATGTGTTGCATGAAATCAAGTCACAATATTATGTTGCATTGATATTTTAGCCGCCACAAGTGCGTGCTCAATCACTACAGCGGGCGGTGCAGGGGAGTAAGTAACCGAACATAAATGAAAACAAAATCAAAGCAGCGCCGAGAGGCAGTGTGGTGCACAAACACACACATACTGCCACACTTGACAGGTGGTGAATGGCGACTGGCACTTGCATATGAAGGCGTCGTTTGAGCCAAGAGCTGAAACCACTTTAAGGGGCTGCGACAACGCCTCAGCGTTTAGGTTAAATGTGATACGGTCTCACTGCAAGTCAAAATAAAAAGCCGAAAAGTTGAATAGGCGGTGGCGCTGTGTTACGCATGTCTGCAAAAAAGCTGCGCAACACTCACTACAACAACAGTAAACAACAGTTTGTAAATAAATTACGCCGCTTAGATTTACCAGTAATGTATACCCAGCAGAGTAATGGCGACGTAGTAGGAGCAATTTTAGTTTAGTTCTATTACAATGCGACGAAGTTACATCAGTTTGCATTCTAAAAATGTGAAGTTGTCTGTCTTTTAGTTTCAATAGATCGAAATGATTCTTGAAAGCATGAGGAGTAATGTTCACCCAATTGTAGCTAGAATACCCATCTCAAAATTCAAAATAAAGTTAAAAAGTTTCCATAAAAGAACTGCAGTTTGACCGGTTAGTTTGTATGGCAGCTACTTATGTACTAAAGAGGTCCAATTTAAGTATTGTTTAGGAGAATGTAGAGTTTCTTGAAGATATTTTGTTAAAAAAAATACTGATTCTGATTGTTCAGTTTGTATGATAGCTATATGCTATAGTGGTCGGATATCCGCGGTTCTTGGGAAGCAAAGGACATGCACAACACTTCAGATCGATATCTCAAGAATTTAGAGACTAATTTGCGTTCCTCTTCAGAATATCAAACTAGCTGCTATGAAGTTTAAACCTACATATTTTTCTGTGTATCCTTAGTCTAATTTTTGTGGTCTATCTCTAGATATTTTCTGACCACAGTAGCGTTGTTGAAGCGATTATGCTTCTACAGATCTGGAACTGCCATATAAGTATTGCCGCTTAAGTGTAGTTACTGATAAAGTAAAATAAATATTATTCATTCACTTTTAAATATTTTAAATAAATAAAAGTTATAAATTAGATAATTTGTACAGCTATTTCTATCATTTATTTTATCAATTTTTACTTTGACCAAAAAACAAAGGATCATTCAAACAATCGTTTGCTTCGGGAAAACTGATATATTATATATAAATTCAAATTTAAGTCAAACTAGTGTCGAACTAGACCGAAAAACACCAATGTATAACTGATATTACTATGCTAAATATGAACTGGTTCCATAAATACTAGTTAACGAATGTATCAACTGGTATACAACCTTTAATTATTGAGATGTTTCCAATGTGTCCATTTCAACTTAGATTGAGAATAAAAATGATACTATATTTGTCTTCTAAAAAATATCAGTTCATTTATGAAAAAATTGCAGTCGGGCTTGCTACTCTTTGAAAGGAGTATATAACAATTTAACTGTACTGCTGGGTATATACCCCGATATTTATTGAAATGTGTGTGTACAATAATTGTGTATTGCAAACCAATACGTGAGGCACTTATCTTCAAGCATCTTGCAAACGCACACATACTCGTCTACGAGCACATAAATATGCATGTAGCAATGCCTGTAATGTTGCAAGCGGTTTCTTATTATTGTGATACATATACGCACATGTGCAGGATTTGAAAGACAACTTTGTGGCATTAGAGCAACGAAATTGAACTCAGCCGTTGCGTGAACGCAAGTGATCACTTTCAATTGAAAACTGTCAAGCTTACGCAGCGCGTCGATGCTTGCACATAGTTACCTATAATTTGCTCCTGCATCTATTCATATACGAAGGCAGGTACGTATGATTTTCTAGATAGGCTCGACAAGCATCTGAGGCGTGACTTGGTTGCTACAATTGCTGCCTTTTATTACCATTATTCGAATAATGTGTTAGTTGCGCGCAAGCATGTCGCTTTTTATTGCCTTCAACTTCTGCCACATATTGGCTACTGCTACACAACATTTGTTATATAAACTATTTCGTTGGTTTCAGATTAAATTAACGTTGATGCTGACCTACTCGGCCCGAATACTGCGTAAAATAGTGCGCCGTTGCGAAATATGCCTTCGGAAAAATTGTATAATTAATCCAAAAATAAAAAAAATGTAGTGTAAATAGTTTCTTTGAGAGTTATTGATGTTGCTAATGACTATGCCGGCATGAGGATTGCGTTAATTACTACTGAAAAAGCATAACATTTGTCATACCGCCTCTTGGTGATTAGCCAGTGGTCAGCTAATATTTATTACTCCACTTTTTCCCGCTACTGTTATTTAATACAAAACACTCTGGAAAATAAGTCAAAAGTAAGCACAAATACCAAATTTTATATTTAATACATTCGGTAATACAGTTTCTTAGTAAATATTACTGAATTTCACAGCCACTGATATTCATTAGCGTGTTTGTTTTTGATTATTAGAGAGATTAGAGAGACACTAAATACATCTACTGCTCAATTTTATATATTATAATTATTATATCAATCTAGCATTATATTTTTCGAAATTTTAATTATATTTCCGTCATATTAATACATTAAAGGACACTGTAACTACATACAAAAACATTTACCAATAAGAAAGTTATGAGAAAAAATGAATTGAAATTGATTTGTTCCATCATTAATCTTGTGAACAAATATAAAAATAGAGTACACACAGTATTATTGTTGGCAAATGCTTTCGTGAGTTGCCTTAAGGGGTTATATACAGTTAGAGTTTTCAAAACATCGATTTTTTTAATTTAATTTTCTTAATGTACATATATTTAAGAATACACACCGAAAATTTCATATCGTTCCGGTTGCCGAGCGGCTACTATACTTGCGAAAGTATGCTCTCAAAATACGGATGTAAATTTTACGGTCTTAATTTTACTGAGGTTATGATGAATCAGTTTTTTAACTACACTTATGTAAGCCAATGTTAAGTGAATTTTGAACTCAGCTAACATTTCACTGAAGTTGTTTGAGTTCCAGTGTTGGTAACAACAGCTGCCAAAGGTATGCCATTCAATTTGTAAGTAACTGATGGTTTAAGCGGTTTATTAAAAATTCTCTGGTATTTATTTTTTGAAATTGTAAGACTGTATTTAAGAAACCTCTTAAAACGTGGAAAAAGTATCGAAATTTTGCTGTTGCTTTACATGGTTTTTGCCACCTACTTACAAGGTAATATGATTAATAAACTATTTCAATTAAGTGAACATTATATGACTCGACAAACTTTATCTCACCAAACAGTCAATAGTGAAACCTTACAGAAAGTCCTGATTGGTTGATTAAGAAAGAAGGTTGCACAAATACATCACCGCAAGCTCAAGAGTGTTGTAATAAGGTACTATTCTGCAACTCTCACGATTACACAGAACTTCTAGTTTTGTTTCCCTGCTTTCTGTCAAATTCCATTTAGGTTTAAGCATTAGCAACACAAAACAAAAGCTATAAGCCGCTTGGTTTCAGAAAAATCTCTAATAGAGAAATAGAAATGCTAGTAAATGAAAAAAGGCGTGCAAGACGTGAATGACAGATGAATCGCTCCCCTTCCACTCAACTTCAATTAAAATCTGCTGTACGTAAATTAAAAAAGCGCTTAAACGAGAGAAAGAATTGAAAACCGAAATGTATATAAAGAGGCTGTATCCAAATTCAAACAAGCAAAATTCCCTTTGGAAAGCCCAAAAGTCCATGAAGCCACCAACTGACTCAAACATGCCTATACGAGACTTGGGTGGAAATTGGGCTCGAAGTGACGAGGAAAAGGCTAATTGCTTTGCAAATCACCTAGAAAAGGTATTTCAACCCGATTTGCTAAAGAACAACTTAAGCTGTCAATCTTACCCAACACAGCTAAAGAGTTGCTCGAGCCTCTTAAGACTTCACCTTCTGAAATTATAGGTATCATCAAAGAACTTAATCCAAAAAAGTCGCCGGGACATGATAATATTTCCCCAAAAATGCTAATTGAGTTATCAATTATTGCTGTAGAGGTGCTCTCTTTGCTCTTCAATGCAATTCTTAGTTTCGGATACTATCCAATTTCATGGAAAAAGTCGCAGATTATCTTGATAGATAAACCTGGGAAAGACTTAACGCAGCTGTCTTCATACAGACCAATCAGTCTTCTATCCTGTCTTTGAAAAGTATTTGCAAAAATATTACTATCAAAGAAGTCTTCTTTCCTTCACGAAAATAACACAATACGAATGCATCAATTCGGTTTTCGTACGAAACATGGCACAATAGGGCAAGTAAATAGAATTACTAACGAGATAAGGAAAGCATTTGAGCACATGGAGTACTGTTCAGTAATATTTCTAGATGTAGCGCAGGCGTTTGATAAGGTGTGACACGAAGGTCTTTTATATAAGATTAAAAAAATTCTACCTTTAGAATTGTATAAAACATTGAAGTCTCATTTAAAAAATAGAAAATTTATTGTAAAAGTGAGAGATTTCATATCTGATGAAAGACAGATAAGGGCTGGTCTACCCCAGAGCAGTGTTTTAGGCCCAACACTATACATCATATATACAGCAGATCTTCCAACAGCTAATAATGTATTAACTTCAACTTTTGCGGGCGACACAGCTGTGGTGAGCCGTAATAAATGCCACATTTTAGCATCAAGAATATTAGCGAAGCATTTAAGTTCTGTCGAAGAGTGGCTAGCGAACTGGAGTATAAATGTGAATGAACAGATGTGTAAGCATATTAAGAAAGAAGTAGAAGACAGCGGAATTAAATATACATCTAAACTCCGAGATCACCAAAACACTTTGGCTAATGCCTTGGTACATTCCTGCGATCAAGCACGTCTAAAAAGAAGAGATATGCCTCCCTATTAAAGAGCGACGTATCACCAAAACAGCTCAATCACTTGCTTGGGCCTGTCCAGTTTTTAAATAGATTTAAGATTTTATAACTTATTGTTAGGCTTTAAGAAAAATCAGATTCAATAAATAAAATAATTTTGAAAAAAAAAGTTTAAGCATTGGGAGCCGTGGAAAAGTTCTCCTCTCCAATGGCAGACGATTATTTCATATGCCTTGCTTTTAGTTTTTTCATGATAGTAAAAGCATGCATAAAATTTATCAAGCTATCAATAAAAATGGAAGATTTTTGCCTGAAGCCGCTATTTAGTTAATTTAAAAGATCTTTGACCAGGCACTAGATATGTATTAGTAAAAAGAATGTGTGTTTTGGTTGATTTAAGATAAATATCCAACGAATACTGATCGTCGCCGCGAGGAGCTCTGGTTGGAACTCGATCAATACAAATAGCTTTATTTTAAGTTGTAAAATTTTGTTGCCAAGTCTAAACTTCTAATGATGTTGTGTTTTTACTTCTATAAAATAAAACAATTTATTCTCAAAAAAATTTTTAAAATCGTAACTTTTTCACGACTCAGATTACACTTAACCCCATAAGTCAAATTATGTTTTTCTATCCGGCGCAAGAATAAAGCGGGCGGTTTTCCGATACGTATGCACTCTAAATGCTTCAAAGTTCTTGGCTGCACTTAGACCACAGATTTGTACTTGTGATTTGTTAATCAACAGGCCAAAAGCAACATGAAATTGAATTCTTTAAACGCAAGCCTAACGGTTGGAATCATTGGAACACTTGGAAAGAAAGCTAACTGACATTTATACTCTTCACGCCTTCTTTAATATTGACTCAAGTAATATCATTAAAAAATTAATATATTCACTTTAGCATTACACAATTTTATAATCGATTTTGTGGCATGTAATTTAATCTGTATAAACACCTTTCAAATGGCGAGCACGATTTACCTTGACCGCGGTCGATTGGAAAATGGAAAAACTTCATTTCGGCAATGTTATGAAATTAATTGAATGTACTAACACATACACGTTTTAGATCAAAAATTATGTTGTACATATCTCGACATTAATAAACAGATAACTGGGAATTGTTATGTGTGAGGTACCTTAATTAATCTCAGAGAACATTTTTTTAATATATGTATGAAATAATGGTTTATATTTTTCTAACAAATCTTATATCGAATAATTGCTTGGATTCCGATCCTTACTTCTTCTTAAATTTTTGATTAGTAGATCAAGCGAACATAGTAAAAAAAGCAATTCATAAAAATATGCAAAAGTTAAAAAAATTCAAAACAAACAAATATTTTGCAAAAATATACAAAAACAAAAAGTGGTATTAAAATGTATTACAAATATTACACAATATAAAAAAGACTATTGCATATTATGGCTCCATAAGCGTAAACACTTTACAACAATTTATTTTCCTTTATAATCGCCAAAGTGTCTATCATTGTTTGTGTAAGCGCCATTAGACGTGCACAAATGTTTAACCCAATTTCCAATGCAATAACAAATAAAAACAAACTGTTATGACCCAACACTTTTTGCACGCATATTTGGCATCAAATTGAAGGTCGTTTATGAATTAGTATCAACACACGCGTACACATACCAACATTTACATTTTTTCTTTTCTTTTAACGGGTGCAGGCACAGTTTGGTTGCTAACCAAAATAAGTGCGCAATAATAGGTAACCGATTACCTGGACCCCAGTACGTTTAATGGTACGGATATGTACTCGCAATATTGAGGTTATTGTTGGTGTGCTCTCATTGTATTTTAATATTTTTTCATTACATCGTAAATTAAAGATTTGCGGTTTTAATGAATGGCGAACGAATTGCAGGGAATATGGAATTTGAAAATCACTACTTATTGAATACTCGTAGGTGTATTAATTTTAACAATAGAGGTGGAACAAAAGTTACTCAGACAAATACTATTTAAGAATGAGTTTCGTTAAATTGGCGTAGTCTACTCTTTGCTATAATTATTGCCTTTGTATGGAGTATAATTTTAAGCTAATCAAGTTGAAAGCTGTCAATCAAATGTTGTAGCAACAACCAGGCAATTTTAACCTAATCATAATAGATTAAGGATGTGGTCAGCTCGTGCGCATTCGAAATTTATTACACTTTATTAAACTTATTACCTCCGTGAAGATTTGAAATGATAAAATACATTAGACTAGTTAGGTGTGTGTACCATGCACACTTCTCCAACATTGTCTAACTGTATGAAAATTTGTTATATGAGATCTCTATGCGAAGTTGAGATTTGTATCATCTGTAATCAGCGTCATTTTTTTTGGAAATACAGGGTGGGCCATATAAAATTTTAAATTTAAAAAGTCATTAAAAAAACGGCTTGATATTTTTCAAAGGTCTAACATTTATTTAAAAGGTTGTTTTCTGAAATTTATTTGTTTAAAACAATTTCGAACAAATAACCACCACGGCTGAATTTACAGTAGCTTATCCGATCCACACAATTTTGGAGTATTTTCTCGATCTTGAATCTCGTACTTTAGATCTTGAATTGTTTCTGGATGGTTGGCGTAACATTTATCTTTAACAGATCCCCACAGAAAATAGTCGAACGGAGTTAAATCGCAGCTTCTGGGAGGCCAATTCACATCACCTCTTTTGCTGATTATGCGATTTTCGAAGACAGGGCGTAAAAGATTCAGTGTAGCGTTTGCCCTATGGCACGTAGCGCCGTCCTGCTGGAATCAAATGTTGTCCAAGTCTTCCTCTTCAATTTGCTTGAAGAAAAATTCGGTTAACATTGCCCGATATCGCTCACCATTGATGGTTACGGCGGTTCCTTCTTCATTTTCGAAGAAAAATGGACAGTTGATTCCACCAGACCAAAATCTGCACTTAATTACTGTATGATTCGTGCTGGGTGCATTGGCTTCTCGACGATTACGTGCGGGTTTTCTGTGCCCCAAATGCGACAATTCTGCTTGTTAACGTAACCATCGAGGTGAAAATGAGCCTCGTCAGAAAAGATGATTTTTCGGTAAAATTGAGCATCCACTTGACTCACCACTTTGGAAAAAGTTTTCAATATTTCCCAGTTTTCTTCTAGTATGTAAATAGTGACCCATTTCGTAAATTTTAGACTTTTTACTGAATATCTGTCACTTTTCAAATGGTATTTGACGTTTCCAATGTCGAAATATAGAAAATTCAAATTTAAAACGTTAGATGGGCCACCCGTTATGAGGATGGAGCCATGTGTAGAAGGTCAGGCAATTGACGAAAGTTCTCTAGCACCATTCACTTGGTAGTGGTGATAAATGATTCTTTTGCATATGGCTACAGCAGCTCACTACTACCGGTTTTATAGCAAATATCCTCTGGGTAAACACCTTCAAACTGAAGCTAAACGAAAGAGGTGAATTATCCCTCCCCAGAGTTGTGCGCTGACTTTGGGACCCGCCATGTAGAAAACACCCCCAATGAAAGGACGAAAATATTATGATTTAATCATAAATTATATATCAATAATTATATAGGACTTATACTTCTCCGTCCAGTTATTAAATGAAAACACCGTCGAAAGACATTTAATGCAAATAAATATTGTTATTATTTGTTTTGTATTAAAAGTGTTTTAAAAGCAGTACTCAAAAACAAAATTCGTGCATTATTGGACGTTTTAATAAATACTATATGTACTTCTAAATATCAAAATTTGTGACAAATTTTCAAGTTTATTTGAGGAAAATGGAAGTAGTTACAACTATTTTTATACATTGGATAGTGTATATTAAGTTTACCACAATTTATACACAAAAGGAAACCTCGGAGACACTCTAAATTATATAGATGATAAATGATAGTCGAAATAGTCCCTCAATATTTGAGATATCGATCTGAAATTTTGCATCCATCCATTTGCCACCAAGAAGCTGTGCATTTTTCCGCACGGTCGCGCAGTTTTGTTCACTATAGCATATACATACATATGTATGTATGTAGTACATTGCCATACAAACTGAACGATGGGAATAAGCTGCTTGTATGTAAAGCCATTTTATTTGACGAGATATGTATTTTCATCGATTTTTGTCTAAGTTATTGTCCAGACATGGTGCAACCCACGAATAAATTGTTCAGATCGAGTCATTATAGAATCTAGCTGCATTCGAACTGATCGATCGAAATGATTGTAAGGAATGGTTAGTATCTCGAACCGCAGTTAGCGGTTTTTTTTTGTTACACATAGCTGTCTTATGGACGCCTTACCTCAGTTTAAAGCGTCTTCCCCACAACTTACTTCATTAAAGTCGGTGCATAACTTTAAAACTACGCCGATCCTTTTGTAATTCTGATAATTTATCAAAATAATCAGGAATGTTGTGGAATCCAAGACAGAATTGCTTAGCTGTCAGAATTGCAAACCAATTCTGATTAGAAATAGTGTCACAGAATCTGATTGGATTTTCGCCTTTTCGAATATACGCAAAACCAATATTCGAACCAGCTGTTTATTAATATGACAAAATTTGCAAATGAATACCAAATTAAAGAAAGATTTTAAGAGATAATATTTATCGAATGAATAAAGACGTTTTTGGGTGTTAAGTTACGTTTATTACGTTTTGTAATCTTCTTTAAGGGGGAGCCTGCTTTAGAAGCTTCAAAAAATAGAATTTTTTTACTTAAAATTCTTAAAAAATTATCTAAAAATATGTCACTCAAGTTATAGATGGGAATTCGAAATATTGTCGAAGCTAGAAGGGAAATAGTGACCGAGCGTCTGGCAGATACTTACATACATATGTAGGTTGCTATATATATTTCTGGACTAGGCAACACTAAGTGTTGCCAGGTGCAATCTGACATTTCCATTGGAAAGTTTGACATTTTTTAGCACAACATCACTCAGAACGTTTTGTCATTTAATCCTGAATTGTTTTATTTACAGGGAATTAAAAAAAAAAGGGAATTAACTCGTGAACATTTTCGTGCGATCATTTTTCACAACTTTCGACGTGGATTATCACGACAAGAGTGCATCGATGAACTAAAATCTTTGTATGGCTATGAAGCACCATCCTATAGCACTGTGAAAAACTGTTACAACGAATTCAATCGTGGCCGACGCTCGCTCAAAGACGAATTCCGTGAAGGTCGTCCGAAAACAGCCGTTGTGCCAGAAAACATCGATGCCGTACGTGAACTGATAATGCAAGACCGTCATGTAACATACCTTCAGATACATACATTTGATATTGCATGAACACCTGGCCGTAAAAAAGGTTTGTTCTCGTTGGATCCCGCACAATTTTACAATCGCTCAAAAAAACGCTACGATCACGGTGCTTCAAAAGACGTTTATAAGATCGTCACAGGTGACGAATCATGGATCTATGCGTATGAGCTCGAAACAAAACAGCAATCGACCGTGTGGGTCTTCCAAGACGAGCCGAATCCAACGAAAAAAAAACATTTTCGTTAATAAATATGCCTATTTTCATTATTAGGCCAGAAATATATATAGCAGTCCTCGTAAAAAACTTTGACTCGGTTTTTCATTTTTACGATTTTTCTTAATTGGCAGACAGGATTGAAAAAAACTAAACGCATGAAATTGGGGCAAAGTTTATTACCTTTGGCATTAAATTATCTTCCATTTAAACTAAAAAAAACTAAGAAAAGTTAAGTTTGAACATATGTTTAAACAACATAAAGTAACATTTTTTTGGTCAAAAACCATATTTTTTTATTTTAAAAAAATTTAGAATTTTACACTTTTTTTTTAATTTTCCTAGCTCAACTTGATTATAAGTTATTAACAAATATGAATCTCTTTGACGTTTTTGTTTCCGAAAGAAATTGCGACCTGCATACTGGCCGCCGTCCGACAAATGCACTCGCGAGATGCATCGGGCAATTGCTTCCCTTAGGCAGAATATCAAAGAATTCGTATCCAAAAAATTTTGGGGTGATGTTTAAATATACTTGTATAACTATAAACCCTAGAAATTTCGCTTTAATAAATTATTTCTTTCCCTCCCAAAAAAACATCAAAAAAATCGATTTTTTTAAGCCTCTAAAGCAGGCTCCCCCCTTAAATATCCGCATTTTTTTCCAAAACTCAATACTAAGACATTTCGTGTTTTATTCTTATGTATTATATTTTCCTATAGAAATAAAGATAAATCAATTCGTAAAAATAATATCTGAATTCATGACACCTACTACGTTTTTTGATCGGTTTCAATTCCGATTCCGCCAACTATCAGATTCGTGTTGTGGAATCCTGAGTCCCTGAATAAGTTTTATTTTACAAAAAGAAACTATTTATAAACAATTTTTAATAAAAAATTTCCGTTTTTCCATTCAAAATGAAAATTTATAAATATAAAAAAAGTCCCTCCGACAATACCTGGGGAAAGCTATTTTTTAACGAATGAATCTTGAGCTTTTGACTTTGGATGGTCGGAGGGAGGGTTGGATAATTCTTCCAGTGTCATAATAAATAGATTTAAGCTGTGTCCTCATAAAAAATTCACAAAACATGGTGGTTTTCCCATAGTGTAGTGGAGTGCGTAGTTTTTACCTTTTAGCCCTAATATTAATATTTACAAAGTTTAAGTAAATTTTCCAAAAGTACGTTTTGTTGATGTTATACTGAAAATTATTTTAATATCAGATGTGATGTTGAAATGATCAAATCTCTATTAAAATAATTCTAATTTTATCAAAATTAATTATTTTAATATCAGATGTGATGTTGAAATGATCAAATCTCTTTTAAAATAATTCTAATTTTATCAAAATGTTTTATGATTTGGTCTTAATATATTTGCTCAGTTGGGTTTTTAGAATTAAATGATCGTGATGTTGAGTCGTGAAATTTTCCAGGGTTTGTGAATGGAGTATGAAAATAAAATTCTCTCACAGATTTGTTTAACTCAATCTAACTGACCGTCGGAGAATTGTTTACAAAAATTGTAAACTAATTTGAAATTAATTAATCTCAAAAAGTCATGCTAAAGTTCTAATATGACGTGTTTCGATGTTTCCGGATAAGTGAAATACCGTTGATGCAAAGTAAATGCTTGATAGTCGTTAAGACAGACATCCTTCAGTATATTCAACGGTCAAATACTGGTTTGGTAAATTTCATCATTACTGTACCTCACAAATTAGGCGCAGAATTCACGATGATCCCAAAATGCCACAAAATATCGCGCAATCTCGTATAATTGTGTTAGGTGAGCTTACAATAAGATTAAGTTAGCATCTCAAGGAAGTACATAGCTCATATCTTTAACGACTTCTTAAAAATAGTTGACTTATACATAGGTAAAGTTCTGACACGGATCAAACGCAATCAGAATAAGTTTATGCGCCTCTAGATGATGGATTAAGCATGCATGGATCATTACATCCGCTTAATGTTGTCGCACGATGACTCTTGTGCAAAGCGACCGAAAATGGGAGCCAATATTTTTTGGTTATTTCCAAAGAGTAATTTTAATCGACTACCTCAAACTTCATACCAAAATCAATACTAATTAATAAAGTTTAATATTGGAACAACTCGACGTCGATATCAAACGATAAACCGCGTTTTTAAGCTTTTTAGCATTTTCAAAAATATAAGCTTTGATCTACTGAAACACGAATCTGCCAAGCGAAATTTAAACGAATAATTAATCTTAGTCATAACCCCACCTAATAAAATTTAAATGAATGCAATATTTCTTGGGGCCAGTATTAGAACAGCATTGTGAAAATACAATGACGCCCTGCGGTCAATTAAATGCAAATATGCTCAAAATCATCATCAAAGCAAATTGACTGGGCTAATCACTTGAATTAAATCCAAAAAACCTACATTGCCTCTAAAAAGCGAACAATTAGACAGAATGCAATTTGTGACTAATGTATTTTGTCTGTCTGACTGAGAGATTGATTGCCAGATATATGTATGTATGTATGTATGTATGAGTTGATAGCCAATTAAATAAGTAGGCGGGCAGTACAGGTCATAGGCAGGCATGCCAGCTGCCACCGGTGCTAACAGTATCGTCATCGACGCAACTACTGCCACTAATAGTAACAACAACAACAACAACACCAGCCATAAGAACAGCATCAATATGTATGGCTGAACAAAAGTGCAAACTCAACAGGGCACAGCAGCCATGAAAAGCAGACAATAACCGACAATTAGTAACTGCTCTTGGGTCTGTCATGACTCACAAAAATCAGCGGCAACAATTGACTTTGCAACAACCTCAGACACAATCAAAGTCGCAAGTCGCGCTTCGAAGACGTAATCACAATAGCGATTTTGCCACCACGCCAACCACACTAATGCAATCAAAATGCATGTGTGTATGTGTTGCATAAAAATCACAAAGGAGTTTTCTTAACTTTATTTGGGAGACGCTGCACTGTTGTATTTCTTTAGTTCATTCATTTGTTGTATTTGGTATTTTTCGCTGGCGGTTTGTTAACTGCATAAATAATTCACACTTACTGCATTGTTGTTCGTGATTTATTCCAAAATTTCGGGCTAACAAAGGCTGCGTATATCCACTAAGGCGAACTAAAGCGTTGGCCTTTTCCGTTCCTTGGAGCACTGTTGGGTCTTTAAAGAACCGGAAAACGTATTGTTTTTGTATGTATTGTATTGTAAGGCACGTTTATTTAAATGTTTTTTTTTTTAATTTTTATGTTTAAATTCTTGTAACTTTTCAACAACGAAATTCTCACTTTTGTTGTTGCTTTGATTGCTTTATGCTATTTGTATGCAAGTAACACTGCGATTGCTTCGTTTCTTGTGGTACACTAAACCGTTAATGCTTGTGCCGTGGTCCGTTAGCGTCCGTTAGCTTTGCACTTTTGTTTTCAACGCGCGAGCTCAAATACTTAAATGACTTACTTTCTTTGAAAAACTTATATTTTATACCGTAAAATTGCGGAGCGTGTGGAATAAGCGCAAAAGCCAGCTTAGCGCTTGCGCTCTTGAGCGGAATTTCGAGTGGAAATTTCGGCGTTGCAGGTTGTTACATACAATTTTGTGTTGCCGGGTCAGCGTTCGGCGCTCGCGAAGGTGTTTGAATTTCGTGCTGGATTTTGTATAAATTATTCAAAAGTTGCACTCAAACATTTGAGTGATTTATGTTTGCTTCGCTCACATCTCATGGAGCATATTTCATAAATGAGTTTTAATTGTAGTTGCATTCATAGGCGGGTGCTAGAAGTGAATTATATGTGAAAAAATTATATCATATTTTGTATTTATGAGTCTTAGGTAATATATTAGTGTGGATTATGCTTCCTATTTCCGATTCTATTTTGTAATTTTTGGTTCCGGTTCTTTTGTATTTAGTGTTAGTTAAATTAGTTTCCAAGAAATTCGAATTATTGCATGTCAAATTCAATGCCTTGAACTAACTTGGTTTTTAAAAATATTTTGGTAAATAACTTATTGTAGTAAATAAATTAAAATAATTAATGTTGATACATAATAATAATATGTAACTGTGAAATTTCCTGCTGCTAAAAAAAATAAAACCCAAAAAAGGTTTAGTTATAATTAAATTAGAATCACAACCATATCATAAGTTTAGTTTGGGTTAAGTAATTTAGTAGTGAAGAGAATAATTCAAATGAGATTTACATAGTTTGAATAAAAAATGTTGAGTTATAAAAAAGTAGAGACTAAGTTTGTTTTAAAAACCTATGATATTCTGTACATAGTGTGACCTTTAGAAGAATATTTTGTTAAATTTTCATGGAGCTATGACACCAATAAGGTGCGTTTTGCGGATCAGTTTAGAATATAAACTATAAAAAACCGTACGACTCTTCTAAAGATTTCCTCACTAAAAATAACAGAACACTCTACTGTTATCAAAGTGAAACTTTAAAAGAATCATTCAATGTGCAAAGGATTTGTAATTTTATGAAGAAAATTATTAAGTTTCATAAAGTTATAAGTTATAACGTTCCGAAAACATAGCATTGAGAATTGTAATTGCGTAAATTTTTGTAAACCCATAAAAAAATGTTTAACAGTTGTAAAAATTTATACCGAAATTCTACCGAAAAGATCACGTGTGATTTTGCCGCGCGTCATGAAAAATTGTGAGTCCTCTACAAATGGTTTTAACTTGTGGTCCCCATATCTGTATCTGCATCTCCATATATCTATATCTATATCTATATCTATATCTATATCTATATCTATATCTATATCTATATCTATATCTATATCTATATCTATATCTATATCTATATCTATATCTATATCTATATCTATATCTATATCTATATCTATATCTATATCTATATCTATATCTATATCTATATCTATATCTATATCTATATCTATATCTATATCTATATCTATATCTATATCTATATCTATATCTATATCTATATCTATATCTATATCTATATCTATACCTATACCTATACCTATACCTATATCTATATCTATATCTATATCTATATCTATATCTATATCTATATCTATATCTATATCTATATCTATATCTATATCTATATCTATATCTATATCTATATCTATATCTATATCTATATCTATATCTATATCTATATCTATATCTATATCTATATCTATATCTATATCTATATCTATATCTATATCTATATCTATATCTATATCTATAT
The DNA here is from genome assembly GCA_037783105.1 of Bactrocera zonata. NCBI lineage: Eukaryota > Metazoa > Arthropoda > Insecta > Diptera > Tephritidae > Bactrocera > Bactrocera zonata. Next base: position 85,112 of record JBAWJQ010005211.1, on the reverse strand, counting down.
CTATATCTATATCTATATCTATATCTATATCTATATCTATATCTATATCTATATCTATATCTATATCTATATCTATATCTATATCTATATCTATATCTATATCTATATCTATATCTATATCTATATCTATATCTATATCTATATCTATATCTATATCTATATCTATATCTATATCTATATCTATATCTATATCTATATCTATATCTATATCTATATCTATATCTATATCTATATCTATATCTATATCTATATCTATATCTATATCTATATCTATATCTATATCTACATCTATATCTATATCTATATCTATATCTATATCTATATCTATATCTATATCTATATCTATATCTATATCTATATCTATATCTATATCTATATCTATATCTATATCTATATCTATAACTACAGATCCCGTGAGAGTCGTGCCAAGCTGTAATGTTAGTTTTGTTCAATATTATTTGGCATTTCATTATGGAAAAACTTACGTCTGAACAACGTTTAAAAATCGATCAACTTTATCACGAAAACTTGCGTTCCGTAAATAAAGTGTTTCGCTATTTTGCTCAACTTATGGTCAACATAATCGGCCATTTTTCACACATAGCATCGAGCAATGAATTTATTGAGAGAATTGTTGAGCCTGTCGATTTGCCATCAAGATCGTGGGGATATGTAAAGTCTAAAATCTATGCGGATAATACCAGAATAAAGCCTTTGAGAAAACATCACGCGTATCGTTCCCCAGTTACCAGTTGAAATGATTTAACGGGTCATCGAAAATTGGACTCAGCGGATAGAACATCTGAAACGCGGCTACGTCCCAACATTCGAAATATATAATATATGTAATTTTCATACCTATGAAGTCCACTGAATCGTAGAGATATAAGGCAACTTATTTCTACCGTCCCGAATTTGAAACCTGCAGTACACTAAATATTGTATTATGAAAAGTCAAGTTCTAAAGCGTTGAACTAGATATCCCAAACTTTATAGAATGCCTTTACCCAGTTTTTACTTAAGGGGTCAGTAGGGTAATCCTTTTCAAAATTGAAATTAAATGTTCACAAAACGCCTGGCTATCGTTCCTATATTTTTTATAATTTATTGAAAATGTTATGACAAAATTTATGTAAAAAAACATGAGGAAAAATTAAAAAAAAAAACGTTAATTACTATTTTATTTATCAACATTTTTTTCATGATTCTAGTAGGGATGAAAACCATTCACGTACTTTTGAAGAATAAATTTGGTATTTGTGTTTCAGATGATCCAAACATGAGAAATTGTATCCGCCAGTGAAAAACGCATCTCATTCACCCAGCCATTTCTCTGACAGATGTCATCAAAAAGTTCCGAAAAAACTTGTTCATACACTCCACGATATACCTCATGACATGTGAAAAAAATTCTATTGTAGGATAAAAATTTCTATGAATAAAAAATTAAAAAAAAAAAAACAGGCCAGATTACCCTACTGACCCCCTAAGGGGTTATATATACTTTTAATTTAGAAGAAACACGTTTATTTAAGAATTTTTGATTAAGAGACATTTCATTTTATAAATACACACAAAAAAGTGTAAAATTACAAAATTCAACGTACTTTAATATTCCGCGATTTAGAAGTATTGAAAATGTAAATTTTTGACGAAATGGCTGACTTCCAGAAAAAGTTAAGATTTTTGTGACTAAATTTACACAGCCCTGAAGGCTATAGAAAATCTTATTACTTCGATCAATACTCGACAAATTTATCGAGAAAGGGCGGGTGAAATTTTCAAGACGACTACGAAAACAGCGTTACAAGAAAAGCCGCAATAAGTCAAAAAAATGCGTACAAATACGCTCATATCTTCGAAACAATTTGACAGATATATATACTATACATTCAACACATTCTCAAATATATACGTAGAATCTTTTTTTTATTTACAAATAAACTTTAAATAAACTCAGGGAAACGTAAAAACGTTATAAAGCTTTTGTGAGAAAGATATCAGTATGTTCGCCCACCTTGTTTGTCGGTTGTAAAATTTGACGAATATTCAATTGTCAACACGTCCTTTGTTATTGTAACGAGTTAGCTAACTAAAATCGAATGGAACAGAAGTTTGTCCTTAGCACGGATTGTTTGCTATGCACCGCTTTTATGATGAACATAATGGGTTGTTAAAAAAGTCTTGCGGTATTTTCGCTATTTGACGCTGAAAGCGCGTAGTTCTGGTTTTATTCGTCGCATCGGGTCATGCCTTTGCCATAGAATATATATATACTACATATTATTAAATTAAAAGTTCATTGGGTTTTTCATAATTCTTAAGAAATAATCATACTCTCTACGTCAATGCTAAATAACATATTAAAATATTCCAGTACAATCATTCAGTGAATTTAGCATTTATTTCAGTATTCAGTATAAATACAATTTATTTTATACTAATTACTCATTTAAATATATTTAAGCGCTGTAGCAGAACGCCAGGCACAGCGAACTAATCAAAAGACTTAAGCAACAAACTCGTTGGTGTGATGAGCAAAATGTGCAAGAACTCTTCAGCGCAGCATAGCGCTTAAATAAACCATTAAACCAATTAATAAGTTAAAATAACAACATTTAAGCAAACGACTAACTGTATTTGCATATAAATATGTTATTAGATGCGCTGTCTGTGTGCTTGCGGGCGGCGCAAAATACAGGTTTTGCGCTAAAAACCTTAAAATGTCTGATCATTTGCAACAATATGAGCACATTCATGTGTTTGTATGTGTGTGCGCGTACATTTTCCAGATTTTACTGGTTGATTTTCTCAGCCTTCAGTGGTTTGCCTCTATGAATTCACTTTTCCATTCTTTGTTTTATATTTTTGCAATGAACATTTGTTTTATTACCGACTCTTGCGTAGTTGTTGTTACACAGTATTACTGCACAAGGTGTATTTCCATACATATTTACACACATACATTGCATGTACAAGCAATTTCATATATTAGCGTGTATTTATTTAAAACAGGCAGCGGTGCCGCTTCTACTCACATTGAATTGATGCGATATGGTGTGACGTTGCTGCCTACGGGCATCCAAGGCACCCACGGCGGCGATAGTGCAATAACTTGCTTAGACAATGTATGTTGTCTGCCAGCACAACACAAAGATGCGCTGATGCTTCACGTGTTATTTTCGTTTTTGTTTTGCCGCTCATCTAGTCTGCGCCGACAATATCAACGAGATATCGCTTTAAAACCAGTAATTGCGAGAAGGTGGAGGTTACGTTAGATATTGATATGTTGTTAGTTCTGAGCGCAGCGCTAACAGATAACTGCAGAAATATTAGTAAAAAGGTTATGTAATAAATATAATAAATCCCCGATCTTTTATTAAAATTTTTATATTTTGAATATTATAAAACAAACCCTCGGCAGCACGCGGCCAATGCACTCAACATTCAAATACGTTTAGTGGCGTTAATATTCTTGTTACCGTTACCATTCGTGTGTGGCATCTACTTTCGCTTTTATTTCGCGCACAGCGGTTCATTGAGGCGTGCAGCAGCCGGAATTTTTGCTCTAACTCCACTTGTGCAACACTAAGATGCTTCTGCGAGTGTTGTTGCCGCAGCTGTTGCAACAATTCACCAGCCGGCATTCACAGCTCAGCATTGTCCATTGCACTTTCACTCAGCAGCTCATTGAGGCGTGATTGCGGCACTGCTCGCTGAGTGTGAATTCGGTATTAGTTTACAGTTGCGTCCCGCAAAAGATGCTCCTGCCACGGCAAGTGTAACAAGCTTCGCCAGCCTTCGCCGTGCAGCTGCTGAGACTGGCTTGCTTTGCTTGCAACAGGTTGTTGTTGTGCGCGTTATTGTGTGGCGCGTGCACTGACCGTTGCTACTCGTTTGGGCGTTGCATGCATTATTTATTTTTCATTTATTTATTTTTTCATTTAAATGACGGCATTTATCATTGGCAAAATATTTGGTGCAATATATGCATTGCAAAGTGAAAAAGTTAGATATACACGCACAATTTACATATTTCTATTTTTGCTTAGTGTTACTCGTATGAATTTGCAATTGATTCATAAAAGAAATATTATGCACTTACACGGTTGCACGGATACCCATGACTCCGAAATGTGTATCATAGCGAATCGCAATCACGTTTTATAAATCGCAACTTGAGTCAGTAACAGCTTCATTAAATGCCGTAATATATACATAAGGGTTAACCTTAAATGTTGGAAACTTATTTAGGTATCGGTTTTACTTAAGCTGCTTGAGCTATATATAAAAGAATCGTTTCTGGCCACTGCCAAGTAAATGCAATCTGAGAACTTTCCTCAATTGCGTGAACTTCTACACATGACTCCATCCTCCTTTAATACTGTTTCTTATCATTTAAATTCATATTCGTCAATTTATCTCATATTGGAGCAAAAACTAATTAGTTTTAGTCTGTCCGAAAAGTCGAAACTCTCATCAGTCTTAATTTAGTATCGAAATTCTTAATCTGATTAAAATTAGCAGCGGATCTCAACATTTCTTATAGATCGACTCAATACATTATAGTTAATATTTGTGTTATGAAGCATGTAAATCCTGGGCTCAAATCTTTAGTAAAAATAATAACAGATGCGGACATTACGTGCATCAAATACATTATTATTGGAAGCGAGACGTGTAATTCTGAATATAACGCAGAAACTGTCCAACATCTATTGTAGGGCCTTAACTGCCGAACCTGAAATTTTATATTCGCTGAAAGTACTGAAAGCCGTCTTAGTCGTGGCTTATAACATGTGTATGGATAATTGGATAAAGAGTTGGCAAGCTTGGAGGGGCTTATATTTCTATGTTGTTACAACGAAATAAATAAATAAATATAAATCCAATAGCACACATAATTTTGTTTTTCCATTCCCCTAATTCTTATAAGCTGAAGGCAGATATTCTTTTACGGACACATTAGCTGCTCAGTCACTGCATTTTTTTACACAAAACAGCCACAAGAGATACATAAATTACACAAATACATACATATGTACATATGTACATATATGTGTGCTTAGGATTACAGTGGTCAGTGTCATAAAGCGTTATTTTCAATTACATATTAATAAAAATAATAAAATATATATAAAAAGCAAAAAAACATAAACAATCAGTTGAAGTAGCAAAACGCATTTGCGGTAACACCGGTGAATGGTCGACCAACTTTAGGTTTCCAAAATTGTTGTTGCAGCAAAAGCCACAAAAATCAGTTTTCAAGTCTCACTGTGTGTGCGAGTGGATTGAACGCCATATTCGCGGCCTTTGGTGCACCACCACACTATGCACCTCGATTGGTATGTACATACGTAAGTGCATTTGGGTGTGCTTTTGGTTTTTGGATCGGAAGAAATGTCATGAATGAATGTCGCCGTTACAAATGTCGCTACGGAAAGCACTAATAATGTTTTTTTTATAAGTTGTCGCTTTTTATTTCTTAATTACTGTTATTTACTTTGGTGCTTTATTCTTACTTTTTTCTCTTCCGTTCTCTTTCGGTTGCATTTTTTACCAGTGACATACTATTCGAGAGGTTTGGAGTGGTTTGTGCGTAACCTACTTTATCATTGATTATTCTTAACGTTCAGGGCTAAATTGTTGCATTTGCAATTCTCTCTATTATTATATTTTGCAAGTTGCACGATTCGAATATAGCAATTTATTTTTGATAGCCGATATAACTCGATCCATTCTGGTGTCTATACCTCATATTATTGAAAATACGCTAATTGCAAACTGGTCAAGATTTTTCCTTTCCTGTACTCAGGTTTACTTTATACCGCACATTTAGGTCTAAATAGGAAAATTTAAGTGTGTAAAAAAATTTGCTCAAGGGGTGAGTAGAGTAATCTGTGCCTGTTTTTTTTTGACATTTTTTTTTCATAGAACTTTCTTCACATATCATGAGGTATATCGTGGAGTGTATAAACAAGTTTTTTTGGAATTCTTTGATGACATCTGTCGGAGAAATGGCTTGGATCATCTGAAACACAAATAACCAATTTATACTTACTTCAAAAGTAAATGGTTATCGTCCCTACTAGAATCATGAAAAAATGTTGATAAATCAAAAAGTATTTAACTTTTTTTTAATTTTTCCTCATATTTTTTACATAAATTTTGTCTTAACATTCTCAATAAATTATAAAAAATATAGGGGCGATAGCCAGGCGTTTTGTGAACATTTAAAAAAAATTAGTCAAATCGATTGTGTAGTTCGACCGGAATCAGGTCCGCCAGTTTAAAAAAGTGTGTATTTGAGAAAAACGTGTTTACGAGGTTTGAGGTATGCGCACCGAGCGCTCCGAACGTCGAGTGGTATTATTATTTTTGGGCCTCTTTCGAAACCTTCCATTGGTAAAGTGGTTTTCTACATTAATTCTAAGGGTATAAGGGAACAGAAAATGCAAAAAAAATTTTATTTTTGAAAAAATATTACCCTACTGACCATTTAACATATTTCTACAGTCTCTACCATTATATAGTAAATAACATACAAATAATTTAGATGAGTGTTTCAAATATTTTGATCCTATAAATATTTCTTCACCTTGACCTCAAGGTGATAAACCGTCAACATCCAAAGAGCTCAATTCACCAAAAACTCTACATAACTGTAAAATACGTCTCACTGTTCAAGACGCTATCCCGAAATATGTTTTGTTGCATTTAAAAATAGAGGATATTCATATCCGTAGGTTTAACTTCAATTACGATTGGAGCATATCATCGTTTAAAAATTGACGTTTATCTGAAAACCTTTAAAAAGATTTTAGATAGCTCCTTTTGGTCATCCGGTACTTGAATTTGCGATGAAACTTAGAAATCCGACTGAAGAAGTAGTTGTTTTAATTCTGAAAGCATCCACGGAAATAAAAAAAAACGGAGTACTGGAAATCCGCTGATTATTTATTATCGGAACGTTAGAGGTCTAAATACCAAATTAACTGATTTTTACTTAAAGAGTACAAATTGTAATATTCGTATAACTGGATTTACAGAAACTTGGTTAAAAGTTCATACTTTGGAGGATTTTCAGTCGGTCTTAGGCTAGGTTAGGTTAGATGGGTGAAACCTTAGCTTGTCGGATGAATCACACTTAGAAATAACGAATCTCGAAATTCCTTCACTAGTTTTGAGCACACAGTCAGCTTACTCAAGGCTAATATCGCTGTCCTACTATGCGCTCTGGAGCAATAGATCCACTGCTACCTTTATGGTTGCTATCTCCACTTGGAAGACGCTGCAGTGGTCAGAAAGCCTAAAACTGTCATTTGCTTAGGATGCTATTTAGAAATTTTCTCTCAACAATGAGATCTACTTTGTCCGCATAGGCAATTCCCCAACAACCAACTTCTTCAAGTTTTTCCAAACGATCATTAACAACCTTGCTTGCTACGTTTGAAAATAAGATACTTAAGGTTCGATTCTACCCAAAGCCTTGTTAGGTCTCTAATGACCGCTTCCGGCAAAACATTGTGTTGAATGCTTCCTAGATATCGAAGGAGGTCCCTGTTGCAAACTCTTTGTTTCTTATGCTCCTCTGCAGCCAGAAGACTAGAGTGTGCAAGGCACTGCCCACTAAGAACGATGAAAGACGGGTATACGTACCTATAAAATCCTTGGCGGACACATGTTATCTCTTACCGGCCTTCGGAATGAACGAAACCCTAACCTGTATCTAAGCCCCAGGAATATACCCCAATTTAAGAGAGAGGGAGGGATATCTCTACAATTTAAAAAAATTTAAAAAACTATTTTCGATCTAGTCAATTGAAAAACTACTCAAAATATAGTTGCGAAGTTTCATCCGAATATTTTCGAATAAATATGTAGGCTCCAGAATCACTGCACTTAATGCAGCGGCTGTCAAAATTGCGAGCGAATTATTTAACCGATTTGCTTGAACTAAAGCGTATTTTATAGTTAATTTTATACTCGAATACGTGATAGAGCGCTTTTTCGGAAAATGGCATTTTTTCAATTGTTTAACTATTTGATGTTGAAAAACACATTCAAAAACGGTGCCTATATTCCCAATTTTTCGAAATTTTCAAACCCCTCTTCAATGAACTTGATAAAAGCTTCCTGATTAAAAAAAAAATAATATAATAAGAAGCCTACCCATGAAGTTGACGGCCGCAAAAAATGTCAATCCGCCATATTTCCGCCATTTGGTTTTTTTACTTGAAATGATTTTTATTCTGTAGTTCGATAATACCTCTTAATATATATGCAACAAAATCGAATGTGATTTGTTATTTTTCTCATATAATAAAAGTGGAAAAAATTACCTTTTTGGACGGTACTAGAGGTATCCTTTCCCTTAATGCAGATGGGTACAAGCCAATTTCACGAGAGCGTGACCGTCCATTGCAATAGCGCTGGCATAATGCCATCGCGGCCAGGGAATTTAAAAAGTTTGAATGAGTTGATCACCCATGTTAGGTAACGTTCATTCAAAAGGCTCGAAAAGGATGAGCAGTCTGTCCCAGGCACTCCGAAGTGTGAGTTAGCGTTCAGAAGCAGCTCAACCGAGCTATTGAGATTTTAAATTAGAAAAAATTTTTGTGACTGAAAACGATTTTGCAATTCAGTACGCGAGAGTCACAAAAATCTCCCAGTTGAAAACGAATGGGTCTAATCAGCTCTTACATTTCATTATTTAGAGATGTATTTACACTTGAATGCTAACTATCAGGTCACAAATTTGAGACAATGTTTTGTGACTAAAGACTAGAGACTGTGTTGTGAATAGTAACTAGTCACAAATTGAGAATCCTGATAACGTCCCCATCTTTTAAGTACCCCAAGGGTATGGGGTTCTTTTCCAGGATGCGCCTGAACTTTGAATATTCCTTTCCGCAGAAGGCTTTTCACGAATCGTCATGACGTCGTACTTTAACAGTTTTTTGGTAAAAATGTCCGACTTAGGTCTGAACCAAATAAATTTAATTCAAAGATAAACCAAATATTTTATGGGGCACTTTTTAGTATAACTGGGTTTGTATGCATGACCTTAAAGTTGTCCACCTATTTACTTTAAAATCTGCGAGGAAAAATGATGATGATTTATATAAATTTCAAAACCCTGTTTTGATGAGAAAAATCATAGAATATAGAGATTAGCAATCTCACTCATATCTTATTAATCAATTAGCCTTTTAGGGGGTGATGAATATCATGTTTTCCTAACACTTTGTGCCGTGTTACTGACAACAAACATTCAATGTAATATTTTTTATGTTTTTAATGATTTAATATAATATTCACATGCTACCTATTGCTTCCCTCTAGCAATAATATATTTTTGCAATATCAACAAATTCGTTTGCCTCGTGTATATATTTTCATATTTGCTATTCAAGAGCAATAGCTTATTTATTTATGCATTGTTACTGCATTATCCATAACCATGCGTTGGCCTTAACGGCATAACCAACTACGCCCCAATTAAAATGGCTAATTATGTCATAATTACCACTGTCACTGTGTGAAGCATATGAGCGTTCAAAGTTAATGCGCCAATTCAGTAGTCGCACAAGCTGCATATTCGCTCAAACATACATACAAACAAATACATACACATGCACAAAATTACCTATTGCTAAAAGTAAAAGGAAGTGAAAGAGATTTCATAAAACCCAAAGTTGCATATGTTATTTCTTTCCACATATATGAGTGTATATATATGTAAATAATATATATATATATATATAACTAAGTTCGAAATGCCCAGCTAAACCAATTAGACTTAATGCTCTATTAAATTTGCCATAAATTAAGCTTTCGTCTCGTCACACAGTGTCATTGTTGACGGCTTTAAGTGTCTTAATAAGTATGAAGTTGCCAAATTACGTCAAATGTCTGCTAGCCATTGTACATTACTGTGCTATATTGTTGTAGTGACCAACATAAGTCACTTCAAAATGTGAAATACCCATGCTCATAGATATGCTGAGCACTGTATCTACATATGCACACAGCATTCTTTACAATGTGGTCAGTTAAAAAACATTTGTAAAAAATCTTATTACCCAATTAAAGCAAATTATATTTAATACCTGCCACTTAAACTATTTCTAAATTGAAATCAGCTCAAATTTAAAGCAAATTATATAATATTTGACATATTCAACGTCCCCCAAGGCTAATCAGAATTTGTTATTCTAATAGCTCCAGTTCTCATTGATTGATACTTATGCACATATATGATTGGATGTATGACCATATGACTTAATACTTGAATATTTCTGTATCACTAAATGTGCATGTTGTGCCGAAATCCGCATTCCACAACAAATGAGTTTTTAACAGCGAGACAAATTACGATTATGTTGGGTTTTCAAATTTCATTAAAGATTTTGCTTATGCATATGCTGTCATATATCCTTCACTCTATTATTCTTACCATCGCTGGGGAACGAAAGATAATTGCAAACGAAAAATCATCAAAAACGACAATGAATTTAAAAGTCTAAAGTGACGATTGCAAGCTTTTAGCAGGATTAATAAATATTAATATTTTAAATTAACAAAGTAATCGTAATATAAAGGCACATAACCACGTGTAGATTGAAATCGAATGGAGGTGCATTGAAAAAACAAATAACCTTTTGCTTTCCAATTATCAGAAAATAAGGAAAATACTCCTAAATGAATTATGAAATAAATGTAAAAATTATTTAATAAATATAAAAATCAATTATCTCTCTTCCACATGTAGATTTAAATTCGAGTCTACTCAAAATTGAAATACCCTAGTTAATATTTACTGATATAACTAGTAATATAAGTAGAAGTTCACGCAAGTTTTTTTTTTTTAAATATATATTTATTTGCAATCTATCAATTGACAATCAGCAAATTTTTTAAATACATTAATAGTGACAAGATTGATTGTTCTCCATTGAGACTAATCAATATACTCTTAAATTATTTTATTTGCTTAAAATCTTCTTAAAACTACTTAAAATCTATTTGGAAGATCCAAAATTTGAGTTCGTTTCAAGCGTCTAACATCCATACTGTTGTCCAGTAAGTTTTCATGATTAGACAAACTGTCAAAATACTTTCGACAAGATTTGCTGATTTCGTTTTTAAGAAAAGCTATACATATTTAAGTCTTTGTGGATTTCGAAGTTGCTCACATACCAAGGAGCACTTACAATGCTTCTTAAAGTTTTCGATTGATATCTTTGGAGGATTTCAATGTTTGATATACTCGCCGTACCCCATAACTGTATTGCATACGTCAATACTGGCTTAATTGACTTGTAAAGTCGTACTTTATTTTCAAGGCTAAGTTGTGATCGCTGGCCTAAAAGCCAGTACATTTTTTTAGTTCTAAATTTGAGCTGCTTCATTTTTTCTTTTATGTGTATCTTCCAAGTGAGTCGTCTGTCCAAATAAAGACCAAGGTATTTCACAGTTTCACTTTTACGTATTATGGAGCTATTTAATGTTACGGGAGGACATTTCTCAGTTCTTATCGTAAACGTTATTTGAACGGATTTATGTGTATTTACTTCTATCTTCCAATTCTTAAGCCATTTTTCAACAATATTAAGTTGCATAAGTTGCTACCTCTAAGCCATTAGCGATCGGTAAGTCAGCTATAAATATTGTATATACACGGGGCCCAAGACGCTCCCTTGGGGAACTCCAGCGTCAATTGAATACAGCTCAGAAAATACATTTTTTTCCCGGACATAGAACGTACGATTGCTTAAAAATGATTTTATAAGTAGGTAGTAAGGCGTTGGAAGCCATTTCTTTGTTATATAAAGTAACCCTGGGTGCCATACTTTATCAAATGTTTGTTTAACATCTAAAAGACCCCAGCGCAGTATTGCTTACATTCGAAAGCACTCGTGATAATTTTAACAATTCGGTGACATTGCTCAGGAGTTCCATGCCTCCTTCTAAACCCAAACTGGTGTTCAGGTAATATGTTTTGGTCCTCTAAAACAGGTAACATTCTTTTTAAAAATATCTTTTCAAATATCTTAGAGAAGGTCGCCAGTAAACTAATTGGACGACATGAAAAAGGTCAGTTCTCCGCTTTATTGGGTTTTGGAATCATTATTATTTCAGCGCATTTCCATTGACTTGGATAGTGGTCGAGTCTGAGCATAGCATTGTAGATGTAAATAAGTAGTCTGATACATTTTTGGGGCAGGTGTCTAAAAGTAAGACCAATTTTATCAAAACCAGGCGATTTTTTAGTTTAAATTTCTTTTTCTCAGTCGTTACTTCCTTGATAGAAATTCTTCGAATAGGCAGGCTCATCTGGCAAGGCGATTCTAGGAACGTTTTGTATCTCGGTGGTGTTTTCATTATCTGGAATTACGTTTGGTCTAAAACTGAATGTAAATGGTAAGCAAAAGCTCTTCTTTTGATTATCTCTGCTCCTGTGACCATAACTATTTTCTAAAATCATGTTTCTCCTAGTGGGCCTCTTTAGATACAGACAGGTTATGTTCAGGGTCTAAATTCCTTAGATACTGTGATGTTTCTTGATCTTTTATTTCTCGCAGTTTGGACTTCAAACCATTAGTTGTCTTGTTCAAAATTTTTTTGTTAAGAGGACTCCGACTAATTTGCCATCTTTTCCTGAGAAGTCTTTTCTCTTTTATTAGCCGTCTTAATTCAAGGGAAAGAAATGGTTTTTTAACTTCGTTAACATTTGATTGTGAAATGAAAAGAAATCCCGCTTCATGATTAGTATTTGTAAGATTTTCAACTGCTAAGCCAATCTCATCGCAAGATTTTAAGGGTATATTTAAACTAGTTCGATTAACAAGCCAGTTTATAAATGCTGCTATATCAGTATTTTGCGTAATAATCTTGTATGGGTTTTCCATACTTGACACAGTAGTCCCAAAAGTTATAATTATTGGTGAATGATCGGAGTTTAAATCAAAGCTCTCCTTAATGTGAAGTTGGTGTTGTGATATACCTTTGGACATAATAAAATCTAACAGGTCCGGTCTTTTTCGAGGGTCACTAGGCCCGAAAATAGGTTTTCCGGTAGAAATAGTTGAGTAATTGAACTTTATTACACATTTAAATAGCTCAGTTCCTTTGGAGTTACTCAGTCTAGATCCCCACCAAAGATGCTTAGCGTTACCGAGACTTTGAAAACATATTTTATAGTCATCTAATTTAAACGCGAACCGTGGAGATAGGTACACCGCTGCTATAGATACATCAATATGCACACATTTAATTTGAATAACTGCAGCTTGTATGTTTACTAAATTCACGTTATCAAGTTTTTTAAATTTAAGGGTGTTTTTAACAATTACTGCTGCACCTCCATGTGCCTTATCGGACGGATTATTAGCATTTATGACTTATACATATACCTGTGCCCAAAAAATAAGGTGACATTTGAATTTAAATTGCGCGAGTCGAATGATTTGGAGAATTATTTTTTTTTAGGTTGGTAGTACTATCAGTCACATTTATGTCAAATTTCATGTCAAAATATTCATTAGTGTTTGAGATACGTGCCATTTTGTGAGCTGCTAAATGTGAGTTTTTCCTTTTTTGCGATGTCGAAATTTGTTGAGCAAAGAATTTGCATTAAATTTTGTTTACGGAATCAATTTTCTGCTGCAGATACGTTGAGGATGGTGCAGAAAGCCTTTGGTGATGAGGCTATGTCTTAAAAAAATGTTTACAAGTGGTATAGTGAGTTCCAAGCCGGCCGTGAACGTGTCGAAGACGAAAAGCGTCCAAGGCGACCATCAACCTCAACCGACGAAGCTCACGTTCAACAAATCAAAGATTTGGTGTTGAAAAACCGTCGATTAACAATTAGAGACCTTGTTGATGAAGTTGGCATATCGAAAGGCTCAGCCAATACCATTTTGAAGGATGTTTTGGGCCTCAAGCGCGTCAAATCTCGACTGGTACCGAAAACATTGAATTTTTTGAAAAAAAGGCGTCGCGTTGAAGTGCGTGAATCGATGCTTTCCGACTACCAGGGTATCATGAAACTCATTATAACTGGTGATGATTCCCAAGACAGCCGGTTCTACGCACCGGAATTGACTCGGATTTCATCCGACCAAGGGCTGTTATTTCGGCGATCTGACCCCGTTTGATCGGTTAGTAATTATTTGTGTTTGTCGTCATTGGAGCAACGCCTTGCAGCAGGGTTGCTCCGTATCCTCCTGACTCGTGCTGGCATCGAGTCCAACCCGGGCCCGGAGGAATATTTCTGCTGCGTCTGCGCAAAAAGGCTCCATCCAAATTCCACCTCGGTCAGGTGTAACACATGCAATGGATGGAGCCATCTTAAGACCTGCTCAGGCCTTAAGACCCACAGGGAGTGGACCACGCGTTACGTGGCAATCTGCACATAGTTCGCGCGCCGCGCCGCCACTCAACCAGAGTGGCCTTCTGAGGACCTCAACGGTCAGGAGCTCAAACAGGCAACATAGCTCCCACTCTGACTTATCCCCCCCCCCAACCTTCATCCCGCTCCAATCCTCGTGCGAGATCCAATCAGCAACTCTTGGTCCCTCGCACAGTCTGTTCCGTGTGTCAGGCCGTCATACGTCGGAACGTCACATCAGTTAAGTGCAATTCCTGTGCTGGCTGGTGTCACTTCCCGACGTGTTCCGGCCTGCGCACCACACGTGAGTGGAGTGATTCCTACGTTGCCCCATGCTGCAGGAGTCTGCCCCCGCAACTCACAACAGTGGCGTCGCCGACCAACACCCCAGTGCGACAACCGCCCCTGCGGGTTCTGCAGCTGCAACAAACACCACCTACACGTCACTCCCTCACCCCCAGGATCACCCACGGACACCCGCGACAAACCAGACTTCTCCAATTCAACTGCAACGGACTCCAGAGCAAGATCGAGGAGATGGTTGCACTTATGAATCGGGAACGTGTATCGATAGCTGCGGTCCAAGAAACCAAGTTAAACAGCCGCTCAGATCTTCTGAGTTGTGCAGGTTTCAACGTTATACGTAAAGATCGCGAGCGAGATAGTGGTGGTGGCCTAGCTTTCATATTGCACAACACCGTGCAGTACCGTCTAATCGAAGAAGACATCGACCCAAGGGATACTACCCTAGAATGTCAGGGCATAGCTATCCGGTCAGGCGATGTCGAGCTCGAAATATTCAATATATACATCCCCCCAGTTACATGTTGCCCCACAGGATATCACCCGAATATAGGTGCGCTACTTCGTGGTGAAAACCGTATGGTACTAGGCGACTTTAACGCGCACCACGATCTTAGGCATTCCTGCATGTCAAATGATCGTAGGGGGATGGAGCTGGCGGAACAGATTGACGGCTCGACATTCTGCACAATGAATGACGAAGCCCCCACCAGAGTTATGGGCACCTGTAGTAGCTCGCCAGATATCACCATTGCTAGTGGTGGTCTGATTAACAGCATAACCTGGCGACCTATGCTAACCCTCGCTTCAGACCATCTGCCCATAATTATCTCGATCGAGAAGCCTCCCGATTTCGTTTCCGTGGACAACCGTACCTTCTTTAACTTTAAAAAAGCTAATTAGGTCGGCTTCACGGAATTTACTGAGAGCACCTTCAACGCTCTACCCATTCCTACGGACGTATGCGTTGGCGAACGTCAATTCCGCAAGGTGATCGCAGCAGCTACCGCTCGCTTCATTCCGGCTGGAAGATTAGCGGAAATCCGCCCCAATTTCCCAGCCGAAGCAGCGGTTCTAGCTAATGAGCGCGACACCTTACGCCATGCCGATCCCGGGGATCCCCGAATAAGGGATCTCAATTTGGAGATTCGGCACATGGTAAATCAACATAAGCGGACGAAATGGATAGAGCACCTGAAGTCCTGCAACCTCTCCACCGGTGTGAGTAAGCTTTGGGCTACTGTCAAAGCTCTGTCTAATCCGAGGAGACATGACGACCGAGTTGAAGTCCAATTCAATGGTCATGCCTCCACGGACCCGAAGAAGTGCGCGAGCTATTTCAGCCGGCAGTTTACACTGCACCCTTCGGTAGACAAAGCTAAGAGATGTGTTAGCCGACGGCTGCGCAAAATGCCAAACAACTGCGCGCCACTTACTTTCACCGATGAGGAGGTTCAGGATGTCATCAACAAGGCAAAATCGTCCAAATCCATTGGCCCTGACGGAATCAATATGCTAATGTTAAAGCATCTAGGCTCGACGGGAGTAAAATATCTCACCAAGGTCTTCAACCTGTCGCTCACCACTCTTCAAATACCCGATGTGTGGAAAGTCGGAAGAGTGGTCCCACTACTGAAACCTGGGAAACCCGCCAACAAAGGGGAGTCCTATCGTCCGATAACTCTCCTCTCCCCAGTAGTGAAGACACTAGAAGCCTTGCTACTCCCGACCTTCACTCACCACCTGAGCCTAGCCAGCCACCAGCATGGATTCCGTAAAGTGCACAGCACCACCACAGCACTTGGCGTCATAAACGCCCAGATAGTTCGGGGCCTCAACCAGAAACCACCCTGCGAAAGAACGATCCTCGTAGCGTTGGACCTGTCAAAAGCTTTTGACACGGTCAATCACACAACGCTACTGCAGGACATCGAAAAAACCACTCTCCCTCCAGGGCTAAAGAGGTGGACCATGAACTATCTGAACGGTCGTCAGTCATCCGTACTATTTCGAGGCGAAACATCTAAACTGAGAAGAATTAAACAGGGGGTTCCGCAGGGTGGTGTCCTCTCCCCGCTACTGTTTAACTTCTACATCTCGAAACTTCCTCAACCACCAGAGGGGGTTTCCATAACCTCGTACGCAGATGACTGCACGATAATGACGTCGGGCAATGGAATCGATGGCATGTGTTCGAAAGTAAACAGCTACCTCTCCGACCTTTCTCGTTTCCTCACTGCACGAAACCTACAACTTTCACCCACCAAATCCACAGCGACCATATTTACTAACTGGACGAAGGAGTATAGACTTGAACTTAATATTGCGGTCGATGGCGTCAAAATCCCGACTGTCAATAACCCTAAGATTTTAGGCGTAACTCTCGATAGTCTATACTCCTTCTCTCCCCATACGACCGCGATTATCGCCAAGGTACAGAGCCGCAACAAAATCCTCAAGTCGCTAGCCGGCAGCACATGGGGAAAAGACAAAGAAACGTTGTTGGCAACTTACAAGGCAATCGGCCGGCCGGTCCTCAACTACGCAGCGCCGATATGGTCGCCTGGATGCAGTGGTACGCAGATGAGGAAACTCCAGACCTGCCAAAATACTGCACTCCGGACCACGACGGGATGCCTCTTGATGTCTCCCATTGAACACCTCCACAGTGAGACAAGTATGCTACCTGTAAAGGAGCATAATCAACTCCTCTCCAGGCAGTTCCTGCTGGGTTGTTTCCGTAGGAATCATCCCTGCAGCCACCTGCTTGGCGCGGAACCGCCTCCCAGGAGCATCAAGAGGTCATTCCTCGACTATGTCGACGACATTGAACAGTACGCCGACCAGACTTCGGACGCAACTAACTATCGACAGGCACTGGCCGCCATTCACAGTGGAGCCATCAACACCTTCATCGACTCCCTTCCCGTGAATGGCGTTCTTGGAGTCAAACCACCACCTATTGCAGACGAGGAGCTCCAGTTGCCGCGAGAAACGCGAGTGACCCTTGCGCAACTTCGTTCCGGATATTGTAGCAGGTTAAACTCCTACTTATCCAGAATCGACCCTGACATACCCAATGTATGTCCAGCATGCAACGAGTCTCCGCATGACACTGACCACCTCTTTGCATGCCCTACAAACCCTACCCATCTAACACCCTCCTCCCTTTGGTCCGACCCCGTCGAAACAGCACGTTTCCTGGGCCTACCGTTAGATGACCTCGACGACAACACAAGTAACCCTCACCATCCTAACGGGGACTAGGTAACCGTTAACAACAACAACAACAACTGGGATCAATCGATCGAATGTCGTGCCAAAAGAGAGCCGAGACCAAAAAAATCGCGCCAAAGTCGCTCAAAAATCAAGGTCATGTTGACTGTTTTCTTCGATTATCGTGGTGTTGTGCATTATGAATTCATTCCAACCGGTCAAACAGTCAACAAGTCATAAGGCACCATCCCATACTGCCCTCGTAATTCGTGATCATTTCGCCTAAAACTCAACCCATATCGTTCCGCAATCACCGTATTCACCTAATCTGGCGCCGTGCGACTTCCGGCTGTTCACCAAGCTCAAAAGACCGCTCTGGGGACACCGTTTTTATACGATAGAGGATATTCAAGCCGCAGCGAAGACGGAACTGAAGGCCATCCCGGAAAGTGACTACAACCAGTGTTTCGAAGATTGGAAAATCCGTTGGCATAAGTGCATTGCATCGGGAGGGGATTACTTTGAAGGGGATGAAATTGATTTGGAAGCATAAATAAAGAATTTTCAAAATAAATACAATGTCACCTTGTGCCCTTTTTTGGGCACAGTTTGATTTTCTAGTAAAGTGAGTCTCAGAAATTAGCATTATGTCAATGTTATGAGATTTTAGAAATAAATTCATTATAGTGATTTGAAATTCCATTATCATTCCATATGGCTATACGAATAACTAAATACATAATTTATTTACAAGGAGCATTATCATACTAAGTAAATTGCTTATTTGCTCAGCTTGTTTTTCTTGAAGTTTTTCAATTCTTGAGAATGCATCGCCTTGATTGTTTATATAATCATTTTCCACTACCTGAGCATAAGTTGGCTGATTGTTGTTGTGTTTTAAATTATTTAATTGACTACTGGGCCTTATGAAGTTTGGCTGGCTATACTGAGATTGGCTCTTATCCAAAACATTGGTAGCAGACTTTTTGTTGGACATAATTTTTTGATAAATTATGCAGCCTTTATAACTGGCAGTATGGTTCTCGAAACAATTAGCACATTTAGCTGGAATGTTTTTGTCTTTTGGTCAGTTGTCACTTGGGTGTTGTAGCGAACATTTAACAAATATAAATTTTTTTATTGCAAAATTTTTTTGTGTGGCCGAATTTCTGGCAACGAAGACATTGAACGATATCGCTTACCTTCTTTGGTTATTCTATATTAACAACAGCGTTCCCAATATATTTTAAGTTGTAAATTTCCGCGTTAGTATTATCTGGCTCAAGATCTAAGAAAAACATATTTGGTGGCTCCTTAGTAATGCGATTTTTTATTTTATTAACACCTCGAACAGCACGCCCAAGCAGCTCAACCTCGGCTTTAATTGTTTCCAATGGCGTAGTTTAGTGAAGATTTTTGATTACTACACGAAAGGCTTTGTCTTGCTTTAGTTGAAACGTATGAATTTTAATATTATCATTTCTCATCACTTTGATGAGTTCCCTGTATTTATCGACCGTTTTAACCATGATTCTTACATTACCATCACTTTGTGATTTATAGCTGAATTCTTTAACATCAATTTTAGTTTTAAGATAATTTAATAGACCACTAATTTCACAGACGTCGCCTATGAAAATTGATGGGGGTTTGGAGTTTCCATTATATCAGCTGCATTTTTATCATTCATTATATTATCAGGATTTGTATTCTTCGTGAATGTTTATCCAACATCGTTATTTAAAATATTGAATTTGGGAGTGGCCAGTAACGATTTTTTACATATGGCTCAAGCAACTTACGACTGACGGTCTTAGACCAATCCAATCCTCTGGGTAGCCAAAGAACATACGTTTGAAGTGAGCTGAAGTGTGCAAATGGATCTGATAGTGAACGAGGGCAAGACGAAATATCATTTGTTATCAAACAAACAGCCGTTGCACTCGCGACTTTGCTGCCACGTCACTGTTGACAGACATAACTTCGATGTCGAAGATAATTAGTATTAACATCGCATAACAATCTTAGCTTTGAAACCTAACGCAGAAAAACTCTTGTCAACAGGTGCTACTTCGGGCTGAGTAGGCAATTGAGAAGTAAAGTCCTCTCTCGACGAATAAAGACCAAACTCTATAAGTCACTCATTATACCCGTCCTTCTATATGGTGCAAAGTCATGGACGATGATAACATCTGACGAGACAACGATGAGCTGTACGAGATATACGATGATATGGACGTAGTTTAACGAATCAAGAGACAGTGTCGGCTCCGTTGGAAAGACCAAGTGAATAAGAACTTGGCTTTACTTGGCGCCAATCAGCGAAAAAGAAGAACATCTGGTGCGCTGTTGTATAACCGCTTAAGCGATGTATTCGCCAATTAAGAAGACAATAAATGTTTGAAAAATATTACTAGCTACCTAATAAAACAGAGAATGACAGAGAGCGAAATATTCGCCTTTTAATAGACAATCAGAGTATACTCGAAATTTAGTGGGAACGCTTTTCGACATTGCTTAATTGTGAATATAGGAAATGTCTACATTTAGTATCTCTGCGAAGCTCATAAAGTTCGAGTTGTTCGATTTTGACAGTGGTATACCTTCATTCTTCAATACAATGTTAGAAAAAGTTATACGTGTCGCTAATCTGAACCGCAATAGCACTGTTTACTTTAAAAGTATAATGCTATTAGGGTACACAGATGGTATTGAAAAGATAGATCTAAACAACAGTAGCAGAAAGCACTTGGAGCACTTAACCGTTTTCCGCAAACATGTTGGGGCAGTCTGCGTGGGTGCTGAGTACTGAAGAAGATGAAATCACAAACTGTATGAGCTCTACGACGATATGGATATCGTTAAGAACATAAAAATCCAACCAAAAGCCCTTCGATTCGATACCCATGGTCAATAAATGGAAGTAAAGTGCATATTAACCTTTCTGTACTTGTGGTGTATAACTGCCGTGAAAATTGCCGAATGTTTATGTCGTGGGTGCAAGAAGAAGAAGCATATTGCAATTAATTTTTCATAACTTGCTTAAGTTTTTCTCTTCACTTCGGTCAATACCCAATTGTTGCTTTAAAGCTTAAATACATTTACCTATTTGATCAAAGGCTGGCCTAAGCGCCCGTAATAAGTTCCACAGACTAACTTTTGTAGACAGCGAGTACTAATCATATAATACAACACGCAGCAGCTCACTAATGGCGGTTATAACTTACTTAGCATCATAAGATGCGTGCTGTAGGATAAATAAGCTATAAATACAACACTACAGTATTGATTATTTCATCTTATCTTATCTCCAAGAATGTGCTTTTGGGTATATTTACTATCCACACCAACACAAGTATTCAAGTAAACAAAAGTAGTTATTTTTTGGAACTGTCCACATGTTCTGGGTTTTTTTCTGGGCTATGCTGTGATTGGATCAACATTTTTAATAATTTTCCAAAAACATAAAATCAGTATCATACTGATAATGAAATGAAATCAGTTAATTAGTAACTCAATGTGTAACGGCATGTTGCACCCTTACGTTGTTCATCCTTTTCTAAAACTTGAGCTACCCATAACAAAATCTTTGTCCCAAATATTTAAGTTATATGACTCTGCACATTCATTTCTATTCGTTCAAGGCCACCCACGTAGATCCGCCCATTTTAGCCATACAATTTTGAGACGCATATTTTTTCAGCTTCGTCTTATTATTATCAAACCTTCAATAAACATTGAAATTCTTTGAACGTGCATTATTTTGGTAAAATAATAATAGCATTACCAACTCGCAGTTGGGAAGCAAGTGAGGTCAGCCACGATCTTGGCTAGCAAAACTTGGCAAGCAGACTGTTAGACATGAAAGACTGACAGGCAAACAAGCGGACAAGCGGACAAGTGGGTAGGCAGATTGCAAAATGTGCAATAACGCCTCAAAAATTAACAGGCAAAAGCCAAGCAAATGGTCTACGAAAAGTAAACAATAATTAAAAGTGCCTCTAAAGAGTCTAATAAAGTGAGATAACCTACATATGTACATTTGTATATTTAAATTAAATCATAAGATATCCAGAATGTAAATATTAAGTTAATAAGTGAGTAGTAAAAACAAATGCCCTGCAAGAAATGCTACAATTACTCCTATAACACAGCACTAGTAGCGATTGATCGCAAAGAAATATGTGATAAAAGCCAAATTTGATAATATACAGGGTAGGCCATTTAAAGTTGACCCATCTGGCAACGCTGTAACTTTTAACAGCGCTAACAAATCGGCTAATGTCATACCGCGTTAGAAGCGTCATTCGAAGACAATTTATACCATGGAACAGTACACTCCAAAAGAACGCGCTGAAATTGTTCAGCTTTATATTCAAAATAACTTTTCAATTGTGTTAACTCAACGTGCGTTTCGCAAAAAAAAATAAAGTGAAAAGTGCTCCAGTTAAGAACACAATTAAGTCTTTATACGCAAAATTTGTGAACACCGGTAATCTCAGTAATGCCAGTCATGCATCCAGACAACGCACAAGACGTTCTGATGAAAATATCGAAGCTGTACGAGCCAGTATTGAGGAGACTCCATCGACATCGAGTTATCGCCGCTCTCAGGAATTAGACATCTCTCGCACCACTCTCCGACGCATAATTCATAAAGATTTGAAGATGTTTCCATATAAAATTCAAATGGCACAAAAACTAAACCCAGCTGATTATCCGCGACGCCTTAATTTTGGCAAATGGGCCATCGAAATGGCTGAAAACGAACTTGACTTTTGGCGAAAACTCATCATGTCAGACGAGGCACATTTCTCGTTGAATGGAGGCGTAAACAAGCAAAATTGCCGATTTTATGCCACCGAAAATCCTCAATTAATTGAAGAACAGCCTCTTTACGACCAAAAAGTAACAGTTTGGTGCGGTGTTTGCGCGAATATGATCATCGGACCGTATTTTTTCGAAGACGATGATGGAGCCACGACAACAGTCAATGGTGAGCGTTATCGAGCCATGATAACGGATTTTGTGATACCCATTATTCGCGAAAATGACATGGATAACTTCTGGTTTCAACAGGACGGGGCTACATGCCATACAGCTCGACCAACAATCAATTTATTGCGACCATTTTTCCCCGGGCGATTGATATCGAAAAATGGTGATGTTGACTGGCCACCGAGATCACCAGATTTGACGCCACCAGACTTTTATTTGTGGGGTTATTTGAAATCCAAGGTATACGCTAATAAGCCAAAGACCTTAGCTCAACTGAAAGCCAACATTCGACGTGAAACAGCCGCCATATCATCCGAAACATTGGCCAAAGTCATGGAAAATGTCGAAAAAAGAGTGCATTTAGCTGTCAAAGCTAAAGGTGCCCATTTACGCGATCTAATTTTTAAATATTAGCTGAAACAAATCCCCTTGGACCAAAATAAATTATTTTTGAAATGAACAAAAAACATTGTTTTCTTTTGTTCTTTTTTTTTAGAAACAAATGGGTCAACTTTAAATGGCCTACCCTGTATATTACGTATGTGCAAAAAGATCCGATAGGGCGTTGCAGTGGCATATTATTATCATAAACTCCTTAATATAGTGAGAATATCATTTATCAATAAAGAAGAAACGATATTGTCGGTATAAGAATCCAAGAATTCACTTTGGAGTTTAACCGGTTCCAACATTAATCTATATATATTTGTTGTTATAAAGTATCAATTTAGTTTAATTTATTTTATTAAAATAATTCTGACACGTTAAAAATAAAATTTGATTGTTTATGTTAACTTAATCGTAATTATAAACTATTCTATATTTTAAGTTGGGTCGACCTGCACACAGGGTGATATAATTTACTAAAATCGGTTCAGTAGTTTAGAAGTTTAACCCGCACAAATAACGTGGTACCTAACTTTAATACTTTGAAAACTTCATTTGCCCATGAAAGGACACTGGATTCAGGACATTTCAGCTATTCAAAAGGCGACGACCGATATTCTCAAGAGCATTCCGAAAAATGACCTTAAACACGCTAAACGCTGTATCGAAGCACAAGGAAACTACTTTGAATAAAAAAATATAACTTTTGAAAAATATTAATTTTTTGTTGTTTTTGTTAACAGCCCTGTTTATTTTGTGACAGACCTTGTATAAAGGTACTAGTGGATTATTAAAAAACGTGAAATTGTCATTTACAAATAAAGGTGAAAACGTTTTTGTCGGTATAAGAATCCAGGCGATTTAATTTTGAATATGTTCATATAAACAAATGTCAACGGAAAAAATAACGAATTTAAGGTTTTTTACCGAAAGAAGGAACCTTGGTTAAGTGAACAGCCAGAAGTCGCACGGCGCCAGATCAGGTAATTACGGTGGTTGCGGAATGATGTGGGTTGTGTTTTTGGCGAAATGATCATGAATTACGAGGGCAGTATGGGATGGTGCATTATCGTGGTGTAAAAACCAAGAATTGTCTTTCCACAATTCCAGCCTTTTTAGGCGGATAGCGTCACGCAAACGACGCGTAACGTTCAAATAATATTCCCTGTTGACTGTTTGACCAGTTGAAAGGAATTCATAATGCACAACACCACGATAATAGCAGAAAACAGTCAACATGACCTTGATTTTTGACCGACTTTGGCGCGATTTTTTTGGTCTCGGCTCTCTTTTGACACGATATTCGCTCGATTGATCGGTTGTTTCGGCGTCACAAGCATAGATCCAAGTCTCATCATCAGTTATAATGCATTTCATGACACCCTGGTAGTCGGAAAGCATCGTTTCACACACTTCAACGCGACGCCTTTTTTCCAAAAAATTCAATGTTTTCGGTACCAGTAGAGATTTGACGCGCTTGAGGCCCAAAACATCCTTCAAAATGGTATTGGCTGAGCCTTTCGATATGCCAACTTCAACAGCAAGGTCTCTAATTGTTAATCGACGGTTTTCAACACCAAATCTTTGATTTGTTGAACGTGAGCTTCGTCGGTTGAGGTTGATGGTCGCCCTGAACGCTCTTCATCTTCGACACGTTCACGGCCGGCTTGGAACTCACTATACCACTTGTAAACATTTTTTTTAGACATAGTCTCATCACCAAAGGCTTTCGACACCATCCTCAACGTATCCGCAGCAGAAAATTGATTCCATAAACAAAATTTAATGCAAATTCTTTGCTCAACAAATTTCGACATCGCAAAAAACGAAAAACTCACTTTTAGCAGCTCACAAAACGACACGTATCTCAAACACTAATGAATATTTTGACATGAAATTTAACATAAATGTGACTAACAGTACTACCAACCTAAAAAAAAAATAACTCTCCAAATCCTTCGACGCGCGCAGTTTAAATTCAAATGTCACCTTATTGGACACAGTAGTATAAAGATGACAGGTGTCCTTTTGCTCGACCGTGAATCGTAAAGATCTAATTCTACTCTTTTATATCCGAAAGCTCAAAAAATGAGACCTATCGTATTCATTTCTAATCAAAAAGGCTTGAAATCGGACTAGTCTTATTTTAATATACATATGTGTTTAAATTAATTATAACTGGAAACAGTGTATTTAAAGTTTGCCACGAAACCTGTAACACCCAAGGGATACCTTGATTTAGTTATGTCTGTATATATGCAAACGAGTCCCTCAGTTTTTGAGATATCGATCTACAATTTTGCAAACGTTATTTTCTATCGAACAAGCTGCACGTTTGTCGGAACCGCAAATATCGGACAATAGAGCATAAAGCTGCCATACAAACCGAACGATGAAAATTAAGTCTTTGTATGGAAAATTTTGGTATTTGACGAAATATCTTCACGAAATTTGGCATAAATTATTATCCCAGGCAAGAGTAGAATCTCCGAAGAGACTTTCCTGATCGGATTCCTATTGCACCTATCCTATCTAATTATTTTCCAATAATACCCTATATTTATTCACGTGTTACTAATTATTACCGAATTGTACCCAAAAGTTATGCGTGGAAGACTAATGCACTCGAGTTTAGTCTCTTTGAAGATTACCCGTATAAGTCTCTTCAGGGTAATTTTAGATTTAGTGCTTGTACAAATATTATGGCATCTTATAGTGCGTCTGCGTGTACGTAATTGACCCAATTATTGAATGTAAACAATTACCGTTACAAGTCCATAGCGGTACTAAATGCTTAGTTTTTCGGCGTGTTTCAACTTCAACTTGAAATCTAAAGGCAAAAGTGAAACTGAAATATCTACATAAAAATGTTGTTAAGCAAAGTAATTAACGGGTGCAAATTATCAGCTTGGAAAAAACAGATGAAGCCAACTGACTGACAAGTGCGAAATGCATACATACATAGAGAGATACATACATATTTAGTTAAAATGTGGCTAATAAAAAATTTACAAATTTGATTTCATTGTTATGCAGCTACGTTGAAAAATTACTCGCGAGCAAATACAACAATGAGACACAATGAACTTAGCCCAACATAGACACGTACAGCATGTGGAGCCCGATGGTGGAAGAAACAAATAACATAACAATAATACATTTTCACACACACAACGCGACTAAAAACGTTAAGATTTCATTTAAATGCAGTTAGCTAAAATGAATACAGAGTTAAAGTCCAAACAAAAGCAAAGCAAGTGTGAGGGCGGTTCGATAAGTACTTCGCCTATAATTCAAAAACGAATATTTTCAAAGGCGTTCTTTTCTCAACATTAGATTACATTAGATAAATAAATGAGGATTCATAAGTCACAACGACTCACTCACTCACCCCAGCATATTGATAGATTTCAATACTATGCAAGCTGCTTTTGAGGCGATGTGATGTGTGTGTCTAACCGTCCGTCCGTGCATGCATATTAAGTAAAAATGTAGATGTCTTAATGAAATTTGGTATCAGTGTTTCTTAGTATAACAAAATTACGAGCTCGTACGTGGACGTAATCGGACCACTTCCACACCCACAAATCGCCCATTATCCAAATCCACTAAATTTAGATATAAAACTGTAATTTGGTGGAGGTGGCCCCGCCCTCTAATAACCTTATGTACATATCTCTTAAACCACCAAATTTGATGATCGCAAATATTATAAGAACTCCTATCGATAATGTGAAAATGGATGAAGAAGATAACCCCGCTCACTCTCATTACCAAAATTGTGTGTGTGGCATTATTCTTATATTTCTATATCACAGTGTGAATATAGGCGAAAACGGATTATAACCACGCCTACTTCCCATATAACACAATTTCAAATTCCATTTGATTCTTTCACTTTGCAGTACACAAATCAGGATTTCAAAATTTCTTCTTAGTATGTCTTATGACCAAAAATTGTCCAAATCCAAATCCAGTTCAAGCACCTAGACATTGCATATGTGGACCCCAATACCTATAGTCGAACCAAAATATCGGTCAATGTGTTGGATATACAATTGAAATTCAGACAGAAAACTTTTCTGTGTATCAAAAATGGGTTGAATCAGGTCAACACTTCTTTGAGCCCCATATACCTAATGTAAAGATTAATAACAATACATCTTTGTGCCTAAAATAGATATAAATGGGCGAAGAATTCACCTACTCCTCATATAAATATTATCAGGATTTTTCAACATCTGGCTGACTTTGCTTAATATGATTGGTCGTTGTATGTGAGGTACCTTAAGGAAACCCAGAGAATATTTTTTTAGTATGTGGCATGACAATAGATAATAGATAAAATCGCGTCGATACTATTCCAACGTCCATGTATTACGTATAATGATTTTCGATTTTCTGACAAAAATTATACGGAATTTGTCAGTTAGTGTATGAGTTATATAAAGTGTATGTAATTTAAATAGATTCCGATCCTCTGGTTGACATTTTACATTTTAAGGTATTTCTCTGATTTTAATTCTTGCAAGTTGCTAGAGTATAAAATGTTGGGTGCACCCGAACTTATCCCTTTCTTACTTGCTGTAAAATTTACTTGAACCAACAATGTTCCAACTTCTTTACTCCGTCTGAATATACGTTTGCTGGTCTGAAAATTAGAACTCCGTAGCGGGGATAACTAGCCTATTCTGAAACAAAAAATTCACACTAGGACAAATCTGAGGAGGATGGGATAGCAGTGCGAGGTCTAATTCGACCAATTTGACTATGGAGACGTCAAAAATGTAAGTCGGTGCATTCTTTTGAAGTTGTTTTTCCCTAAATATAGTCGGGTTTTTTTACATTTCGGTGTTGGGTCGGCTTGAGAATACATCAGAGTAGAGTATCCTGTTTGCAGCTCTGTGGATGGTGATGTAGATCTTATCCTGTGAATCCCCGAAAACGTTAAAAAATAGTATTTGCGACCAATACAAGGGTTCTATTAATATTTTTACTTACCGATCCTAACAGCGTTAAAGTTTCGAAATAACAGCTCTTGGCCGATATCGTTCCGGTTCTTCGTATTAGAGATGTTAGGCAAAAGCCGCGGTTTGAATTTTCCTTAGTCCCCGATATTTATTAGTAGTCAATTCGACGGCCACGAAAGAACGCAAAAACTTAAGGAATTTAGCTTAAATAGCGTCAAACGCTGCTGTATAGTAGTCTCACAGTTGTGCTGCGCCAAGGGGACTGCGCAACTATGTACTTATCGGGTCATCCTCGTATTTACGTGTGCATATGTAGCTTAGGTACAATGAAACGTGGTAGCCTTGAATTGAAATTAATGGACCAAGTGACGCATTTGCGTGAGCGCACCCCAAAATGCTGCGTGCCGCGGCAAATTGAACGGATCTCTGTTAACTACTTACCGGCTCCACTAACAGCTGCGTTAATGAGCTAGCGCTTTTTGGCCAATGTGTTAGTTGTCCGCCGTAACGACTTATGCGCACACGCTAACGGTTAGGTGCCTGACCGCTGTAGCGTTGGGTTTGGCTGCTGGCGCTGGCATTGCATGCTCTGGCAGCTGCATTATCAAACAATACAATAAATATCATTGAGGTTGAAAACTAAAATAAACGGTAGCACACACACACCTAAAACGTTTTAAATAAACAGCTAGATCACACATGCACACACTCGGATACTTGCAACAGTTTACATATTTTGAGCCATTGTTTGTTACTGAGTGCCAAAGGCGGAGAGTTTAGCTCGAAAACGACTTAAATGAACTCGTGAGCACTTACGTGTTTAGCATTAAAAAAATTTTAGTACCGAAAGGTAATTGACACTAAAATGTCGTGGTTTGTCTAGAAAAACATGTACTGCCTTGTTCTAGGGGTGAGAGGAACCACCACCATTTTACTATAATCCAAGTTCAGACTAACAAAGAAATATTTATTTTAGTATACTAATAGAATAACTAGCATATACATATGTACTGTTCAGATCTTTCAGTTTTTATGACAACTATATGCTGCAGTAGTTCATCCTGAACAAATTGTTCGGAGATTGTTTCATTGCTTTGGGAACTATTCCATGCTAAATTTCATGAAGACATCTAGTCCATAGTGGTCGGATATCGGCGGCACCGACAAATAATTAGCAATGATAGAGATCGAGCGCGGGCTGGTGATCACTTCTACTTCAAATAATAAAACTCAATATACCATTTTCTTCACATAAAAACAATAAAAAGGGTTCGTACTTGTTTGTATTTGCCCATGGAATCGCACACATCCATTTGCGTGGCTACACAGGGTGGCTTAAGCAACCAATACTTAAATTAGTAGGAAACAATGAAGCTAAGATTGCTTCGTTTTGAACCAATAATTCAAATTGAATGGAATTTCATGAAACTTTCTCAATCTAGTTAAGGTTATAACTCTTACACAAATATAAAAAATGTTTGTATGTGGCACAATCTCACTAAAACCCTAAGATTTTACAGCCCCAGTGACTATTACTCTGTTTTCGCGGCAGCGCACTATATTCACTTAGTTTTCTAAGAACTTTAGCTTGCAAAGATCGTTATTTATATAACTTTAGTTTGAGGTCGTCTTCTTTCCACGCTTTCTTAATTCCCTATTCGGGGTTTTGCCGTGCCAAAGCTCAAAAAACAATACTTTTTCCGCAGAAACTTTCTCTTGAAAACTCGTAGCCCCGACTCATCAGATATTGTCATCGTTCATGTCTCTGCACCATACAGCAGGACAGGGATGTGTGACTTGATCTTTGTTCGTCGAGAAAGGAGTTTACTTTTCAATTGCCTACTACGACCGAAGTAGCACCTGATGGCAAATTATACTCTGCGTTGGTTTACGATGCTGGCGTTGTTGTTGGTGTTAATACTGGTTCCAAGATATACGAAATTATCTACGACCTCGAAGTTATGACTGTCAACAGTAACATGGGAGCCAAATCGCGAATGCGACGACTGTTTGTTTGATGACAGGAGATGTCTCGTCCGGCCCGGAAAGGTCCCTCTCAATCCTGGCCGAGCTTTTGGTCGTTATAATTTTGCGGGGATACCAAATTCAGACATCACGGCATAAAGGCAGCTCAGTTGTCAAAAGCAGTTTTGAAATCGACGAAGAGGTGGTGTGTGCTTTTTCTTTTCACGGGTCTTTTCCAAATTTGGCGCATGGTGAATATCTGGTCAGTTGTCGATTTTCCAGGCCTAAACCCACACTGATAAGGTCCATTCAGTTTTTTGACTGTGTCCTTTAATCTTTCACACTATACGCTCGATTGAACCTTATATTCGATGTAGAGGGGGCTTATCCCACGGTAGTTGACGCAGATTGTGGGGTCTTCCTTTTTGTGGATTGGGCAGAGCACGCTTAAATTCCAATCGTGGGGTAGGTTTTCCTTCTACCACATTCTGCAAAGAAGCTGGTACATTGACCTTATCAGTTCTTCGCCGCCGTGTTTGAATAGCTCGACCAGCAATCCATCGGCCTCGCCGCTCGTTATTCTTCAGACGGCTAATTGCTATTCGAATTTTTTGATTGTCAGAAAAGTATTTCTTCCGAAATGTTAGTATGCTTTGAGCATTAGTCACTAGATCATATCTTTGGTCTGCAGTATGCTTCGGTCTTGAAACCTTATAAAAATGAATAGAATTTAGTAGATTTTAATCAAAACGTTATATAGAAGGTGGACGGAGCTATTATTCGATTCCGTCCTGATCACTTATATAAATATATTTAATGTCATAACTATCTCGATTAGTTTTAGGTGATACAACCCACCATTAGGTGAGGAATCATAATCCAAAATATAAATATACCATTTGTTAGTTGAATACAAACGACTGAAATATGAAATGTGATCCTTAATTGAATAGTGTCCCCAGATAAAAGCCACAAAGAGACCGATCAAGTTTAATACTCTTACGCATAAGAAAATATTTCAGAAGCTCTACGAGTATTTGTTTATAGCCGAACAGTGATTTCCTCCTGTCGATTTCGTGCAAAGCTCACCTTATCTACAAATACGATAATGCCACCCTTCGGTTCAACTATAGTGCAAAGAATATATAAAGTTTAAAAATTGCTGATGTTCATATGTACTTAAGCGAACATTTGTAATAAAGTCATAAACAATAATTTGATAAAGAGTAAAGTTGTTATGAATTGTTCCGTACATTTCTAGGCGTGATAAGATTATACTCAAGTGCTCCCTGCGAATTTGCTATACATTTTATAGTCGCCCCGTCTTGTCACGAAGGCATACCGACTATATTCGTAACTGTTATGACAAAGCTATTTAAAACTCATTTCAAATGTTCTAATTTAGTACAAACACAGCAGTTCAATTGTATTGTTGTAACAAAAGAATCGTCAAAAGAATGGCTGGAATTGATTTTATTTATTATTTAATTTTGCTTGCCTCCATGCTGGTGCTTTTTAGAGTAAGTAGAGAATAAGTACGTAACGATGTGCAGGTCAGTGTACAAGTATGGTATACTCATACGCCTGTCTTATCACGAATAATATACGCAAATATAATACACGTCAACTCTGTTGAAACCGCGTAAGCGATATCTATGATATGTCTGTAACTAATTCGTTTGCATTTCTTGTTGTATTTTTATAATTATTCTAGAATGAATTATTTCTTATTCTAATTTTAGTTGCTCATTAAGGCGTTCGCCCTATCACCCACACCCCGTGCTCCAACAATGCGTCGAAATAACATTGTACTAGAAGGTAAGTGCGTATACGCAGTGTAGTGTCGGTTAAGATAGTTATCAGGTTTATTTACGCTTGTCCGCAAACATGTTGTTGAATATTATCGGCGAATTCTAACATATATTGGCAAATATGTACTCTCAGAACTCATAGTGAACTTGGTTTGATAATTATTATATATTTGTTCATTGAAGGGTAAGGTCAATCAAGGAAACAAAAATGGTAAATTTGACCAGAAAAAGTACCAGCAAATAACGGGGTTTTCAATAACAGCAATAAAAAAGTTTTTTTTTTCATAGTACAACACCGGTTTGGGATATTAATGAAATTTTTTATTCCTGTGAAAGTACTTTTGATACCACCACGGGCACGCTTGTACAAGTCCAGACGTTGAACCCAATTTTCGACACTTTTACAGCATAAATTGGCCGATACTGTTGCAATTTCACGTTCGATATTCATGCGAAGTTCATCAGTCGTCAATGGCTTGTTGGCAAAGACCATAGGTTTGACATAGCTCCACAGGAAATAATCTAACAGCCTCAAGTCGTACAACCGAGGCGGCCAATTGACTGTGCCATTTCGTGAGATAACGCGTTCACCAAACTTGGTTTTCAATGAGTCGATTGTGATATTCACTGTTGGCTTTTGGCGCCCTCCTTTGGGAACCACATATTGTCCAAGTCCATACCATCCAATTCGGGCCATATTCGGTTACCATTGAGCGGTAGCGATTTCCATTCACAGTATCGTTCCAATGACGCCGCCGGCGCATAAACCGCACCAAACCGTAATTTTGCACCCAGTTGCTACAGAGTACAATATTATAGTTTTGCTTACTTAACGGTTGTACGTATCACCTAAACCTAATCGAGATAGATACAGGGTTATATATAAAATATACAAATGATCAGGATGACGATAAAAGTTGAAACTCGGTTGACTGTCTGTCTGTCCGTCCGTTCGTCCATGCAAGCTGTGACTTGAGTAAAAATTTAGATATCTCGATGAAACTTGGTACGTGGGTTCCTTAGTACAAAAAAAATTCGAGGTCGTAGGCATAATTGGACGACTGCCGCGCCCACAAATCATCATTAATCAAAAACACGTGAAAAGCCATAACCAAGCACTAAATTAAGATATAAAACTGTAATTTGGCAAGAGGCACTTGTGGTCAACAAATTTCGAAAAAGGGGGCATGACCCCGCCCTCTAACAAGTTTAATGTACATATCTCCTAAGCTACAAAAACCAAATTTGGTGTGTACAAATCTTATAAGAACTTCTACAGATAGTGTGAAAATGGATGAAATCGGAGGATGACCCCGCGCATTCCCTATATAACAGTACTTTTAAAAACTACTAAGAGCGCGATAAATCAATAACTAAATACCACAGAGACATTGAATTAAATTTCCACCGAGATATTATAAGAGAGCTTTATGGGCGCCGAGGTAAAAGTTGGGCTTGGCACCGCCCACTTTTTGGTTAAATCCCGTATATTGGACGGGTCGTCTAATCGATTTCAACAAAATTGAGTACGTGGCATTCTTTTTACATTTTTATGTCTCGTTGTGAAAATGGACGAAATCGGACTATAACCATGCCTACTTCCCATATAGCACAATTTTAAATTTCACTTGATTCGATGATTGATCAGTTTCCAGTACAAAAATTAAGAAGCAATTAATATATCGGGATAAAACTTTGCACGAACCTTATGAGCAAAATTGTTAAAATTTAATAAAAACTGATCAATCCCCTAGGTACTGAATATTTAGACCCCGGTACCTATAGTTGACTTTTTATCGAAAATGTCGGTCAATGTGTGACATATATAACTAGAATTAAGGGATAATCCTTCTCTCTCTTCCTTCTTCAGTCATACTATTGTCTGTATGTTATAAAGGGACTGGATCTGACCAATACTTCCCTTAGCCCCTAATATAAACATTTTCGAACTTCTGGGTGACTTTGTGCCACATATGACGGTCAATATGTGAGTTATCTCAATGAAAATAAGAGAGAGCGTGTTTTATACATAACAGTGCATCTTTGTGCCTGAAATAAATAAATTTGAATGAAAACTTGGCGATATAACTAATATGAGGATTTTCGCACATCCGGCTGACCATACTTTATATGATTGGTTTTTCGCCATAAAATATTTCCCTGCCTTTGATTCAGCCAATTTGCAAGAGTTCGCCTTATGCCAATAGGAGAGAAGCTGTTCCTCATCAATTAGCCCTTCTTTACTAGTTAAACTATAAGAAGAATTTAGAAATAAGTGAATTTAGATTGCAACCACAACTAAATCAGAGTACAAATTGCCTAAGCCATTTTACTTCAGAAGATATAAAAGATTATATATTAGTGAAACGAAAGCTTTGCCCTAAAATCAATGGTGGTTGAACTTGTATGATCTGCCATGTGTCAGAAAGTATCAGGAGGCATATCCCAAATTCGAGGTAAATTATTTAGTAATATATGCTAGGGGACAGAACAAGAATATGGTGTCAATGCAGCTAAGCTTTCTGTTTCAGTTCGAAAAAGATATCGAAATTAAACATCATTCGTGAATAAATAATTTATCGATATCTGTACAGTCGATAGCGTCTACCAATAGGGACGAGATTTTGACAGCTTCTACCAGCCATGTTTGTTGACAAAATTTGTCAGTGTGTTCGGTAAGGTTTGATATCTCATCATGTCACGTTTCACTTTTGTATTAAGCTTGGAAATTGTCTACGATTATTACACAAATTCCCGTTTCCGGTAGCTATCGTAAGAGCACTTCGCGCAAAAGACGACGATCTCAGACGAGGCCCATTTCTGGCTTAATGGCTTCGTTAACAAAACGAATTGTCGCTATTGGGGCGAGTCAGGAAATGACGTTACCATCGAGAATGAGCGTTATAGCACGATTTTAATCAACTTTTTTCTCAAAATTTCATCAATAGAATGCGGACGATCTTTATTTCCAATAAGTCGGGCGCCGGCTCATGTTTTACGTCGTTGTGTGCAAAGTTTGGCGACTCGTTAATTTCGAGAAATGTCCCAGTTAAATGGCACCCAAAATTATGGAATTTAACACCTCTATATTATTTTCTTTAGGGTATCAATGGATGTGAACAAGAGGATGAAACATTTACATCAAAGTTAATGTCTCAAAATGATTTCACGGATTTCATATTTGATCAATTTAGAAATGATATAGCACTTCGTAGAAAATTTCTGAAGTTGGTATGGAAATGTCGGAAGGCTGACATTTGTTGGTCCTCAAATGCGGCGATTCATGAAAGACATAGATTTTATCAAAGTTATGGCTGTTCCGGAAATTGAAATTGGAAAAATTTAGCGTTGATAGTAGAAATTTACTTAGGTAACCATAAAGCCGCAAAGTATAAAGAAGTTGTTCAAAATATGTTGTCAAACTTTAAGTTTCTAAGAACAAATATGAGTATCAAGTAAGACTATATTCGCAATCATTTGGATACATTTTCGAATAATTTAGACACATAATTATGGTGAGAAACACAAAGAGCTGCTGTACTAGAAACTAAACTGATAAAAGAAAGGTATCAAGGTTGCATTATGGTAGATTACTGCTGATCCTTTAAAAGATATTGTTAGCTAGAAAATTATAAAGGAAAAAATCATAAACGATTGTTAATAAGCCACTTACTTTATTTGTTTTGTTTGTTGTTTTTTTTGTAATATGAAATGGACATGAAGATTTAATAAGTAACGAAGTGCTAAGTTCGGGTATTCCGTGTCCTTTAAACTTGCAAGGATTAAAGGCGGGGTAATACCTTCAGGTACATAAGATTTGTTGGTTATATGGGGTTGAGGGGAATTTTCATCGGATTTTATTCATTCTAAGCACAAGGTAGTTCGAAAATCTGGGGGATAAAAGAAATATTGAACCAATTCAACGAATTTTTTACTGGAAAGTAAAAAAATCTAATGGAAGTTTTACACTGTAACCTAGGAATGTCAGATAAATTGACTCATTGTGCTTTTAGTAGTTTTTAACAGTACCGTTATATGGATAGTGAGCGAGGTTATCATCTGATTTCACAGAGCTGACAACGGTGCTTTTGTCTTGATTAACGAAAGCAAATTTTACAAAATCATTGATAGTGGCATGAATTGTGAACACAAATGTATCCACCACCGATCTTATGCCACATCTAGGGCAACAAACCACTATAGACCTGGGTTATCTGCCGTAATAATTTAATATCTAAAAAAATGGTTTAGATCGGTAACCTATAGAATACAGCTGACATAAAAACTGAACTATCTGAATTAATTTCTTTTAACAATTTTTTTGTATTTGTGAAGGGTATTATATATTCGGTGCAACCAAAGTTGACATTTTTTCTTGTTTTACACTAAATTTCGGTATTGAATTTGGAATTTATTTTAACTTGTTTACATATTTTTCTCACAAAGACAAGCGACTATATTTATATATATATTCGTTATTTTCCATCGCATTCTCGTGAGCAACAAACATTCGCAGTCTTTATGCCCTGAACAGGGGACACTGAGTTTGGTTTGCTTGTTGTTTGTAACAGCCAGAAGAATACGTCGCCCTATAATATATGTACTATATATAGAAAAGATCAGCGTAACGAGTTGAGTCGATCTAATCGTATCCTTCGTGCACTCCTCTCTCAGTTACAGAAAGTTTCGCCTCAAGAAGGTGCTCATTTGTCGGAACCATCGAAACCGGATTACTATAGAATATAGCTCCTATACAAAGTGATCGATCAACATCAAGTTCTTTTCTATTTATTTGACATGAGATTTTCAAGAAATTGTACAAAGATTATTCAAGATTAAAGTCAATTCTAAAAACTTCCAGCATATTGTTCGGGCCATTATAGTTTAGAGGTTGTTTATATCAGACAACATGGTTTGAATGTATTAGCAAAACATTTTCCATTGGATACAAACAGTTTCGTCGCTTACATATTCATATTTATATGTATAAATACATAAAGTTGCTATAAGAAATGCACCTGTGTGGGGTATTATAGCTTAGCTGCAGCCGAAATTTATGTTTTTTCTGTTTTTAGATAACATTTAAAGAATTTGTTTACAGCGTTTAACCGCTTACTTGTCAGTATTGTAGACAGTTTAACACAACAACTCATACAGCTTTTCATCCAAAATTTCATTTGCGTACATACTTTACGCCCATCTCCTCTCCCATACTCCCTGCGACTTATCTATTACTCACTTTTTACGACATCTGCTGACAGGTACGGCTTTACTAAGAGCAATCCAAACACAACCTATCTTCATATGAATTTATCGTGCTCATAAATGTATGTACTACACATACTATGCATTCAGAGCAAAATAAATTTTATCGAAACCCTCAGCGCATGCTCACTCTTCGTTATCTTGTCGCAGGTGTGCTCCAAAAGCTTCGAAGCTTTTACTTAGCATATTGATAAGACACACATATCGTCGCGATTATTGCTGAACGAGTGCTTAATTAGTAAATACTTTGAATGCTAATTTACTGAAAGACGCGCTGCAATTAAACAAGTGTCTAAGGTGTTAGAAGAAAATAATTATACTTTATTAAATCAATAAAAGTCAGACTTTAAATAGCCAACTTGCAAAACAACAGCAAAATGTATTTCTCAGACGTCATCTATTTGTCATTTTTAATGATTTTATTGTTTATCGTAAGTAAACAGCTGGTTTCGGCAATGAATTGCTACGTTAAACGTGTGCATTTGCGTGCTGAATTTCACTTTCATTGTTTATTAAGATACTCTACAAAGGCTTCAAACATCAAGCGGAGAACCATGTGCGTACCTATTATCAAACACCGGAACCTAGAAGGCCACGACGACCTGTAGAAATCGCAGGTTAGTAGAAAAACCCAAAGTTTTGGATTTCCAGGTTCATATATTTTTTTCAATCTAAATGAATGCGATCAAAACGTGTTGACAATTGTGTTATTTGTTGTTGCATTCTGACAGCCATTTATTTTTGTTATAAAAAATTATCGGTGAAATTACTAGCATTTTGCAGTCATTCATGAATTTATTAACAAATAAATTTATGTACTACTGTGTTAAAAAAAATAAGTTCAAAAACCACAGTCGATGCAAAAAGTTAATGGCTACGCTGACGATCAAATAAAATAGCTGAAATACTTCTATGCCCAAAAGCTAAGGTGACATTTTAATTTAAACTGAGCGCGTTGAAGGATTTGGAGAACTATTTTTTTTTTAGGTTGGTAGTACTGTCAGTCACATTTATGTCAAATTTCATGTCAAAATATTCATTAGTGTTTGAGATACGTGTCGTTTTGTGAGCTGCTAAAAGTGAGTTTTTCGTTTTTTGCGATGTCGAAATTTGTTGAGCAAAGAATTTGCATTAATTTTGTTTACGGAATCAATTTTCTGCTGCGGATACGTTGAGGATGGTGCAGAAAGCCTTTGGTGATGAGGCTATGTCTAAAACAAATGTTTACAGGTGGTATAGTGAGTTCCAAGCCGGCCGTGAACGTGTCGAAGACGAAGAGCGTCCTGGGCGTCCATCAACCTCAACCGACGAAGCTCACGTTCAACAAATCAAAGATTTGGTGTTGAAAAACCGTCGATTAACAATTAGAGACCTTGCTGATGAAGTTGGCATATCGAAAGGCTCAGCCAATACCATTTTGAAGGATGTTTTGGGCCTCAAGCGCGTCAAATCTCGACTGGTACCGAAAACATTGAATTTTTTGGAAAAAAGGTGTCGCGTTGAAGTGTGTGAAACGATGCTTTCCGACTACCAGGGTGTCATGAAATGCATTATAACTGGCGTTGAGACTTGAATCTGTGCTTATGACACAGAAACAACTGATTAATCGAGCGAATATCGTGCCAAAAGAGAGCCGAGACCAAAAAAATCGGGCCAAAGTCGCTCAAAAATCAAGGTCATGTTGCCTGTTTTCTTCGATTATCGTGGTGTTGTGCATTATAAATTCCTTCCAACCGGTCAAACAGTCAACAAGGAATATTATTTGAACGTTATGCGTCGTTTGCGTAACGCCATCCGCCTAAAAAGGCCGGAATTGTGGAAAGACAGTTCTTGGTTTTTACACCACGATAATGCACCATCCCATACTGCCCTCGTAATTCGTGATCATTTCGCCAAAAACTCAACCCATGTCGTTCCGCAACCACCGTATTCACCTGATGTGGCGCCGTGCGACTTCTGGCTGTTCACCAAGCTCAAAAGACCGCTCCGGGGACACCGTTTTTATACGATAGAGGAGATTCAAGCCGCAGCGAAGACGGAACTGAAGGCCATCCCGGAAAGTGACTACAACCAGTGTTTCGAAGATTGGAAAATCCGTTGGCAGAAGTGCATTTCATCGGGAGGAGATTACTTTAAAGGGGATGAAATTGATTTGAAAGAATAAATAAAGAATTTTCAAAATAAATACAATGTCACCTTTTTTTTGGCACATTAGTATTGGTGTCGACTAATAATTTAAAAGAAAGTTTAGACACAAATCTTATCTATTTAATTTTGATTACGTCAAATTCAATGACAATGACAATTATTTGCGCCAAATCGACATCCAATTGAAAATTTCAGAATTGAAACTTTTGGTAAAATTGTTGTGAAATGTCATCCTAATTGAAATTATTATTATCATATTGCTATTTGATTAAATTTTCGTGATGATAAACGCATTGAAATTCAAATTGTGCTATTGTCAATTTAGCTGATGTTTTTAACATTAAATTTGACATAATGGAAACTACGTTCAATTTATAAAGTTTTGTTTTTAGTAGCTTTCCCTGTAAATATAAAGTCAACCATATTGTATTGTATTGTAAATGTACAGACTTTAGTAGCCTATAACGGGGCTTATTTAAGGGGTTACGTGGATTTATTGTAAACATACACTTTTAACAAAGGAATTAAGAAAATTTTAGAAAAAAATGTTTTAAACTCGGCTATTGCAACGTCATTTCCGGTGATCCCTAGGAAAAAAGATGCGCCTGCGTTGGCAGGATAACTCCTTACAGGATCATCTAAAGTGAAAAAATACGTGCTTTAGTCAAACATTAACTTAAAAATTGGACAGAGGAAGAAAAATCTGAAAATTTGATAATTGGCATACAGTTTTACAGAAAAAAGAAAATTTCGTGTAATTTTTTTTCAAATAGTTGTAATTGAAAATAATTCTTCGTCCAAATCCTTAAGAATTGTATCTCAAACACCTGTGCAAAATTTCATGAAGATCGGTTGAGTAGTTCTCGAGAAATCGTGCCAACCGATTTCAAAAATCCAGTTTCGAGAAGAACGCGTTTAAAGAAGGCGCACTTAGCCTAAATAGCCTCGAGCGCAAAAATTCTCAAGGCTGTATCTCCGAAACAATTACTCGGATCAACTTCAAAATTTAGGATAATATTCTATAGGAGTTGTTAATAAAACAATAAATAAAATCCATAAACCCATGTAATCCCTTATATAAATAGTTAATATATGTAAGATTATGTTTTTTTTGAGAAATTTGTACCGGTAACTTTCAACGTACTGCTATTGTGTTATCGGAGAACAATATTCTATTGTAATCTTTAAACTGATTATAATTATCTGTATCTAATTATTTATGTCGTTTAAATATACTAAATGAGGTTAATTCGGCACTCATCTAACAAATTCAAAAATCTTTTTTTACGCTGTAGAGTTACATAAGATTATTGAG
This sequence comes from Bactrocera zonata, assembly GCA_037783105.1. NCBI lineage: Eukaryota > Metazoa > Arthropoda > Insecta > Diptera > Tephritidae > Bactrocera > Bactrocera zonata. Next base: position 44,339 of record JBAWJQ010005211.1, on the reverse strand, counting down.
TGCAGTGAGTTAAGAACGCATTCTTTATATTTCAAGAGCTTTCTTTAATTCATTCGTCGAAAGCAATTGATAAGTTTAAATCTATTATAATAGAACACGAAAGAACGTTAACTTCGGTTGCAGCGAAATTTTAATACTCTACACAAATGAAGCAGGTTTCCATACAACTCCAGTTAGTACAAGTGTTAAATGTCACAGTATACCGATATCGCCACGTTGCTTTGGTCAATAATTTCATAAAGATACATATCTCGTAAAATAAAAAAAGATTTCCTTACAAAAAAAACTTGAACCTAAGGGGTCAGTTTGTATGGCAGCTATTTGTTATATAGTGATCCGATATCGACGCTTTCGAAATTTCAAATGATTAGCTGAAATCAAATAAATAACTGAGGGATTAGTTTCCTGGTGGGTTTTTTTGAAAATTCGTACCAAATTTATTATGCCCTGTTTAGGGTGTAATAACAGATCGTTTTTATAACCGCAGATATTGTAATATTATACCATGATAAGAGGGATTGCAAATTTTATCTCCTTTTTATTACTGTTATGAAAATTAGTATTTATTTCCAAGTGAATGCTTACAGTCTAGACAAAATTATTGTCGGTGAGCCTTGCCTTCGGATCATAAACAAGTAAGTTTTACGAGTAAGCAATTAATTTTGTTTGCAATTAAATTATTTTATTTTGTAAAAGTAAAAACAAGGTATCATTAATCTAGGTTTCGCATTGACTTGACAGAAATTTGAAAAAAAACTTAAAAGTAGTGGCGGTTTGAGTTGATCCAGCTCTACCGGAGTTCTTTGCGGTTACCATCATTAGTCCTCGGAGGTTCAGCTAAAATCAATCGAGGTTAATTTAAATTTAGTAAAAAGTTAAATTTAGCTGAAAAGGCTGTTTCAATTGCATTGAAATCTATTTGGAGCTACTGTAGCTTCACCAGTTCAAAGAATAACATTTCGAGAAAAACGCATTTAAAGTTTTCCACTAACGTTTCTGAGCGCCGTTCCCACGATAGTAGAGTAGAAGTAACCGGCATGAACTTGGATTTTTGTCCAACCTAAACCTTTCCACTCGGCATCGTACCTCGAAATTATCGAAATTACTTCAAGAATGTTTTTTGCCACTACAAAAACAGCGACCTATAACCTTTTGCTAATTATCGAATAACTCGGAAAAGCATTAGTGAAATTTATAGTATTTAAAATTTTCAGAGAACATTTCTACGCTACTATACTTTAAGAATATGCGAAAATGCAAATTCCAATATCTGAACTACACCTCAAGAAACTTTAAATAAATTATTAAGAACTATAATTTATTAAGAAAAAATCGAATTAAAAAGTAACGCTATTTTGAATCATATGAATCTTGCATTACATGTTCACACTCTCCTCTGTGCTTATTAATTCTTGTGTCACTTTTAATGTTTGAAAAATCCAAAACAAAAAATGATTTATTCAAACGTCATTTATATTTCAATTATGGCGCAAATTAGTTATCAAAACAAAATCATTACAAAATTTATAACGTGTAAAAATCGTAATTTAAATAACTTTAACCAAACTGTTTTGGCACACTCGAAATCTAAGCCTCTACAACATGGATGAACTCACCTATATTTATTGTATGTTGGGGCTTTTCGCTATCGCACTTTTACTAAAAGTAAGTACGTATGCGCAATGTTTTGTAATGGCAGTGATAGCAACAACACTCAAATAAAATATTGCATAAGTTACAATAAATAAATGAATATTAAGGGTCTTCACTTCTCTCTTAGTGGATGATAAAGCTCTTTTGTACAATGGAAAGGCATTTATACTATCAGATGCGTCGGCGTACCCACATACACCGCGTTCCACGCTATGTACGGCATGCAGGTCAGTGATAAAAGTCATTAAAGTCATTTATAAAATACAATAATTGTGGGTGCGACTGATAGGGCGTGCGTGTGACGTCTCTTGTTATGATAGAGTTCAATAATGCACGAAATAATAAAACTTGAATCAAATAGTTGCGAAAATTTCATAATGCTTTTTATCGATTGCTTCCATCACACCTTTAAAAGTTGGTTCAATTGGTAATTGTGAGATGTGACAAGAGATCTTGCACACCTTGTTGCAAAAGTACTGGGAAGATGCCGTCCGCCCCTGGTGACTTATACTTTGAAGAGATCCCGGTGCCACTTGATTCAAATCTGCTGTTAATAATTTCCTTGCAGCCGTCCAATTCCATCGATCTGGCGACCTCGGTCAGCACTTTAATGCTTTATATTGAGGTTAGCTCCATCTTCTGTTTAGCCGGAGGTGTTTACATACCCAATACTTATCCTTACATAACTTGGAAGCAGAGATGTCATTTATGTCAATTTGAGAGTGCAATGTCCGATTTATATACAACTTCCTTCGCTGGACAACCTTTACAAAGAAAAGGAAAAATCAAAGGGTACATTGTATGAATGAACCCTTTACTTTCCAAGCTTCTATCTAATAAAAATGGCGACTATCGCTTGAAAAATCGTAAAAATATGTGAGTTACCTTTGCTTCGTTTTGATTCACTTCGATGTGAACGAACTCATAAAAGAACATATATCGAGCTCATCTGTCAAAGCAAACGTCTGACGTAAAGCGAAGCAAAAGTTGTATGTGAATCAGCCATAAGGCACCTACCCAACTTTGGCAGTTGCTTGAATGGTGATGGTTACACGTTTAGCAAGTAGAAAGACTGCAAGGGCTAGATTGAAAATCGGCCAAAAAATAATCAAATTATTATTCAAAAGAGACTTTTGTAGCCATCGGGCAAGGTCACTAATAATAATGGAAAACAATAAAAAGAAACGAAAAATTGTCTTCGGTTACCAGTTATTACAGGTTAGCTCTCATTTCAGCCGACATAGTTTAGAACTAAGCAATAGTAAATACCATTTAACGTTTAAAAGGCTGCGCAGGAAAGCACATTATTTTTTAACTCTGGTATTTTACAACAACCAGGTTTTTTCCAGAAACCGACAAATTTATGCAGTTCCTTTTTTATTATTCGAATTATTTCAATTAAGGTGTTCTGCAAACCGAATAAATTTCATTAAATTCGAAGTATTTCTTTTTGTCATCAAACCATTTTCCAAAAATTTAAATTTTATCTATCTTCATATGTGTGTTGTTACCGTGACACTGAATCAGTCTGAATAGATTAGGTAAGTGTTCCCTTAAGGGGTTATATACCTTCTTTGTCGAAGAAAAAAAGGAAAGTTTAGGTTTTTTTTGTTTTAGGTCTATAGCAATTATTTCATTACACGATTTTTTTTATTTTTTGATAGTACACTTTATTAACAATGTTTGTGCGAAATTTCGTGGAAAAATATCAAATAGTTTTTAAGGGGTGGCTCCTTAGAGACCTTTTTTTGGCAGAGCCTTGCGGTGACAATTCCCCAGGTCGAACAAGTCAACTGAAACCATAAAAGTAAACAAATTTCATTAGTTTAGTGTAATTCCTTGTGCTTGAACGATCGTTTTTATGATTTTTTTTTGTGCACACGGGAACGTTTTATGCAAAAAATTTACTTTTTTGCCACTAGAAATTTCACTAAAAAATTCATTTCGACGAAAAAAAAGTTTGTGCGTAAAAAGTCGATCGTTCAAGCACAGAAAAATTTCATAACGAACATTTAAAAAAAAATTTGAAGAAAATCGGTTCAGTAGTTTTCCGCCAATCGATGCCACCGCAAAGTCATTTAAAAAAACACCATCGAGATATTCACGTTTAAAGTTTCAAGTTCAGTTCATGCGAAGATAAAAGCGCCCGGTTAGAAGTGCTGTAACTTTTTTGCTACTACTCGAATCTCTATGAAAATTTGAGAAAATGTTCTCAAGGAGTTGTTCTATCTTAAAGAAGAAGAAGCAATAAAAAATTTCGATTTTTTGAAATTAAAAAAGGTATATAACTCCTTAATTATGAGCTTATCAGCTTCGCAGTTTTATGCATTTCTCCTAAGTCCAGGCGCCCAAACCAGTCTGACATCGAAAAAACTTTATTCTATTGCTAGTGAGTTCAAATACTCTTTGCCTAACCTTGAGCGCACTGTCGGATTGAATGTAGATCTCTAATGAAGCTGCATTTCGAAGCTGTGCTTCTATAGCAACTTCGACTTGAGAAATTCCCAAGTGGCCTGCTATCCTGAAGCTTAATTTAATGAAGAGCTCTTGGCTGAAAACTTTTCCTCGTACCTCCCTCTATCTGCATATCTATTGCTGGCTTCTTAACATCAAAAATTAGCCGATTTCTGAAACAGGCATGTGAAAGTAGAATGCAAAACATAGCTGACTGTATATTTTTTACATTTTTATAAATGAAATATTGTATTCAATTGCGAACAGCTGTGATTTTATCACATATTTACTCACGTTGCAAAAATATGTTCGTCAGGTAACATCGATGTTTATCTCACATATAGTCTTTTTCCATAGATATGTATTTCTGTAAGCGAACAGCTAAGCCGGATAATATTCGATAAATATTCAGAATACATTATCAATCATGAATTTATTATCATTTAATTAGCTAAGCGAATACAACAAACCTGTATTTTTTCCTTTCGGTTGAATTTGCCTTTCTAACCTTTTCCAGTGTTGCTTTCGTTTATAGTTGTAGCTCAGTAGTCTCCACTGTCTTATGCAATATTACATATTATTATACAGCGTAATGCCGCTTTTAGAAGTAGCTGAAGCAATCAATTTTTGGGCTGTAAATTAAAACGAAGCAATTAATTTTAGTTTATAAAAAGACGCTTTTAAATGTTTCGTATAGTTTCATTTAGTTTTATTCTCACGTGAAAGAGCATTAGACGACACTTGAGCTCAAGTGCTTAGTTAATCTCTAAGCAAAGTGACACATTTTATTGAACAACATTCATGTGACTGCTTAAGGGATTAGTGATTCAGTATTTAAAATTAGCGCTGCGTCGTCATGAACACTTTACAGCGAAATACATACATACACAGCCGTTTGTTTTAGTTAGAGAGATTATTTATGATGTCCTTTTGAATTTGTTATAACAAAATTATATTTAAATTTTTATTTTTACGGAAAAACAATTAGAGTACATTGTAAGCACATAAGGGTACCTTATTTTTGTTTTATCAGTTTATCAGTTGACATATTTACTATGCTAATGCCTGTGCATCGGTCATTATATGTGTGTGAGTACACACATACTATGTTCATGCGGGCAAACATAGTAACGAGTATATCTAAATTGTGAAATAAGCTGGCAAAAGTCTAAAGCTAAATTTTGTTGTAGTTGTGATTCGGCAAATTATTGCAAATCATTATAGATAGGTAAGGTAGCGGGGTTCACGAAAATAAATAAATGTGTCTATAAAATTTACTTTTACAACCCAGTGAACAAAACATGCTACTCGTAAGATATTGTATATAATATGTATGTATGTGGTTAAGTTCTGATTTTAGGCACCTAAAATACGGATTATTAGAAAGATTAAGAAAAAACAACCAAGAATCGAACAATAAATCGGCATATTGGAAAAGCGAGAATTTTCCAAATTCTTAGAAATAATTCGAAATTTTTTCGAAAGTTGTTGTGAATACCAAAAATATGAACTTTAATTTTGCATATTGATTACCGTAACCAGTTCTCTCTCTTTCTCTTTTTGTAGTAGGAGGAAGCATCGAAAGCCAGAGAGCTGGACTTTAATCCGCTAAACCTAACCTACTCTCATCTCATGTCCCTCCCAAGGGACCACTGGACAAAGTATTACGCGCACATAAGTGCAGTCAAATTTTCCTCCGTAAGATTACCTCCAAGTGTGGTTTTCAGCTTATGCCTTATACTTGAAAACCAAGGCCAATGATGAAGTATGTGTTGAGAGTCTTTCATATACTCTGTATGGACTGAATTCATAACGATATTTGAAGAGGTAGCTTCCATAGCACCCATAGCTGTTGAGAATTTGCGTCAGGTGGAAATCAGATCCCCATGTTGTCTATCAACGCACGAATGTGTGTATGTCCGGATTCAGTCTGTGAGTCCACTGTCCTTTGCATGAAGTTTGCTACCGTTGCTGCCACATTGCGATGCTTTTGATTCTGTACTCTCTTTTTTCTGCGTAGATGTCTCTGATAAGTTATATATTCGTGCGAATTCGTATCCCAAGATATTAATCGGCACCATACTGGCTAATACTTGTATATGGAATATGGAAAGCACTTGTCACGAGTATTGCAGAAAATTTATACCCTGCATTAGTTGGTCTATCATATGATTTTATGTCTAACGCCTGTATCCATATTGAAGCCGCATACAGTATAACTGATCTCACTACCTTAGCTATTAAAAATCGTCGGCTGGAACGTATACAACCTTTATTTGCCATCATTCTAGATAAAATATTTTAGATTTTTTGAATTTGAGTCTTGAGTTTACTATTACATCAAGGTACTTCAACTGTGTCTATGAAATAATACAGCTTCCTGGATCTTATACACAAGACTTCTGTTTTCTACTCAGTCAGCTCTAGGCTCATGGTAGAAAAACATCGGAGCTAACCATTTATAGTGCCTAAAAGCCAATCTTGCGGTACTCCGCTGGAGATAATGTAGCTCCGAGTGCCCTCGTCCGTGTCGAATAACAATCTCCTATTTTGAAAGTATCTCATTATAATATTTTTCAGATAATGAGCAGCGCGTATTTTGTATATGTTACGGGTATCTGACAAGGGAATGGGTGAAAATTCTCAAAAAGAATATGGCTTACTTATAAATCTTTATTAAAAGTTAATTCAATTTAAATTTTATTTCAGTATTTCTAGTATTTATCTACATAAGTATACGTGTGTAAGAGTTTGCGCGAATGAAACTGAGTAAACTATAATATCGAACTGAATTTTAATATATTTAGCAGTTTGTTGAACATTCTGCTCTAAATCTTTCCATCAAAAGACTTAAAATATGTCGGATTTTTCATTCTATTTATTCGATATCCATGGATAAATATTAATCTTGCCTTCAGAAATGTTGTTTTTTCGAACGAATAGTTCCCTTTTGTTTGAGCGTTTCCTATGAAGAGACTATTAGTACCCTTTTAAATCTCGAAAAGGGAATTTTTTCAAGCTTTTGCAGACTAGCCATCCTTTTAACCCCAACGGATGCGAATTGAGGCTAGTCACTTTTTAATTTGTTATTTAAACCAACTTTTTAATTCATTCCAAATTGTGCCCTAAAGAGCATAATAAGGGCTACTCTGTTTAAAATTATATTCGCATAGTGTTTGGCAGGGTTTGGCCATCAAAGAACCAATACAATATACATATATGTATGTAAAGGGTGATTTTTTAAGAGCTTGATAACTTTTTTAAAAAAAAAAACGCATAAAATTTGCAAAATCTCATCGGTTCTTTATTTGAAACGTTAGATTGGTTCATGACATTTACTTTTTGAAGATAATTTCATTTAAATGTTGACCGCGGCTGCGTCTTAGGTGGTCCATTCGGAAAGTCCAATTTTGGGCAACTTTTTCGAGCATTTCGGCCGGAATAGCCCGAATTTCTTCGGAAATGTTGTCTTCCAAAGCTGGAATAGTTGCTGGCTTATTTCTGTAGACTTTAGACTTGACGTAGCCCCACAAAAAATAGTCTAAAGGCGTTAAATCGCATGATCTTGGTGGCCAACTTACGGGTCCATTTCTTGAGATGAATTGTTGTCCGAAGTTTTCCCTCAAAATGGCCATAGAATCGCGAGCTGTGTGGCATGTAGCGCCATCTTGTTGAAACCACATGTCAACCAAGTTCAGTTCTTCCATTTTTGGCAACAAAAAGTTTGTTAGCATCGAACGATAGCGATCGCCATTCACCGTAACGTTGCGTCCAACAGCATCTTTGAAAAAATACGGTCCAATGATTCCACCAGCGTACAAACCACACCAAACAGTGCATTTTTCGGGATGCATGGGCAGTTCTTGAACGGCTTCTGGTTGCTCTTCACCCCAAATGCGGCAATTTTGCTTATTTACGTAGCCATTCAACCAGAAATAAGCCTCATCGCTCATCGGACACGGACGCGAAACACATTTCGAACCGAACACTGATTTTGGTAATAAAATTCAATGATTTGCAAGCGTTGCTCGTTAGTAAGTCTATTCATGATGAAATGTCAAAGCATACTGAGCATCTTTCTCTTTGACACCATGTCTGACATCCCACGTGATCTGTCAAATACTACTGCATGAAAATCCTAACCTCAAAAAAATCACCCGTTACATGCACACGCATTTTTCGTGGTCTCTTGTGGTTTATTGGGCTTGCGCTTTATCAATTTCTTTATAAAAGACTACAAGTGAAGTCAAATGTCAGCGATATATGTTGTTTTAGTTGTGTCGTGATAACCAGGCTCTGTGAAGTGTTGCGTTATTTAGTTAGTGCCTACCAAAAATGAAGTAAAAAGCCATAAAAAGTTGACAAAATAATAAAACACAAATTGAAACAACCGAAAACAGGAATATTATACTATTATAACAGTATTAGTTCTCTGTTTATAGAACAGCATTATTTTCCACCCTTCCCGATTCTAATTATAATTCTCCAATTATAATTACACAATCCGCGATAACTGTGTTATAATAAATCGACAATATTGCATAGCTTCTACTCGGCGTGTTGAAAATGGATGATGTCGCTGCTATATTTATAATAATTATAGTTTTCTGCGTAATCTATCTCATAATAAGAGTAAGTGTTGACCTGTCTCTGCGTAAGCGCTTATGCTACATTGCAGCTTGCATTCAGAGACACTCGGATTCTATTTCTCTTTGTTAACATGGGTGGTTCATATCTTTTAGGTCAGTGCAGTTATGTGTTGTGGTCCAGTTAAAGAAAATAACAGTAATGAGCGCGGTGTGCGTAGACGTGTAATACGACGTATACGCATCGAGCCGGCGAATGCTGCCGAAATCGGAGCCAGCAATACGACAACAAATACAATAACTGAAGCCAGTACTAGCACAACAACGGAAGGTACGAGTAAACCTATTAGTGTCTATTATTGATTGAGGAATTCTAAATGTTTCATTTTTAAATCCGAAGAGATCCCTATCAAAAAACTGTATTTAAACTTTCTAGAAACAGTTGCTAAGTTGTCATAATGACACCTGCTTTTTTTAGGTTATGGGAGTTTTTATGCACTGCATCTCATGCTTGATGTACATACCATACATATATATATCATATATTATGCACATACATATACATTTGTTTCGAATTACATATTCTTATTTATTTAACGACAATTTATTATCAGTGGAAAACTGCCGCAATCACTAATAATTATTACATTTTTAAATTTGAATAGGTAAGATTTTCAAAACTTAAATGATAAAGGTTATACCTTGTTCAGACCGACACTTAATCACACGATTTCGGCTGTTGAGTGGTTTATCCCACTAATCTTATAAATTTATCAAGATTTCACCATACAAAAATGACAGTTCCAAATCACTTCATTGAAATGATTTAAAACTGATCCACGCTAAATCTCTCTGTGCGACTCTGATTTCGCGCCATCTACTTTTCAGCATTGGAAATCTGTTACATTATCACAGCTGATTTAGACACTACAAAGGAAAAAAATTCAAACAAACAAAAATTTTTTAAAGCAATTAATCTAATTTCACCGGAAAATCGACTTAAAAAATGAAAAAATGCATTCAATATTTCTATTATATGGAAAATATTTAAAAAAAAAATGACGGCTTTTATTTTAAAATACGATATGACAATATTTTGTTTTGATAAATATTAAGCGATGTGAATTCTTGAATGACAATAACAGCTGTTTTTTGATCTTACTAACGGCAGTGAGAACAGGCTGATTAGTGAATGTAATTAAATGTAATCTTATCCCTTTAAATTTTCGGTCTGAACATGGTATTAGAACCTTTTCAATTTTATGCCAGAAATTATTACATTTTTTTTTTTTTGAAAGGAGGAGTTGAGGTGTGTGTTACCATCCTTTTTTTTTTTTTTTGTAGTTGTTTGTACTCAATCCACTTTAAAAGAAAATATGTATTGTAAAAGGAGAAAGGTGGAGTTTTGATTTTTTTGTCAACTTTTTTTGTGTTATTACAACCCTGTGCGCAGTGCAGTTGTCGGTGACATCTAAAATTGTCGTAAAAGTCTATACATTTTCGTAATAACAGTTAGCAACATTAACAAAATTTTAAGCGAAATAATTTGTTGTAATTCGAAATGCAAATGAAGAGTGGAGTTGGCTTGATTTAATTTGCTATAAAATTCTAAGAAGTATTCTATAAAATCAAAATAGTTGCAAGTCCATAAAGCATTCAAAACTTTTAGGTATAATATGCTTAACTTACCAAATTATTTGACATAATTTTAACCAGGATCCAACACACTTGAGTAATAAAAAAAATACAAGTTTCTTGGTAAATCTTATTTATTTATAAACTATCAGTACGGCATTAAGTAAATTTTTTAAACATCTTAATATTATAACAGAAATAGTTAGAACAGTTTTTATACTCTAAATTTTAAAAATAATATTTTTTAATATACAAAGCTTAATTTCTAAAAGGTAAATCTAACACATGATTTCTTTTAAGTATGCTATTATTTGGTAGGGCTATTGCCCGAAAATTTGTATGATCAATTAGTATTCAACATATTTTGTGCTTATTTTGCGAATTTCATTTTTAACGTATAGAATGTTAACATGTTTATGAATTTGGTCGTTGATCATAGGTGTTTTAAACTGACATCATTGAAGAATTTCTATGTTCGTGTGCCTAGCAGTACTCCACAATACATACATCTATAATTAGCCTTGTAAAGCCTGACTTTGTTCTCCAAACTAAACTGTGATTTTCTCCCAAACATCCCACACATATTTTTTTTTTTTTTTTTTGTTTTTATGTAAAGGTTTTTTGTCCTGTTTTCAATATGAATTTCCAAGTTAATCTTCGATTTATATCTAATTCAAGATATGTATCTTATTAACATAATATCTGAAAATACTGCCGGACAATCTACTCTTCTAGAGGTAAATGTGACGTGTTTTGACTTCTCAGTATTAACCTTTATTTTCACTTTTTAAGCCATCGCTCTATTTCAACTATTTCATTTTAAATAACTGGAAACACTTCTGTCGCAGTTCTTTAGCATGGCTATTGTGTAAAGGACAGGTTCTGAAACACTGCCTTGTGGGATATCTGCAAGTATACAGTATAGTTTAGAAGTTTCTTCTTCCATTTGAACATAAAAGTGTCGATTATTTAAGTATGATTTTAATAAGAGGAAAATGGTGCAGGAATGAAGGAAAAAGATAAAATAGGACGACCAGAAGAGGTTATCAGTTTTTTATCCCTATTACGAATATATGTATGTATATCAAAATAATTGCCGTTCCACATCAAAAGACCAAAATGTACTTTACGAATAAATAGTGTCTATCTATTAGCAGATGAGACGACTGTTTTCATTTTGTGTATATTACCAAATACTATCAACCGTTATTGCAGTGTATTAGGCAGAACTGTCAAAATCAGGAAAATACTCGAGAGCAGTCATCTTCCAAAATTTTGGGGTTGAAAATATCTTTAAAAAATGTGTATACTTAATTATGTATTTATTCGCGAACGTTCCTAACCGCATATTGATCCTCGAAAAATATTGAAATTTTTTAAAATAAACTGTATTCAATTCGTAGTTTTTGATCGATTGCCGCCAATAGCATAGATTATACTAAATAGAAAAAAATCTGTATATACTCTTCTTCTTCTTCTTCTCTAACGAAGTTACGCGGTTATAGCTTCCTCTGCTTCCCCCGGCGGGCACTGCGTTGAATGCTCTTAGAGCTGGAATGTTTTCGTTCATTCGGATGAAGCCGCTGTCTCTTAAATCACTGAACTATGTCAATGTCGTCATATATCTCGTACAGCTCTTCGTTCCATCGACTGCGGTATTCGTGACTTTACTTCTCAACTACCTATTCAGTCCGAAGTAGCACCTGTTGGCAAGAGTTATTCCGAGTTGGTTTTCGAGGCTGACATTGGCATTTAATGCTGGTTTCAAGATAGACGAAATTATCTACAACTTGGAAGTTATGACTGTCGACAGTTATGTGGGAGTCAAGTCGCGAATGCGAAGACTGTTTGTTTGATGACAGGAGATACTTATTTAGTTTTTCGTTCACCACCAGACCCTTTTGCTTTGCTTCTTCTTTTGGGAGTCGCCTTGAACGGCACGGACAGGTCCTTTCCGATCCAGACGGAGCTGGTATTGCTCATCCTCAGTTTACACAGCCGTATTAGTTTTTCGGGAAAACCAAATTCAGACATAGCGACATAAATACAGCTTCTTTTCGTGCAGTCAAAAGCAGCCTTGAAATCGAAGAAGAGGTGGTGTGTGTCGATTCTCTTTTCACTGTTTATTTGCAAGATTTGGTGCATGGTGAATACTTGTTACATGCTCTTGAATAAATTATGCTGCTTTTAAATTTTTTCATCCCACTTGAGTCACTATTAACGATTTCGTGACCACGTATTGTATTTTGTAGCAATTTTCATGGAGTAACATTCAAGCTTTATCAAATATAGAAGCTTTCCAATGCATGTTCGGAATATTGTAATAATGGAATAATAACCAAGTTCCGCTATCTCTTGACAAACCGCACGAATATGGTTCTAGACCTAATCGATCACATGCACCTCAACTTTTTGAGAATAACTGTGATCTAGTGAGCCAAAATTTTAGATATTTTTTTTTTTAAATAAAGCTCAATAATTTTTTGCCTAAAACTTCAATCAAAATTAGAAAGGAAAAGTGGCCGTCCCTCGCACATGTCAAATTTAAAATTATCCCAAATTAAACTTCGCATTATTTTAATGCAGACATTAACACTGTGGTGTCTTGATTTATGCACTAATGACAAGTGGTCACTTTGTTTTGCTTGTACCAACACCTGCTGACCAGCAGTAATAAAGCACTAGTATTTTTCGAAAGTACGCCACAAGATTCTAATTGCGGCAACGAACACAAATAATAATCTTATTGTTCAATTAATGCGAGTATTCTTTTTTATGAATGCATTCGGCGAATCATTTACGCCGCAATTAATAAAATTTTAATTATGCTAACTCAAAAGTGTTATTATTTGTCCAGTTACTGGTAAAAAATGACTGCAGCGCGTGATGTGATCGACGAGCAGACTAACTTGGTTATTTTGGAAATTTGATACTACACGTTCTACACACACACATACATACAAGTATATACAAACATTCTAACAAACATAATTTAATTTTATAAAAAGTATATTGTCCATCATTAGCAGCGCCGGCAATGAGTTGCGGAAACAAAGAGCTGTCAAATCACTCAGCTAATTCACATTAAACATAAAAACAAAGAGTTCTGCTTACTTACCCCGGCAAAAGAAGGCAATGCGCAGTTTTCAAGCTGTGCGTGCAAATTGCCGCCACGCCAAGTGGCCAAAACCGGCCATCGAAGTAACGTGCCACAAAACTCAGAGAACTCTGAGCAAATAACCATTGCAGTGTTGCTTTTTCTTTTGTTTTACTTTAAACGCATAACGAAATTTAGAAGTATTAAACTTGCCGTTAATAGAATTTAATTTAATAACAAAATGAACAAATTAAATAAAAATATGAACAATAGAATACACACACCAGTTCTTATTTCATATTTAATCAATTTAATTTGAGCATTTTATTTTTGCTCTTGGCATTTGCTCATAAATAGTTACAGTTTGTTTGTTTAGTTTTGATTTATGTATTGTTAGTGGCGTGTTCTCACCAGTTTTAAGTTTACGCCGAGTATTTCCTAGTACCGCAACGGTGCTAATCTAACTCTTTGTTAATTTTTTTAACTTACACAGTGTTATCCAACTAGCACGAGCGGTAAATATAGCTAATTGCCAGAGTATTTTTCGTGATTTACATTTTTTCCCGTTTGGCGTGGGTGAGGAAGTTTTCAAGGGCAATCAGTTGGTGAGACAATCCAAGTCAATCTCATAGATTATTTCATTATCAAGGTTTGTTTTTGTTTTTCCGTTTACCTAATTGCTCAGCGTTCCATGAAATTATTAAAATAATTTAAATTAGATTAATATTATATATTGATATATGTATATGTAAAAAACTGGCGTTTCAAGTAAGTACGTAACTGACGTGCTGGAAACCAGTGAGCAGGGGAGGCTTTTGTAGAACCTAACTTTTAAAAAAGAAAGAAAAAGCCAATATTAGTTGAACCGAATCTTTAACACCCTTTACAAATACAAAAGTTTCCATACAAGAACTTAATTTTGATTTGTCAATTTATGTGTCAGCTAAATACATACATATGTATCATGCGATCTGAACAATTTGTTCGGACATTGCTACATTTCAAATAATTCTTTCTTCCAATATTTAATACGGTGTAATAAAGAGCTTGGCAGTGAGTTTAGGATTGTTGTACAGTTTGTCATGCAAATAATTTAATACCAGATCAGAAACTGTCAGAATCTAAATAATTTAATACGCGTTATTGTATAGCGCGCCGTTTCATTTGTAATCGTTCGTTATAAAATTTGAAAATTTTTACCGGAACGATATGAAATTTTATTTTTGTATACATGCTACTGTGATCAAATTGAAAGGTGAGTTTTTTATTTATACTTCGAGTGTTTTTTGAACCGGTAAATTTTTTTCTGTAAGTTGGTAGTGCCATTAGTGACATCTATGCTAAATTTCATGCCAAAATATTCATTAGTATTTAAGATACGCGTTTATGAGGCCCTAAAAGTGAATTTTTCGATTATGACTATGTCCGTATTTATTGCGATTAAATTTTGTTTTTTTTTTTTGGAATGTAATTTCGCCTGCAGAAAGGTAAAGGATGTTGATGGGCATCAAACTCTGTCTTCAAAAAGTGTTTAGAAGTGGTATAACGAGTTGAAAGTCGGCCGTGAGAGTGTTGAGCAAAATGTGGTATCAAATCGGCCAAAAACATCGACTGATGAACATCGCGTCCAACAAGTCAAAGAAATGGTGCTTGAAGATCGTCGATTAACTATTAGAGACATTGCTAATAGTTTGGGCATATCATTTGGATCGGTGCAGGTGATTTTGAAAGACGAATTGGGTTTGAGAAGAGTCAAATCTCGAATGGTTCCAAATGTACTAAATTTTTTCGAAAGAAACCGTCGTGTTAACATCTGTGAAACAATGCTTTCTGGCTATCAAAACGTAATGAAACGCATGGAAATGAGACTTAAATCTACGCTTACGATCCCGAAACAACCAGTCAATCGAGCGAAGATCGTGCTAAAAGCGAGCCGAAACGAAAAAAACCATGTCAAAGTCGCTCAAAAATCAAGGTCATACTGAATTTGTCATTCGTGATCATTTCACCAAAAATTCAACAAATATCGTTCCGCAACCGCCGTATTCGCTTGATTTAGCATCGTGTGACTTCTGGCTGTTCAGCAAACTCAAAAGACAACTCCGAGGATACCGTTTTGACTCAATTGAGGATATAAATGCAAAAGGCTATGATGGGTTCCAAGTACTATGATGACTGGAAAATTCATATCGGAAGGGGTTTACTTTGGAAGAGATGAAATGGATTTGCAAGAATAAATAAAGATTTTAAAAGTATAACAAAATTTACCTTTCAATTTGATCGCAGCCGAAATCGTTTTTTCTTGTTGTAAATAACTAAGAAAAAAAAGTTAAAAGGAAGTTTGTTTTAAAATTTTACTTTAGAGAAGATAGTATACGTTTTTTTTCCTTGCTGAAAAAGAGTCGAATAAAAGAATGAAAATTAAAATCCTGCAAACGCGACAGAATTGGTTCGTTCAGTATGATCTTATAAACATACATATGTACATTTTTTAAATTTAAACAGTTAGTGTGTAAAGAAAGGTATTTTGGTTTTTAGTTTGCATTGTACCACATTTAGTAAATAAAAATGCGAAAATAGTCTTTCATAAAACACACATAAAATTTTCAGAGAGAAATGAAGGGGCTCAAAGACCAACTAAATTATTTGAAAAATTAATATTTTTACTGTATTTCCTTGTCTTCATGATTTTAAATAAAATCAAATATGCGAATGCAATTTCGTGTATTTTATAAACAAAAATTTTTAAAAGATTGATGATGACAAATTGAAATAGATAAACAGTTAGTACTTAACTCGGACAATGCCTTTGAAACATAGGGATAAAGTTGCTTAAAAAAAAAAATTTATATATTTATTTTTAATAAATTCAGTATGCATTTCAGTTATCGGCAAAGTGAATAAGTTTCTTTAAAAATTTTTGTTAAGTAGATTAAAAGTTATAATTAAATAATGAATGAGCCGTTTATGCATATCAAAAGATCACAAAAGAGTTAATGCTACTTTTTGAAAAGGTTAACAAATTTTATCTTCCTAGTATAATTTATACAGCGAAAAATTATTTCACCGATCCTAAAGTAGGAGTCTACCTTAAAAGGTACTTGTGCTTGCATGAATGTATTTTTGTTTCAGAGAAGGATTAATAGAAGTACAGTTGCTACGCAGGGCGATATTCAATAATTGTTAGTATTCTGAGACGAGGGGACTTATGAACCAATCGCACAAAATTTAAGTATCATGTTAATGAGAACATTTATCGAGCTATCTAACGCAGCAAACTTTTCATAAAGACAAGGGGAAAAATTTTGCACATAGCGTAACCCATTCATTTTTAGTAACCATAGACCGAGATTAACTCAAAACACACGTGAAATAGCTTCGTCTTGTCATTGTTATACACTAAACATATTCTAGCTTGCAACGAAGTTTGTAACAAGTAGAAATAAATATGCGGAGACCCTATTATAGGTACGTATTTGACAAACTGAATCGATTTAGCTATGCTCGTCTGTCTATTTGTTTGTATGTACGTGAAATAGTTTTTTGGCTACCCAGAGGATACTAAGACCGTGAGCTGCTTGAACCGTAATTAAAAATCGTTTCTGGCCACTCCCAAGTGTATGGCGCTCAAAGAACTTGCTTTACTGCGTTTGCGTGAAATTCTACACATGGGTCCACCCTCCTAGCGCGCTCTTGCAACTCGGCTATAACGGCGTAAACGGTATATACGTCAATTAAGAAGAAGAAGATAATAGTCTTAGATAATATAGATGTCCCTAAGAGACACACTTACTTGTAAGTCATCTGCCGTATGATTAACTCCAAGCTAATCACTTGCAACTAAGCAAACGCTACAATAAAATCTTTCCGCAAAGTGGCCAACGTAACGTATGAGTAATGTGTGTTTTGCAAAAAGTTGTCTCATTACTCGACTGGATGTATAATCTTTGAAGGTAGTTGTATGGTCCAGTAGATAATCATGCGCAATTTATACACCGGCATTGCTAAATTCTAGATAATTAATGTTACAAATATTATAATCTGCCACGTGTGGTTGGCGAAGGGATTGAGGAGACCACGGTTGGGCAACCGCAAAAATTAACAAATGAAAGCAAATCCGACCTCGACAATGAGAAGTAATTAGATAAAGTTTCACTGCATGTGATATTCATATTTCATTATCTATCTACGTAGATAAGTAGATAAAGATTATTAAATATTCAAAAAAAAACACATCATCATTTGAGAGTTAAAGGGAGATTTATTAACTCTTTCACTTAACCACGCACTTTTTTGGACGCAACACAATGCGTACATTTTTCACATTGTGTGAATTGGAAGCATAAGGATGTTTTACTATTCATTTGTTATTGTATTCTCTGCAAAATAACCTCAATCAATAAACTCTGGTATGAGCAATATTTCCAATACTGTAAATACGTTTTTGATACCTTCACCACTTATGGCTAAGCTTAAGATCTCTCAAAATTTATATACATACCTTCAGAAAATATAGTTATGAGCGCTCAAATATGGTAAACATTAAAGTGAAGGTTTATGTTGTATACATTATCGTCTTTACAAAAAGACCCGTATAACTCCAAAACATATCTAACTTTTCAAAGTGAAAGTCTATTGCCTGATTGAACAAACGGCTACCTCAGATGTCGAAAAACGATCATCACGTTGACCTATATATATGTATACATATATAATATATACTAATCGCTATCATCTGTGAACCTTATACTTTACATATACAAATACTACTAAGTTAGTTAAAATGTTTACAGATTCTCAAAACTGACAAATATGATATGAGTAAACTATGAAAACTAACGAATTCTCTGAATGATTATAAAGCATTTTACCTACTAGTTCATAACGTCGTAGCCAATTGAACCCAAACCATATTCTATTTAGCGTAAGACGGTTTTGAAATCGTAAGCGTACGACAAGTCTTATAAGAAAAACTCATTGTTTTACAAAATTAGTAATTTTAGAATATATTAACACGAGATACCGAAAGTAAGTGACTCTTTCTTTGTTTACCAAAGTGCTAGAGAGTAGCGAATAGAACAAAATGTGCCAGCTGTTCAAACAAACTGGTAGCACTTACAACAAAACCTCATGCTAACAAGTCTCTTAGGCATACTCATATACGTTTCGCTTCATTTTTTGATGAATAAATTGGTCTTGCTTTAGAAGTGAGCGGCGTCTATATCTTACGTCTTTCATATAAAATTATATATTAATTCAAGCCTTAAGTTACGAAAATCATTAAAAACCAATTTTTTGTCAAACAAAGAATATATGCATTGTCATTTTGAACAGTTGCTTAACATTTATGAACATTGTGAATGAAATAGTAAACTTATAAAACAATATTTCGAAGCATTTAAGATATCATTTATAACACTTTAATGAGCCTACTCTTATAACTAACCTTCAATTTGCTAACTTTTTTGTTGCTTTTGCATATAAATTCAGGGTATACAGAATATAGATAATATATTAGGGGTATTCAGACCGAAGCCTGTTAATTTGGTAATTCGTTAGTTGATACTTCGTCAAAAGGCTTAACTGTGAACATACTTTTTGCTCTACCTTGGTAGTATGGTAAATTTTATTCCGAAACAGCTGATTCAATTTTATTAAAGAGTAAAAATGCCCCAACAAAGTGCAAAACAAAAATTGTCACTCATTTAATTGAAAATTATGAGAAGCAGATCAAATTTATCACTGGTAAGTACTTTAAGGGGTTAGGGGTAGTTAGAATTTTCAAAAAATTAATTTTTTTTTTTTGCATTTTCGTTAAGTGTAATATCATAAAAATATTCCCTGAAAATTTCATCCGATAATTAGTTTTTGAGTTATTCGAGAAATAAGAAAGAGAGCTCGGGCACTTCAAAGCGCTAGTGTGAAACTTTAAACTCGTTTTTCTCAAAACTATGTCTTTTGAATCGGTGACAACTGTAACTCGAAAAACGTTGAGTAGATTTTAATGAAATTTATACAGCTTTTAGAATACATAATAAACTCAAGCAAGGGTCAGCACACCTTTTTTTGAAATTTTCGAGAATTCAAGTCAACACATCCTATAATAATGCCATATTACTACTTTTGTAAAATAACATGATTTAGTAGCAAAAAAAAAATACTGAAAGCTCTCACTTTTTCGTGCCTCTGACTACCTCTAACCCCTTAAATTGATGTACAGAGGAGCAGGAGAACAGCTGATGTGATATTACCGAGTAACGAAACAATTATCAAGCTTGCCAGATGGATAGTTCGTTACTCGGTAAAACGATAGTTCGTTAATTTTACAAAAACAAAATACATGTAACAAACTACTAAATAACGACTAACGAATTAACAAGGCTGGTCTGAATACCCCTAGTGTGTATATAGTTTGCCACAAAGTTTGTAACATATTCAGAGACCGTACTAAGTATATATATAAATGATCAGCGTTTCGACTTGAGTCGACTTATCCACGTCAGTTTGTCCGTTTAACTCTTCGTCTGTATATATGCAAACTAGTCTGCTCATTTGTCGGAACCGTCGATATCGGGTCACTAAAGCATATAGCTCCGAACGAACAGAATTAAGTGATTGTATGGGAAGCTTTTTCATTTGACGAGATATCTTCGAGAGAGTTTCCATGGATTATAATTAATTGCATAATTCGAAAAAATTGTCATATCAGATCACTATGGCATTTAACAGTTATACAAACTGACAGGTCAAAACCATGATAAAGATCTTTTTATACTCCTATGCTATCAAAAAAGCATCTGTGAAGAGTATTCCACCTTCGGTGCACCCGAAGTTAACGTTTTTTCTTATTTGAAAAAAGAGCAGCAATTTTCGAGTGCCAATTTTTCACAAACCTTCTCTGAAAGCATGAATGGCTGCCCTAATATTTTCAGAATAAATGGTAATGAAAGAAATATTAACAAAGCTTTTGGTATGAAAGTCACATTTGGCTCACCCTTCTAGTCAAGCATAAGTGTCTGCTTAAGATCTTGTGTATATGCACCTCTATCTGTATCTACGTATATATAAATATGTACATAAACGCAAGTACATATTGTATATACATCTTTGTAGGTGTAGCAATCGTGCACGTACTCGCTCTCTGTTCAAAACAGATAAACCAAATTGAAAATTTTTTAGTTTTCACCGCGATATATCGTCAGCGTCAACGTACTGAATTTGTTGTGAAAAGTTATTTGAGCTGTACGCGTACTTGGGTGGATGTACTGTGAAAAATTAAAATTAACATTCATGCGATTTGGGCAACTCATGAACGCACAAAAACTTAACGAAACTTTTTGAGTTGAAACAAACTGTCAAAGACAATATATTTTTAAAAACAGAAACTGTAACACAATAATAATAGAATTTCGGCAATTTTTTCTTATTTGAGTTGCCAAATCAGTTGAAGAACAGAGGTATCCTGTTAGCAGCTGGGAAGACACATTAAAACGAATATGACGAATTTATCGGCAGATTTACAGAGTGTTTTACTCTACTTATCAGCATTCTTTATGGTTTTCCTCTCGTTTGTGGTGTTCAGTTTGTGTTTACGTGTATTACTTTGGATCTATATGCAATATACCCAACGGCCACTCAGGGACTTGCACGCAGACGACAGTGAAAGGAATGGCCGACACTGTTCCATGCGCTCAGAAAGTGGTATGTTTAAAGGTAGAAAAGTAGTTACGTTGTTTTCGAAAACGCCTTCATTTAAAGGTGTGCAATTTCTTGTTAAAAAAAAAACTTCAAATTTGGTGACGTGACCAGGGGCGGCTGTTTGTTTAGTAAACGATCAACCGCAAATGTTATCTACTTTTTGTTTTAACACAACATATGCGGCACATGTACAAAAGAGTAAACAAAAAACAGCAGTAACAATAAAATGCTGCCGTGCCTCATCAAGTATTTACCTCAGTTATGATAAGAAGAGAGCTTTCCAAACCGAGAACTTCCTCTCTTAAATAAATAAAATTTGCATGGGTACATACTTCGTAAAAAGTTGGAGCTTAAAAGCACAAAGCCCTGATGTAAATAGATAACATATGCAAAAGCGTTATCAAAATTAACTGTTATCTTTTATTAAGCAAAAAATATAATTTCCCAAATGTCTAGGAATTTCTTAATTTCATGAGAGCGCGTTCATGAATATATATAAATACGCTACATATGTACATATACATAAATAAGACAAACGATGACTTCAGTAAAAATTATATCGATGAAACTTGGTCACGTGTTCCTTGGTTCTTTCTCGTACTCGGTATTGTATATAGGAGCGGAGCAGGCCCACAAATTACAAAAAGCCGAAAATTGAGATACAGAACTGTAATTTGCTATTAAGGATCACAGTAAAGAAGGTCTTCTGTGGCTTGAAACTAACGTGGCGCCGCCATCTACTAAGTTTAAATTTCTCTCAAGCCACTAAATCTACATCCACCAAAATTGTTCAGGCTATTTTTCGATACCTCCTCATCGATGTTAAAATGGATGAAATCATTTGATAACCACGCCCTATTCCCATATAACTAGATAAATAGGTCAGAAGCATTAAATTTCATGCCCGAGATGATAGGGAATAGAGCTGAAAAACTATCGACAGTCGAACCAGTCGATAGTTTAAAAAATACTATCGATAGTATTTTCCCCTTTAAATTAACTTAATTTTTGGCTGGTTTTAATTAAGGGGTTATACTATATATACTTACAAGACCGAAAAAATAGCGATTTTCCAGAATTTTTTCTGAGAAAAATTTTAAATTTATTTTGAGAGGAACTACAGCTGATCTCCGGGAGCTCCTCTCATAAAAAACGTTTTGCTGTGACCACTATATTGCTGAATTGGATCCTCGGAAATTAAAAATCCAAACAGGTTTCGTTAAACTAATGTTAAATCTGTTAAAGCAAATCGAAGAAATAAGCAAAATGAAATATTTTCACAGAATGGCGGTTTCTCCAAAAAAATCGATTTTTGACCAAAATTTCGGCCTTAAGGGGTTAAGGGTAGTAAGAGGCACGAAAAAATGAGAAATTTTCAGTATTTTTTTTCTATTAAATCGTGTTATTTTACAAAAGTAGTAATATGGCATTATTATAGAATGTGTTGACTTGAAGTCACGGGAATTTCAAAAAAAAAATAATAATAATTTCCAAAGTCATAGTTTTTTATGTTGACCCAGTTCCAAAAAAAGGTACTTGCGGTGACAACTATAAGTCCTTGGAGATTCATCTAAAATCAATCGGACAAAAAAAAATTGTTTTATAAGTGGATAAACTCGGGCCTGATCGAAGGATTTTTTTTCTTCAAAAATTAACTAAATGGCGGCCTTAGGAAATTTTTTTTTAAATTTTTGGGAAAAAATCAACAGTTAATTGGTCTTAAAAGATCGAAATTTTTGAAAAACAAAAAATCCTTCGATCAAGCTCGAGTTTCGTATTTATTTTAAAAATCGTAAAAATTTCATTAAAATCTACTAAGCGGTTTCCAAGTTACAGTTGTCACCAGTTCAAAAAACATTGTTTTGAGAAAAACGCGTTTAAAGTTTCACACTAGCGCTTTGAAGTGCCCGAGCTCTCTTTGTTATTTTTCAGAGAATATTTTTAAAATGCAAAAAAAAATAATTTTTTTGAAAATTCTAACTACCCATAACCCCTTAAATTGTTTAGAAAAAAATTTATCGGTGAGAAAAAGTCTTCAATTAATTACTAAAAATATTTTTAAGAAGATCGTGTTAAAATTTGAGGCTAATCTGTATAGCCGCTTTCGAATAATGTTGATCATCGACTTTGAAAATATCATTTTGAAAAAAACGCGCTTAAAGTTTGGCCCTGTACTTCCAAGCACTCTGAAACACCTTTTCAAATTTGCGTGTAACTTCGAAAGTATTCACCGGTACGATATGAAATTTTCTATTGTTTTCCATTTTTTTTATTCTAACTGTATATAACCCCTTAAGAGACATGACTGTGTACACTTCATTTTTTTAAATAATTATTTATTTATATTTATTTATAAAATAAAAATTGAACAATGACGGAGCGTTTCGGTAGGGTACTTTTTTCCTCAATAATCCATTTGTTTTTGTTCGCAAATAGTAATTTGTTGACGTTTTTAGCCTTTAGTGCAGCTCTTCTATCAGATATTAGTAATCCAGCCTGGCTAAAGGCTCTCTCAGACTAATGCCCTGTGGGTGTATATATGAGTACGTATATACTATATATATAATACTTATATATTGTGAAATTCGATTAAGAGAGAATGTTCAAATCTTCTTCTTTACTGGCATAAACACCGTTTACGCAGTTCAAGCCATAATTCTCTTCCGAGGCTGTTGTTTGAGACCACGTGCGCGCAACCAAGCCAAGAATGAAACGAGGATTTTGTTTTCCCTGCAAGCTACACACCGGTCAAATTGTAATTTACTCGTAATAGCGTTATTCGAGATTACTGATAAAGTTTCTACGAGTTTCTTAGGGCTTAATTAACAATTCTAACCGAAATTTTTGTGTACGTGGTGTTGAGGTTATGTGTTAGAATCTACAATTTGAGTTCGCAAAATAGTTTTGACATCTGTAGCTTTTAGCGTGAAAATCGCCGAAATCGGACTATTTAACTCAATCAATATCACTGTAGCACTTCACAGTATACAAATCAAGCATTAACAAAGATATCGAAATAAAACTTTTCACAAGTATTGCTATTTTACGACTAAAAAAGTTGAAAATGGATCATAATTTTTCAAGTCCGTGTATACCGAATATGTGGACCACATTGCCTATCAAAAATAGCAGTGAATTAATACTCATTTTCTATACCATTTATACCATTATGTTGATTTGAAAACTGCAAGAGAAATTGATGGGTCTGGCAGTGAACGAGGGCAAGACGAAACATCTCCTGTCATCAAACAAACAGTCGTCGCACTCGCGACTTGGCTCTCACGTCACTTTTGACAGTCATAACTTTGAAGTTGTAGATAATTTCGTCTATTTTGGAACCAGCATTAACACCACCAACAATGTTAGCCTGGAAATCCAACGCAGGATTACTCATGCCAACAGGTGCTACCTCGGACTGAGTAGGCAATTGAAAAGTAAAGTCCTCTCTCAACGAACAAAAGCCAAACTCTATAAATCGCGCATAATTCCCGCACCCTATATGGTGCAGAGGCTTGGACAATGACAACAACCGATGAGCCGACGTTACGAGTTTTCGAGAGAAAGGTTCTGCGAAAGATTTATGGTCCTTTGCGCATTGGCCACAGCGAATATCGCATTCGATGGAACGATGAGCTGTACGAGATATACGACGACATTGACATAGTTCAGCGAATTAAAATACAGCGGCTACGCTGGCTAGGTCATGTTGTCCGGATGGATGAAAACACTCCAGCTCTGAAAGTATTCGACGCAGTACCCGCCGTGGGAAGCAGAGGAGACCTCCACTCCGTTGGAAGGACCAAGTGGAGAAGGACCTGGCTTCGCTTGGAATATCCAATTAGCGCCACGTAGCGAAGAGAAGAAACGACTGGCGCACTGTTGTTGACTCGGCTATAATCGCGTAAGCGGTGTCTATGCCAGTAAAGAAGAAGAAGATAAATTGTATAGCAAATAGAACCGTTCTTCGTTGCTATTAATGTGAACATAACTGTATGTCGGTATTATTTCGACACTTTTGCGCATCATGGTGACGAATGCTTGTACGCATAAAGTCCTACACTATCTTAAACATTTGCGAAAACACATACAAAAGCAAAAACAAAAAAAAAGTTCACTTCGGATATACTGAAGATATAATACCCTTCACATATGTTTTTATTAAAACAAAAGAAAAATTTGTTCGGTTATTATAGCATTGCCGTGGACAATAATCTACACCAAAGATGACAGTTTTCCAAACATGGCCTTTCTTTTTGTCGATCAGTTTGTATGACGGCGACATACTATAGTGGTCCGATATCGCCGATTTGGACAAATTTGGACAAAATTTCGTTGTGAAAATCGAAATTGGTATCTCATAAACTGAAGGACTAGCTTGTGGAAATGGGGACAGTCGGACATGGCTAAATCGACTTAGCTAGTAACGCTGATAATTTATATATACATTTATAATTTATAGAGTCCCCATTTTGTTCAGGGTATAAGCGAAAAAATATATACATATAACTTTTGTATATAAATAAAGTTCAATTTGCCACAACTAAGCGCCTTATTGCCTCACCTGCTTATCAGTTCTGCTCCCCCCATTCATTGTACCGCTCCTAGCCACTCACCTCACGCCAATCTTATCAAGTTAAGCACCCAGCTAGTAAGAATTGATAAGGCTTAGTCGCTCAGATCTTTGTCGGCGTTGTCTTCCTGCCTAAACGTTGTGGCCTACACGGCCTTCAGCCTTCATTGTGTATATGCTCGTACACAGACTTATCAATTGGCTAACAAGACAAGTTCGGCGGTTGCACCTGAAAGTGTTTTCATTCGGAAAGCTCAATCAGTACGGATAAACAATACAACGAGCGGGTTAAAAATATTAACGAAAGGCATTGTAATGCCAGCAAGGTGGCCGATATCAGAAAGTCACAATCTTGACAGATATGAAAACGAGGCAATAATAAATACTTTAAGACGAAAAATAAATTTTTTTGTATATTTTCACACTTCAAGTCGTAAGTGTTTGCAATTATCGCACGCGCATCAAAAATACACACTTGAAAGTTAAGAAACATAACGATTTTCGAAATTAAAAAAAGTTACTAATTCGAAAATAATTTCCCGCCATCGAAAATGGATATATTTCTGGCTTATATCTTCACATTTTTTCTCATATTCATCGTAATGCCAATTACATACTTCATACTACGGGTAACCCTTTTTGTATTCACATTAGTCGAAATATCTATTAATCATATCTACATTACTCTCAGTTCGTGCTGTGGTTTGTGTTGGATTATTGCGGCTGCAACAAGTCGTACAGTGAAAATCGACGTGACCGACAAGCTCGGCGGTTAACAATCGGGCATATATATGGTATGTTGTTTATAAGTCTGTTTATTCTTGTTGTTCATTAACAACGGTGCAGTGGCGTTAAAGTGACAGTTAAGAATGAAGTGTTTTGTGTTCTAATATTTAAATGTTTTTAGACATACATATATTCTTAGAAAAATGGGCACGAGACATTGCTAGATCCTCAACAACGTGTAGAACATTCTATGCTGTAAAACACCAATGATTGTTTACCAATACTATTTCTTTGTTCCAAATCGGTCAAATAATTTTACAGCCCTTTTCTTTTCTTCGGTTTTATTCTTTGCTAAAGAAATCCATATTTTTTCATATTGTGGATCAGCTATTTTTCTAGTTGATAGGTATTCAAAAAAACTCTTATTGCGATCCTACAAGAACCGCAACTCTTTAATATCGAAAGTCGAAAAATGAAACAAAAGTAAAATGTCTCATGCTTTTGACTAGACAGCACACTGACGTATGAGATATATTTAGTTCTAAAAATCATTACAACTGATAGCATTTGCTTATAACCTTCACAAAATAATATTTTATTCTAGATAAAGATTTTTATGAGCAGAGCGCACTCGTGACCAATAATACATACATATTTACAACGTCATGAGTTTTTACACAGTTATTTCATAAAAAAAACGCTGCCGTTGTAACGTAAATATAATTATAATGATTATGTAGTACATTTATATGCATTCCTCGTGTAGTTTGTAGAGAAGGAAAACAACGGCTTCTGAAGGTTTAGAGAATCAGATTTATGGCATATAAGATGGTTGGTAAGACTCACTAAACAAATGCTTACAGCTGTGTCAGATTTCACCGAGTTTAGGCTCAAAATTTTCATGTATTCTTTGAAGCTATCTGGTATAGCGGTTTTATTATACAAAAATATATATATAAATATTTACTCAGCTGGGGTTCGGACTCTCCAGAGGGATTTTTTTGCAATCGGCTACATCGGAGGATAAAGTCGAAATAATGCCTTTTCACTTACATAGGGTGCTCACAGTTACCGTTTAATTTTATTTACCGTTAACATTAAAAAAATATCTCACCGCACGATTCTTTGTTTTCAAAACTTGAAATTTTCTTTTATACTCTTGCACCATGTTGCTACAGAGTATAATAGATTTGTTCACCAAACGATTGTTTGTAACACCTAAAACTTATCGACTTAGATATAGAGTTATATAAACATAAATGATCAGGATGATAAGACGAATTGAAAGCTAGATAAGCAAGTGCTCTTTCGACCGTCCGTCCGTCCGCCTGCCTGTGTAAAAATTGAGATATTGTCATGAATCCTTGTGCACGTGTTTCTTGGTCAAACCGGGAGGACGAGTTTATAGATAGACGTAACGGACCACTGCCACGCCCATAAACCGCTTTTAATCGACAGCCTATAAATTGTCATAACCAAATGAAGATACATGTTTATGTACCTGTTATTTGGTACAGGGGATTAAAGTAGCAAGGGGCACCTGAGGTTTTTTGATTTTTAAAAAGTGGATATATATGTGTATATATTTCTCAAATGTGTACTATATATCTTTGCACAGAAAAAACTATTTTGACTATCAACCGACGGTATGAAAATGGATGAAATCGGAAGATAATCGTGTTCACTCCAAAAATAACGGTTTTGTCAGAAACTACTAAAACTGCAGACATATTAAATTTTGTATCCAGAATGGCTGAGGGTTTGTTATGGACCGGGCTCAACATTTGATGATGGCACCACTCACCTTAATCATATAACAATTTTAAAATCGCAATACGAGTAAAACTTTCCACAAAAAATGCCTTTAAGGTATGCCATCTTAGGTGTAAAAATTGTCAAAATCGGACCATAACTATTCTAGTTTCTAAATACCGGAAATGTGGACCTCAGAGCCTATGACTGACTTTTTACCGAAAATATCGGTCAATGTGTGAGATACATTATTGAAATTTAAAGAAAATCCTTTCCTCATATCGGCATGCCTGTATGTTAAAAATGGGTTGAATCGGAAGAATATTCTCCTCATCCTCCATGTACCTAATAAAAAGATTTTCCGGCTATACAAACTAGATAAAATCGGGTCAATACTACCCCTATCTGCCAAATAGGCAATGCACGATTTTCAAGCTTCCGGTTTAAGCCAATTAATATACCACTATTAGAAAACCTTGTAAATTTTTGTTCATAATTTTAAAGATCTTAATTTATCTTCCTTCTCCGGACCGTTCGATACCAAACGAGGTTTCAGAAGAAAATAATTCGAGCTGTAGAACTTACTCGAGCAGATACAATCTTTTATAAGAGAGTACAGCTGCTGGCGTATGCCGATAATATCGATATCATATAACACCCGCGCCGTTAGTTCTGCTTTCTCCAGACTGGATAAGGAAGCAAAGCAAATAGGCCTGGCAGTGAATGAGGGCAAGACGAAATATCTCCTGTCATCAAACAAACAGTCGTCGCACTCGCGACTAGTCATAACTTCGAAGTTATAGATAATTTCGTCTATCTTGGAACCAGCATTAACAGCAACAATGTCAGCCTCGAAATCCAACGCAGAATAACTCTTACCAACAGGTGCTACTGAAGACCAAGTGAAAAAAGACATGGCTTTGCTTGGAATCTCCAATTGGTGTTACGTTGCGAAAAGAAGAAACGACTGGGGCGCTGTTGTTAAGTCGGCTACAAGCGCGTAAGCGGTGTCTACGCCAGTAAAGAAGATGAAGAACTTATTCTTCAAACTCTATGTCGTCCCCTTCAAAGTAATCCCACTTGACTCCAATACTCTTATAACCGAAGAAAACTGTCGATAAAACCCTGCTTTTTTACCTGCTGTGGTGTTTTAACTCACCTTTGCCACGATATTCGGCCGATTGATCGTCTGCTTCCGGGTAGTCGGAAAGCATTGTTTCACAGACGTTTATGCGGCGCTGTTTTTCGAAAATATTTAGTGATTCTTGACACAATCACAAACCAGCATTCCTTTATTTGATTGATCATCAGTTGATGATTCGTCGTCAACACATTCTCAAGCCTTTTTGAATAATTTGTGGCAATCAAAACACTTTTTCACATTTTACGCGAAATTGAAAATAAAAGTCTTGCTATTTTTTCCCACAGTAGTACGTCATTTGAACATGATTTTAATATAATTTTGCCAACACCTGATGGTATTTTCCCGGCTTTATTCCTTGCATGTTTCTGAAGTATGAAATGTTCGGTTACACCGAACTTAGCCCATCCATTACCTGCTTTACTTTGAGTTAGATCCGATATATGGGTTTGTAAAACAATAGTTTCGATTATAACTTTATTTATTTTATTTTTAATTAATTCTGTGATTATTAGTATTTGTGTTGAAATGATCTGATAAATTACATTTCTAACCGACAATGGAAAGCAATTTTTGTATAGTTTATAATTTCAGCACATAACAAGCCATGCAATAATGTTTTTCTTAAGATACTTTGAATGATCAATATGATGTGAAACACTATTTAAAACCTTTGTCTCCTTGAGACTCAAGTATTTACATCTAGAAACTCTCTATTGGTGGAATGACACCATAAAAATTGCCGTCATCTCGGCTAGCTTCTCCGTTGATATCTATTAACTCAGAACCGTTTATTTTAAAAGCGACAAAGAGAGTTTGTTTGCAATAGATTTTAATATAGTTTAATGTCCAGTTATGTATGTATTCACAAGTAAAATTGTAGAACTGCTCTGTAATTAGATAGACATAAATATTTATTATCTCATAACGGAATTTACAACTAACTCCATCCCCGGAAAATAATCTCCTAACTATAGTTGATACCTGTACTTATCATTCACATCTCTTCTTTCTAAACTTCTTAGAATTTCGCTGAAACATATGGATATGGCATACATATACATATATTATATATACATATGTATGTACATTATTAAATGCTTATGAGTAGTTAAGGTTGGTCGCCAATTTAGTGCTTAGTCATTTTTGCGCTTTAGAATAAATTGTTTAAAGTGGCTAAAGCCAAATACATATATATATGATAGGGTGGTATATTATTTTTGATAAAAGAAATCAATCGAAATTGTTTAGGCACTATTCTAGTTGTTTTAAACTGGTATACATGGATCTAGATAGAACTAAATAGAATACTTTCGTGAGCCTAATTTTCTACCTCTCATTTTGGAGCCATTTCCTAAGAAAATACATGCGTTTCCTTTAAAAAGATTTTGACCGAAATATGCACCCACCTAATGTGTCAGTGCCCATTCGATCCCCGCTTCGCCGACTGAAATTAGCCTATACTAGACGGCATTTTATCAGATAACAGTGCCAAGGTAATTTAGTTGGTATTCATAGAATGCTACATGCTTATTCTTAAAGTTCACCTGTTCAAGCAAAATACAATATTTTTGTGCGGCAGAAAAAAAGAGCTAGTGCGGAGAGTTCTGGACTCTCGTCGTTAAATAAGCGAAACGAACGTCAAGCTGAGCACGAGCTTATTTAGTGCAAATACAGTGCGGCTAACATTACATCGGCAGTCGACTAGAAATTACAATAAGTAATTTGGCAACAACATGGGTGGCATTTTATTGTTGGTTTCTTCAGCTATAGCCTTTTTCTTCGGCTGTCTTGCGATCGCTTTTTGTATGCAAATGACTATTTGGGTTGATAAGAGGTACGAACGGCAAATTCGACGAGCGAATATTCGATATAGACGGAGACAGACGGAACGTAACACTGGTATGTTGTTGTACGGTTTTTCATAAATTATGAATCGAGTTGATTTAGAAAGACTTTTGAATGTTTAAACAAATATACATACGTTTCAAATTTTATATTTTTATTTCAAAATAAGAGCGAGTTCATTTGATTTTATTAAAGTATCAGAAAATTCTAAATATAACAAATGAAACTATAACTTTTATGGTACATTTCGGGATTTGGCGATCATAGTGTTACAATGGGGCAACTCACGACTTTATCGTAAAATCCGAAATTGTTTTTTTATTTTTAGAATGTTTTGACATACGAGCGCTATTTGTGTTGCTTACAGTGACGTAAAATATTCATCTGGGCCAAAAAATGGAATTGATAATCAAACATTTTCGCGCGTTTATTTTTTTTACAAATTTCGAAGTGGATTATCTCAGCAATAGTGCATCGATGAACTTAATGCAATTTTTGGCAATGAAGCTTCATCAAAAACTAGAGTTTATCAATGGTATGATGAATTTAATATAGATTGCAGAACACTCCAAGAAAGATATCGTGAAGGTCGTCTAAAATCAGTTGTTGTTCCGCAAATTATTAATGCCGTGCGCAAAGTGATATGGCAAGATGGTTATGTGATCTATCGTGAGATAAAAACTATAGGTATTAGTGGAACCAGCATACATTCAATATTGAAGAGACAATTTAGTGTGATAAATATTTGTTTACGGTGAAGCTCAGACAATTTATCGATTCTTCAAAGAATGCATTTTTGGGCACTCAAAACTTCAATCCACCGTAAAGATTTGACTTGTCACCGAAAATCTTCTACACCAACTTCAATCCACCGTAAAGATTTGACTTGTCACCGAAAATCTTCTACACCATTTCCATACGTAAAAATACGAGTAAACTAACAGGTCAACGTTTTTCGACACCTGAAGAGACATGTTCAGAAATCATGTTTTGGAGATATCACAACCAGAGTTGCAAAAAATCTTCTGCAAAAGTGTATAGATCTAGATATTCTCCATTAAATATTTTGAAAAACAATAAAGCGATTTTCGATTATTAAAATGTGTTTTTGTTCTCTAATCCCGAAATATAAAATGCAAACTAACTGTTTTAAACTTTGGTTTTCGTAAAGGTCTATATTTGTAACTCGTGGTTTGCAAATAGCCTTTTTATAGGATAAAGTTGAAAATGTTTGCTATTAACAATGGGAGAATGGTTTTGTGAATGAAAATCATTTTATCCTTTGATTAATCTCCCTCTAGAGTAATGCATTTATTGTAACGGTCTTTCAACATTTCATTACCAGACGATAGTGTGAAGCTTCTAGGTCTTCAAAATTTGCTTTTTTTGAACGTCCACATTTTACTGAACTTAGAACTATTGCATTTACTGCACTCATACGAATGCAGTGTCTTTAATGTAAGAATAGCTATTTATTGTTTGTAGTGCGCTCTCTGTCAAATCAAGGTCTTCTCAGCCCTTGTTTGGTAACTCCAGGAATAGTTATAACACCTTGAACAGGGTATATTAAGTTTACCACGAAGTTTGTAACACCCAATAGGGAACGAAGGAATTTTTTTTCATTTTCTCTCCAAAAAACTGGACATTTGACGGGGCCGCCGATATCGGATCACTACTGTAAATACTTACATACCTGAAACTGAGCTTGAATCGAAGCGGGATTGTCCGTATAGACTTCAGACTTTACATATCCCTACAGGGAAAAGTCTAACGGTGTGATATCACACGACCTTGGTGGTTAATCCACCGGCCCAAAACGTGAAATTATCTGCTCCCCTAACTGTTATCTTAATAAATCCATTGATTGATGTGATGTTTCAGAAAATGCGCAGTATTGTTGAAACTAAATGTCGCCGAGATCACGAGCTTCAATTTCAGGCATCAAATAGTCGGTTATCATATCGCGATAATGATCGTCATTGGCGGTTACGTTCACACTGGCATCATTTTTGAAGAAATATGGACCGGCTTACATCCTTTTTCAGGATAACATGGCAGCCCTTGAATCTCTTCAGTTTGTTCTTCGTCTCAAATGTGTAAGTTTTGCTAGTTTATATACCCGTTGAACCAGAAATGAGCCTCATCGCTGAACAAAATTTGGTTCGAAAATGTCAGATCTTCTTGGAACTTTTCAAGAGCCTATAGAGCGAAGTGATGTTGGCTGGTAAGGTCGATCGGCTTTAGTTCTTGCACAAGCTGTATTTTCTAAGCTTTCAATTTAAGAACTCGACATAAAATGCGCCAAGTCTTCACTGTACACGCACACTGTTAGCTATGGCTGCTACAAGTATATTTTCTTCACTGCGTGCTGGACGTGATCCATTCGATTGAATATTATTCTATATTGAATGCTAGGTCTCAATATGGGTGATGGTGTTGCGAATAGTACGCTCAGTAGCTGATTATGTTGACCATAAGTTGAGCAAAGCGCGCGAAATACATTCTTTACAGAACGTGAACTTTCGTAATATAGTTGAACGATTTGTAAACGGGTTTCAGGCGTAAGTCTTTCCATAATGAAATGCCAAACAATACTGAACAAAAATAGGCGAAAAATTACCTCAACTTGGACCAACCGTTTGAAATATAAATCGAATAAGTTTTCTCGTGAATAAGACGCCGTATCGTACATATTTTTTTTAAATATCTAATGAATACATTGTTCAAGACGCTCTTTGAATATATTTGTTTAAAGAAGAGCGGCAAGAGATAATGCAATAACCTGAAGCTAGTTGACAAAAAAAAAAAAAAAAACAATCGAAGTCGTCAGATTGTGTCACGAGTCCAACTGGGTATCGTAAGAAATTACTTAATTGGTTATCATAAAATGCCAAAGTTAATTAATTGGGCTTTTAATTAAGCTTAAGATTCGATCAGAATAAGACAGGTACATCCGTTTTGTTATAATTGTGAAAAGAGCACGGCACTTCCTGTCCCTGTTTAGCAAACAAATCAAACTCGTAACTGAACCCATACAGAAATACTACAGAATGTGAAAAATATTTAATCTTATCAGCGAATAGGTAAAGCAAGTGCCGTTGGGTCTATGGATTTTATTACCATTACGCCACGCCATTGAAGTTGTACAAAATAATACGAGTGTAGTGCGGATAGCATGGAAGCTAAACAAAACAGTAGTTAATGGTTTTAAATACTGAAACGAAATACTGAAATAGCTGATGCGGTTGACCAGTGTTTCGTCAGTGTCAGCGCATTGTAGTCGTAGTCGCAAAGCACTAACATACCTATTACATGATATACTCGTAGACGAACTGTAAAACGAGCGTCGTGATGTAAAGATACTTTGACAGATATTGGAGGGACCAGTGCTGAGTTTCATATTACTGACGTAACACGTAAAGAATTGGAGCCGAAAAGGTTCTCGGGTGTAAGAGTGCGTGGAAAATGAATATTTTTACTTTGCTCGTAGTCATATTTCTCTTTACATTTGTGGTATTACCAATTTTTTGCTATTATACACGAATTGAAAGCAAATCGTTGGCGAGATTATGTCCACAAGGATATAGAATTTGTAATCGCTTTCGGCAGCGCGGCATGTGGCAACAAGCAGGCATGCGACGTTCTTATAATGGTGTGTATAACATTTTAATGAATTGAATGGTCTAAGTGCGTTCCCAGCGATGTTCTTGCTGTTGCGAATTAAAAATTTATAGATTTCTGGGAATAAAAAAAAAATCGAAAAAATAAAACAAAAAAAAGAGAGGAAAATGAAATACGTGGCTAAGACTCTAGACAGTTAGGACTTGTCTAAGACATGTGCATAGCGCTAAGTAAGTTTAGGACAAAATTTGAGCATATTTGTGCTCATGTATTTTTTAACAAAAAAAAAAACTTCAATCAAATACTATCCAGCCAGTGAAATGTAACTTCATTCGAAGTATTCTAAAAACAAAATTATAAGCACACAGTTAAAAACACAATACTATTTATAGATTATGGAAAAAATATAGCATTTCCGTTATAAAAAGCTTAAGAAAAGTGTTTATGGATTGATTGAAATGAAAACAAGAAACTTTAAATTCGTTTGCACGGAAGTTATTATACCCTTCACAAAAAAAAAAAAACAAAAGTGAACATACAAGAACTTAATCAGCGAGTTTGTATGGCAGATATATGGTATAGTAAATTCAGATCGGATTGCATCGTTGCCAAATTTGAAGAATTTCCTCAGGTTAAAAACAGAAAAAAATCCTTCGACCTGTGTAAAATTTCATGAGGATCGGTTGAGTAGTTCTCGAGAAATCTTGCCAACCGACTTCAAAAACACAGTTTCGAGAAAAAAGCGTTAAAAGACGGCGCACTTAGCCTAGCTAAGCCTCGAGCGCACAAGTTCTCAAGGCTGTATTTATGAATCAACTTGAAAACTTAGGAAAATATTCCAGAGCTATGGTAGAATAATAACACAATAAAAACAAAACGATTATTTTTAGTGTACTCTGTTCAGGGTATAATAACCTGTTAATTGATTGACATTGAAATAAGTTGGTCTACTTTCACATTATCGATATAGATTAACAAGTCGTTCTGATAATTATATATAGAGTAGCCATCAAATAAAATAGATTAACACATACACTGTCAAAATCGCGTCATCCGAATTATTACGAATTTCATTTACGGGAATGAATTTCAAGAGACGCCCACAGAACTCGTTGTTTTTAACTCTGTCGACTTGTTTGGACAAATT
This sequence comes from Bactrocera zonata, assembly GCA_037783105.1. NCBI lineage: Eukaryota > Metazoa > Arthropoda > Insecta > Diptera > Tephritidae > Bactrocera > Bactrocera zonata. Next base: position 8,411 of record JBAWJQ010005211.1, on the reverse strand, counting down.
TTAATCAGTTTATCAAAAATTTAATATTACAAGAAATAATAACCATTCACCAAATCATTGCACAAATGATAGGCAAAGCAATTTTAACACCTGACGTGACATTTATAAACGCTCATAAAGAAAATAATCTTATCAGCTTATAGGGGCAATATCGCACTTGAGTGCCTATACACAGGGCATAAAATGTTCAAGAAAGGTATAACATGCATTCAATATTTACAAATTTTGCACTGCAAATGCGCTATCAATTAACATTTCAATTATCATATGTTTAAAATTGCCTTACTTATCGCACTGAGCAGCGAACTTGAAGAGTTTTTATTTGTTTTTGATCGGATTGCGGTAGTTTTCTTCAGTTGTTCCGCCAATAAGCACAGTTGTTTGCGGCTAAACTGTGTAAATTTAGCTTTAAAATTAGTCAAAATAGTTAACTACAAAATCAGAAAATGATGTTCATTACTTACTTTGTTATTGTCATAATAATAATGTTAATTTATCAATTTTTTGTGGTTTGTAAAAAATTAAGAATTGATTTTAAACTAACGAAAATCTAATAAATTTTTCTTTTAATCCAAAATGAAGGTAACCCTACGCATGTTTACCGTAATGCGTGCGCAAAATCGTCTTGAGCGTGGTATGAATATTTTCCATTTGAAATTTTACAAAATATTATAGTATTATTTAAATTGGAACACGTAGACTTCAAATATTTCAAAATATACTAACTTGTGTACATGAATAGTCTGTGATCACTAATTTAAAACTTGTCAATGATCTTTCAAGATTCGGAATTCAAATTGTTCCAATAGCAAGTTTTAAAGTAGATAATATTTAAGACTAATAAACTGACTACAATCCACATCGCATAAGCACTTGTTTGAAATTTTAAACCTGACTTATAATTTAATTTTGAACAAAAGTAATTTAATTAATGAAGTGACTTAATATTTTCGGGCTGATCGGTGGTAATAAAGTGTGATAGAAAGTGAGTTTTAAAATGCATCGGAAAAATACAATTTCTTCAGTCAAACATGTTGACAAAGTAATGTTTTGGAAGTGCATAGATGGAAATGATCTCGGTGATATGCAACTTGTTGACGAAAAAATAATCAATGATATTCAGAAAGCTGTAAAAATTAAAATTTTACTAATTTTGTTAGAAAGTGTTAATTGTTTGACGAAAAATGTTATTAAACTTATGAAATACGTATGTAACACCTAAAACTAAACGAGATAGATATAGGGTTAAATATACATATATAAATGATCAGGATGACGAGAAAAGTTGAAATCCACTGGCCATAACTAAGCATTAAATTAATATATAGAACTCTACTTTGGCGCAGGCGATCCCAATAGCAAGGACACCTGTGGGCAAACAATTTACAAAATAAATGGGCGTGGCACCACTCTCTAATATGCTTAAGAACAACTAAAGCTCCAACCCATAATGTTAAAATAGAAATCGGATGAAAACCCCGTTTACTCCCCATACAAGGTGCGTTCCAAAGTAAACAGGACTTTTTGAATCTAGCGCCCCCTGGTGGCGCCATCTATATGTCGACTAGTGCGTTAGAATCAGCTATCTTTATCGATTGTGCAGTGAATTTCATGACATTTCATTGATTGGAAATTAAGTTATTACGTTTTAAGTGTCAGTATGTTTGTGTTATCGGTGCAAAAATGAGCTTCGAACAAAGAGCCAACATTAAATTTTGTTTTAAAATTGGTGAAACTTTTACCGAAACTTTTCCAATGAATGAAACTAGTTTATGACGATGATTGCCTATTCCGCAGCAGAGGGCACGAGTGGTTTTAACATTTCAAAGTGGTCGTGAGGACATACATAAATGACGATCAACATGTGAGGCAATCAAAATCCGTGTTCACTGGAAACTCTATCGAAATTGTGCGTGAATTCATCAAAAATCAGCCAAATCAATATTGAAATTTATGAAAATGGAATTGAACATCTCCGAAACATCGGAAACCCAGTTTGTTCCGCACAAATTGATTGACCACCAAAAATTGCTCAGATTCCGTCTCATCGTGGACACTTGTGAGTGATTATTTAACCAAAAATAAAATTTTAATCATTAAGCCGTCTTCACCTGATATGGCACCGTGCGATTCCTTCCTTTTCGGAAAAATGCATTTGCCCACTAAAGGAAAGCGTTATGCAGACGTAGAGGCCATTCAAAAGGCTTTCACCGGCGTACTGGGGGCCAAAACCGACCAACAAGCTAAAACACTCGTTCGAAATACTTGTGTACCCTGAAAAAAGCTGCATTGAAGCAGAAGGAGACTATTTTGAATAAACTAAATTGATTTTGCCGAAAAAACCATTTGTTCTGTTTTTTTTAAGTCCTGTTTACTTTGGAAGGCACCTTGTATAACGGTACTGTTTAATAACTAAATGAGCTAAAAAACGCAAACATTTGACGCGGGGATGGTATGACAAGGTTTTATCCGGCCGGGGTAAAAATTGAACAATGAGCGTGGCACCGCCCACTTTTTGGTGAAATGAATCGGACAATAACAACGCCTACTAACCACATAGCACAATTTTAAATTCTACTGGATTCGTTCCGTTTCCAGTACACAAATCAAGAAGCAATTAATATAACTGGAGTGCATGCCACCTTATGACCAACATTTTTTTTAAATCCAATAAAAGCTGTTCGAGGCCCTAGGTACCGAATATTTGGATCCCAGTAGTGTATAGTTGACTTTTGTTGGAAAATATCAGTCAATATCTATATAAATAATTGGCATTCACGGATAGTATTTCTCTGCCAATGGTATGTCTGTATGTCAAAAATGGGTTGAATATATCTAATATAAAGATAATCGAACTTAAGGGGACTTTGCACCAAATATATCGACCAATAAGTGAGTTATCTCAATGAAAAGGAGCTAGCGTGTTTTACTCATAACTGTATAACCCTATGTGTCTATCAGTATAGGAGTTATTTATAGTATATACATATATGTATGTATAAAATTGCTTGGATTTCGATCCTCAGGTTGACGTTTTAAACCGTAAAGTATTTCCCTGGCTTTGACTCTTGTAAGTTGCAAGAAAAATGTTCAGTTGCACCCGAACTTAGCTCTTTCTTCATGGCTCTTAATTACTTTAACTTTGAAAGTAAGCTTAACGTCCTCTATTAGATTCAAACCGAAACTATTGACTGGTCAATTATGTCGAAATGCTGTTCAATAGATGGTATACATTTTTTGTCTAAGTTTGGTTGATGCTTATCCGCGTTTACAGCTCCACCACTTAGGGCCAGATCTACAGCTTTACATTAACAAAGTGTCCCAGATCATTCCGGACCCATCTTGCTTGACAGTCGGTCTTAAGTTCTAATTTTTTGAACCCTCCGTGAACGTGCGTCGGGACGTAGGGCATACTATCCGAACCGAAAGGGCTTATTTTAAATCATTAGATAATATAACATTTCTTCAAATTCTTAAGGTAAAAGATTCGTGTACCATTGTAGTCTTTTTTTATGGATTTTAAGGATCAAAACGGTTTTTGGTTAACCGGCATCTATTAAATGCAGTCTCTTAAAGACGTTTTCATACATTCCGAGTGCTCATTTCAATTCCATCCCATTGTACGCACTCGCTCTTCAGATAATATTCTATAACAATTTGACATGCCTAGATATGTCTTCTTTTTTTCCAGTGCCAGAATTTCGTTGAAAAGTCTTTGTTTTTTCAAAATCCTTTAAAGAATACTAGTTAAATGATTCAGTGAAATCAACTTTAGTGCTTATACATTTATCACGGAACCTTACCTGTAGTTGAAGTACATTCGGAGTGAAAGGGAAAATTTTCGGAAAACATTACCTTTTTAGTTAGAAAAAGTAGAATTCACCAGCTAATCTCCAAAATTAAATATTAACTTAGCTCTTATTTCACCATTTTAGCTTCATTTTCGTTCAGGCAAGCAGCAATATCAATAGTAATAGCTCAGATAACAGCATAATCAACTAGAATCGATTGTTAGCTGATACGCTTACGAATATATGGCTGTTATTCCAAAAATACTTTTCTATAATTGTAGAATTTAACTGTATCAGAATGTGACTTTACAAGTGACAGTTACGCACACTTGCCAATAAGAGATGAGTTCACAACTCGCGACAAGTCATCTTTTGCTCTACAGCCGCTGAAAAAATGATAAAATAAACCATGAAAAATACCAGGGGACCACTTAGTAATCATCCTTGTCACTGATTTTTTTTTTGCTTTTCTTAGTGCTTCTATTAATAAAACAACCTAAATCTTTGATTAATTTTTACATTCACCTTCCTCTCTTTCCAGATCGCCAAGGCAACATTTTCACAATCGCAAATGAGAGCGCCAACAACCCGTTACCACATCGTTTTTCAGATTTCTTCTATGTTGAACCGAGCGCCGAAGATGCTGCCCGCATTCGCGCACAACTGGAGAAAGATGAAAAGGATTTACCCACCTACGAAGAGGTGATGGCTATGAGTGCCGCTCAGACGGCGGCCGGCACTTTATCCCCACCGCCTACAACCTCAACAACGTCCGTTGCCACAACGGATACGACAGTGCCGCCATACTCAGAAGTCGAACGGAACGGGACCCGGTCAGCCCCACTAACCTTGGAAATGGGTGCAACTGCGAGACCAGCCGGAAACGTAACAGCACCAGTTGCAGAAGCAGGAGCAGCGTCAACATCCCGTGCAGCCGCCGCCGCCGCCACAAGTACAGCAACTGCAGCAACTGTCGTCACCATTGCCAATTCGGTGTCAAATACGAGCGTGTGATCCACCCACTTGCATTCAACAGTCAATAGTATGCCGTATTGGTCTGCATACGGATGGCGTGGTGTACGAGCAATATAGTGTCTTCTGAACTTACAAATGCAACCTGCTGAGCATTACATAAATGTGTATAAATATTTGTAGTCTTTGCAGGAAAGTCAATATTGCCATGTGCTAGTGATTTCATTAAGAGTACGCATTTAAATGTCCTTTCATATGTATATAGACACATTCCGACATTTTAGAGACTGTTATGTTTTTACCAGTGCATCCACAGGAATGTCCTGTACCTATTTATATAGTTTCTATTTTGTGTAAATTAACCCTTATTTTATAAGAAAACTTATTAAAAAAAAAGTGTGAGTAATTAAAATAGCTTTACAACAGGTGCCGTAACTACCGGTTATTTGTAGAGAGTACAAATACAGGTACTCTTTCACATTTAAATCGAGCACAGGTGATCTTTTATTGTAAATGAACGAGTATTCATAATGATAGATAATATAAAATTTTAGCATAAGTTGTTGTAAATCGAAAGCTTTAAAAATATATATGTACCTTTACAAAAAAAAACTGAAAGTTGTTGTGCGTGTTTTTTTTTTTCTTTTTGAAGCTCACTTGGTATGGTCGTAAATTCGAAAATGAAAAGTGAAATAATCAATCATAGTAGAATTCAAACTTGTGTTATATGGGAAGTAGGCGGGGCAGTAGTCCGCGTATGAGGGCTAAGGTAAGTATTGACCCGACTCAATTTTGACATAATGATATATTATTATCAAAGAAACATTTTCCCCAAATTTCAATAGCATAAGTATCTCACAGATAGACTGGTATAATGTCCGATTGGTAATTTTATATTCGAGATGGCATAACTCAAAGTCACTACTTCTGCCGATTTGTATACTGGAAAGAATCATAGGGAATTTAAAAATTTGCTATGCGGGAACTAGGCGTGGATGTAGTTCGACTGCGCCCATTTTCACAATGTAACATCGGATCATCAGGATATTGCTATGCGCCGAATTTGGTTGAAATTTGTCAAATAGGTCCGGAGATATGTCATTTCATCGTCCGATTTTGTTCCCGGCTATAAAGCCTTCTTGAAGTATCCTAGGTGTGAATGACAGGCACTTTGTCGTGGTGTAAGAGCTTTAATCGCAAAGCATACTCGGCACCTCCTAAACGGTGCGAGTGGTGCTGCATGACATTGCTCAGGCGTGTTGTCAGAAGCCGCATGCTTGCAACAACCAAGCGTTGTCACCTCCTTATCCAGGGTGTTACGCGACTCCCGTGCCCTTTGAATGTTTTGCAGGTAGGAAGTTGATGTGGCTGTATTCTAACGGAGCCTTCCCAACACCAGTCCGAAGTGGGAAGCAACTGTGGTCTTACCGTGCAATGAAATTCTGGCGCAGAGGACCTTTGTGTGCCGATCGCAGGCTTCGGTAGGACTTCAACAATCGAAGCTGCAAGGGCTCCTCTGCGTCTGCACGTACCAGATAGGCAGCACCTTAAGTCATACTATAACTTACAGCGCTTCACCTAGTAATCGGTCAGGGAGGCAGACATATACTGCTTCAAATGACAGTAGAAAGGTGTGGCAGAGGTAAAGTAATCTCATCCCAGCGAATCAAGGAGTTCATTGGTGTAATATCATTTGCTCTTCTCCCAAGGGACAGCATTACCAATAGGATAAACTTCAGCAAGAAGTTCAAGGTTACCCTCGGCAGTAAGGCTGAATGATATGATTTCACTCTCAATCTACTGCTTAGGAATAGTCCAACCAACTGGTATAGTGACGTCTCGAAGTATCGGAGGAAATTTGTGCCGGAATCACACGACCATGCATCAAACTTTCCATACCAATAGGAAGTTTTCCAAGCATATTCCAAGCAGAGATATTTGCTATAAATCGGTGGGTAGAGATTAACCACCAACGCAACTATCGCAACGAACGACAGTCAAGCGGAACTTAAAGCGATCTCTACCTACGAAATCAAATCGCTACTGATGTGCCTGAGTACACGGTCACAAAGCTTTAGCCGGGAATGAACTGGCTGACGAGCCCATTTCGCAGCATTCACCAACATGGTAGGTCCTTCATCGTTCCTACCAGCATCGTGTCAAAATTTTTGTTTTCAGTATTTAAAAAAAATTCAGGAATTTCAAAAAAAAAGCGTAAAAATGATTTTTATTTTCAGGCAGTCGCCATTTTTCAAATTTTTTTCGTGTTCCCAAACTGTAACAGCATCCTTACTGATTAAGAATTTCTTTTGATTTTTTTTTTTTCAGACCACCAGGAGAATCAGGATCAATGTCACCAGGATGCGCCATTTTTTTACACCTGTCTCCCCCCTCCCTGTAATTATTTTAATTTTTAATATTTTTTTGTAAATTTTTTTTCTGTATTCTTAAGACATCAATAAAAACACCATAAAAAAATAGATAGCAAAAATATTTTTGGTTTTTTTTTTTAAATAAAATTCAAAAAACTGCCCAAAATTTGATTCTAGAGTAGAATACCCCCTTAACAGGTTTAAATACGCTCAAGAAGCACGTATATTACATAGATCCTGAAACTCCAGAAAGCTCTCTCTGGCTTATTTAGTTACTGATTTATCATGCTTTTACTCGTAGTAGTTTTAAAGAAAATATTTACTTATTACTTACATTGCGTTTTCACTTCACTTAAAATTATTTATCGGGTGACCGTAAACTTTATAGGTTATGTGTATATGGGGAGAGACGGATTACGCACATCTATGAACTCATCCTTACTGTTATACCAAGGAACATGTGTACCAAGTTTCTTAGGGATATCTCAATGTTTACTCAAGTTACAGGTTGTACCGTCGGACGGACGGACAGGTAGACAGTGATACGAATTTGAACTCCTCTCGTCATCCTGGTTATTTATATATAAGTATTGTGACAAAAGAGCACCCGGAAATTGTAATTAAATTCCCCGGGTAAGATGCTAAGTTTGATTACAGCAGCTGCCTAAGTCGGTACACCTCAGAAGTGCATTGCGATTTTTACAATGGATAAAAATTCGAACAAAAGATGTGTCTCAAATTTTGAATGTCTAACCAAAATTTCGTCTGCGGAATCGTTGCGAAAATTAAAAAAGGCTTACCATGATTCAGTTTCATCAAAAACTCAAGTCTACGAGTGTTAAAAAGCCTTCAAAGACTGTCGAGAGATCATTGAAGACCTGCCTCGGACGACTTTCCACCTCTTCAACTGATGAAAATATTAGAAAAGTGAAGGATATTGTGCTTAAAAATTGTCAGTCAAGTACTGGAGAGATGTTCGTTCGAATGATTTTGATGGATATTTTAGATATGGACCGGTTCTAGCTCGATTTGTCCAGATAAAGCTGATTTTTTTTCAAACTCAGCGAAGATGAGCAGCTGACACGAAAGACCCCGCCTAAGAAAAAAGCCAGTCATGAGGAACTAGGAAAGAGGACCACTGTGTGCAAGAGTAATGAAGGCAAAGCACCAAACCCCAAGAAGAAAGCTTTCCATGTGCAATTGTCATTGCACACATTGGAAACATGTTGTACAGTGTTATACTTACAGTTGTCAAGAAGGAAGATGCTTTTAAAAA